>OX103943.1:52959608-53358324 GCA_944470405.2 Schistosoma mattheei | reverse complement strand
GAAAAATTATATGATTCGGAAAGACAATGCAGTAGACCAGCATATATGGTTTGAAACCGGACGCAATATTAATGTCTTTTTCACATAATTTACAGGACTGCATTACCTAATGGATAGGAACTATTTCTTAATAGCCTAAAGACAAGTGCCCATGCTACATATATATTAATTTTTAAACATAACGGAGAAAACATACTCGACAAAAACATGTCTAGCTTGTGAAAATGGACAACACTAAATCTGACAAATGTGTACATATACATATCCAGGTGAGACGAAAATAAACCCCCTGAAAGTTAGTTAAATCGATGCTAAATCAAAAAGCCATAAGACTTTTTTTCACATATTCTAGATGGCCCAATTTTAAAATAATTCTCATATAGATTCCATTTCAAGTGTGATCCAAACGATATAAAAAATTTGTTCTAAGATAATCTGAAATATATTTGTAACATACTAAACAAGACTTCACCCACTATAAAACTTACTCATCAACATTACTAGCTAACACTCCGTATAATTGTGCTGTTCCTCGATAATTGGAACAGTAAATGAATGATAACGAATCATTGGAGTGGAATTGACCGTTTTTTGAATGCGTGCTTTTTTCTTTTCAATTTCTAGGCGTTGATATCGAGCTGGAATTGAAAGAAAGAACAAGTAAGCAACTGGTGAATAAACACTCTCATAATTAAAAATATAATATGTATAGATAACTAACACCCAACCTTCATCGACTGAGATGGTTGGGCCACGTGTTACGTATGCCTGAACACCGATCACCACGACGTGCAATGCCAACCGGTGTAGGGGATGGTTGGAAGAAAGTTAGGGGCAGCCAAACCAAAACGTGGCATCAGTGCTTGAAGTCACTAACTTCTAGTCTGAGCCATGTTGGTAGATGCAGACTAGTTGGTTGGGGTCCGCGTGACTATCGTAACCAATGGTTGGAGACTCTTGGTGACATGGCTCAGAATCGATCACAATGGCGTCGGTGTATACACTCCCTGTCTTCCCTTAAACTAAGATATTAAAATCGCTTCATATCTTTCTTTCTACGAACCAATTCTTTCTTCTTGTATTATATCTCTATATGCAATCTTTCTCTTATATATTACCACCTTTGACATAACCACTCCTATGAATCCGGTGTTCATCTTGTTGTGCTGATGCGGTATGGCAACCTGGACCGATGCACATATGTGCCTGGTCCTACGTTGTAGCTGACTGACCATGTTTTTTATGCGTATATTTACCCGTAATTATTATAATCACTAAAATAATAACCAAATACTTTCGGATATAATTAAAGCAATCTAGTAACAACAATAAAGCATAGTTGTATATCGTAAAATACACATTTCGTTAACTGATCAGAAAGTATCTTTAAATTAGCTACCACCCTCCACTGACATTACAGAAAATGTTATATGTTCAAGATGAAAAATAAAACAAATTCTACAAATATTATGAAATCAGCTCACCTAAAGAACGACGATTAATTTCTTCCGTGATTTTTGCCTCAGCCAACAATTCTTCTTGAGTTAAACGCCGAACTTCCGGAAGATTTTTGCGCTGAGCGATTTCAGCTAGTAACGCTTTACGACGAACAGCTGTATTCTCAGCAGTGGCTATTCGTCTACGCGTGGTTTCAGCTTCTTGATCAGCTGTAGCTTGTAATGTGCTTGCCCGTAATTCTGGTCGTTCTAAAATATACGTATATATATATATATATATATATATATATATATATATATATATATATATATATATAAGATTTGCAAACAATACATGATAGCTTATAAAATACTTCTTTTGTCAGTAGATTATAATATACCAGAAAAAATAAGTCATCTATGCGAATCCTTCATGGCTTGCAGATGCTAGTGGTTCTGAACAAACATAGAGTGGAAACATACTACCCATCAAATCAGCATTACAGTGTCACACTCGATCACCAATCACAACGTAAACCATTTACAACAGCAATTACACATTATTTACAAGCAACCTGCATTATTGAGATGGGTTTCCATCGACACGACGCCAAAATAACAGTCTAAAGTTACACGCGTTAGATACATTTTCATGGCTATGTACAGTATTAACTGGTCTACACCAGACTGGATACATTATAACTCATTATCCAATAATTGTATACATTGAAATAAGAGATATTCAGCTGAATCGAAATGAAATTAAACCTAATATTATCATTACTTGTAACAGTTCCCTTCTAATAATATATGCATGTGAACCACTTAATAGTTTATTCCTAACCTATTCTTATGATATTTCTATTTTGAAATAACATTGTTAATCATTGCTGATAAACAACGACAAGTTAAGTGAAAATATAATCACCCACACTGCATATGCACAATGTCCAACTCAAAGAAAATCAGATAATCAACTTACCATAAGTTGAAATTTGCCCTGAAGTTTTCTTTGTTATTGTTATCTGTTGTTGCTTATCTTTAATTTGTACGGTAGATTTACTCTGAGAATCAGTTAAACTTTTATCACTATTAGCCTTCTTATCAGATAATTTATTTTCTTGAGGACGAGTAATTTTAGCACGTTTAGGTTCCTGTGGTAAAAAGAAATAGATTATTATCGAATAAATGTAAAATTAATAAATTTTAAGGCATAAATCATTTTAAAAATTTACACATCTTGTTGTACAACAACATAAAAACATTAATCAACAAAAAAGGCCTTTCACTGTTAATGTAGGTCCCTACCTTTTATTCTGTTATTTTATTTTTTGAATTCTTTATCGTGCACGCTACATAGGGGTTTGAGTTATCTTATTAATTTTATGGACTGAATTCTGACTAATTTTTTATCAATATATGCATCCTGTGTGGATTGCTTCGATATTAACATCATGACATAAGTTATTTAGAATAGATGGATTTTGAGTAGCAGTGAAACGCAGGAAATGAGTTCCATCCTATTTGAGACTCAGCTGGGTGCACCTGCATCTTAGCGTTAATACTAAGTATTACAAATACTGTTAGTAGTTTTACACATTCTTAAAGTATGCTAATATTTTCAGTCCTTTTTCAAAACGACATATTTTAGCAACGTGAATGTTACTGTATACAAGAGAATACATGGTTAGCTTAACGTGTTATGTGAAAATTCATCGTTTTTTAATTGAGTTGACTTCATTCAAAGTGAAAAGTTGCATGGAAAACTTATAATTAAAAGAAAAGTTGACACAATTTTCAAAAAAGGGAGATATTCCTACTTTGTAACCTTTTGTAACAACACGATTAGATTGACGCTTTTGGCGTTTGTTCTCATCATCGTCCGATGCTATTGCTGTTGCGTCATCTTCATCAGATCCACTGCTTTCATCAGCGAAATCAGAGTCAATTACATCTTCAACTGAACTTTCTGACTGATAATCTGCATCTTCTTCTTCCTAAAAGAGGAATTAAATGGGAGAAAAAATTATGACAGTCTTTCCATTTTTATAAAAAGATTCATAACTATGATCTTTTCAATTAATAGACTTGTTTTTCTGGGACGAATTCAATATTATAACACAAAGGCGCATGTAAGAAGTGTTCTCCTTATCTGAGGTTTATTCATTATATGTATGAATGTACAGCTTATCGTCTAGTTAAGACACTATAAACACATATAAAACATAAGACTTTGAAGTGGATATATATATATATATATATATATATATATATATATATATATATATATATATATATATATGATTTCGTTGATTAGTTGCGAGATTTCCACAAAAAAGATGTTCAAATACAAAAGTCTGTGACACTGCACGAGGATTTATCCCACTAATCCCAAAGCAAATAATCAAATAAACTCTAGGATATCTGTTGAATTTGCACTTGAATATAGTATTATAAGATGCATATCCAGAAAACGAGCAGCAAACAGTGGGAGAGTATATGGAAGTTCACTACTAGGTATTACCAACAACCAACATCGTAAGTGATTTTTCGCAATGTCAAAGTTGTATCAGTATAAGAGTTACATCCCTTATCCCCAAGAATCTGTAAAATGCGAACAAAGTTGTAATAAGTAAGCATCTCACTAATTTGAGCTATTAGGAATCGGACGGATATCGGTTCCAAAACTTTTTAGAATTTGTCAATAAGACGTGTTTGTAGATATAATTAAACCCCTTCAGGTTCGAACACAAGTCATTAACGGCTATAGCCATATATACTAGGGAGATATTTAAGTTGTGAATAAGTTTGATTGATAGGGTTACGCACATAAATTACTGTCCAACATTATGAAGCTGAACAAATACCGTCGATTAAGGAATAAACTATGATGCCCCGATTACTCAGCAGTAATTAAGTTGGCAATTGAAACACTGAAAAAGGTCCGAACTTCAAACTGAGTGGTTTTTAGGAAGAAAACATATCTTAACAACATCCATTGAAAAAATGAAGAGTAGAATACAATCCTCAATGAGAACCGGACAGTATGATATTAATTAGTATCCATTTTACAAACATTGCCATTGGTATCTTCGGAAACAATGCTTCGTTCCTGATATTTTTCATATACTATGTATAGACTAATAACCTTAAGTGACCTTTAATATATGATAATAATAATAATAATCGGTTTCACGAGTGATGATTGAGCAACGCACTAAATCTAACAAAACATGAAAAACAAATATTAGATAAATAATAAAACACGAACAGTACTTCTGCAAATCCACCATAAATATTGAATAGAATTCATCCTCCTCCTCTTCATTCAACAACCGAGCCATCCGGGCTCCGGCGTTCGCACGGCGTTCTCTATCCACTGAAATCGGCATCGGACCTATAAAGAATGTAAACATAACGAAATTATCAGACTAATATATTGGTTAACTTAATACATGGTTAATTTCCAAAGAGTATCTCACGATAATAACTACTTGAATGTATTTAAATCCTCAAATTACTACTGATTCATGGTGAGAAACAGAATCCATAATGAACGGTATAGTCAAATAAGTTCAATATATGAAATACTTAACCCTTACAATGAAACTTAATACATGTAAGAATGTGAGGTTATCAGACAATAAGGATTGTCAGGGAGAAGTGTTCGAGCAGCTATCACACTAAGAAGCATTCAGTCCTATTACTGCCCAATGTAATGATTTTTTTAAATATCACCTCAGACATATAATCATAACTAATTGCGACAAGCCTGAAATAAGATCCCAATAAATGAAAAATAACAATTTACCACGTGTAGCTTTGAGTATTTTATACACGATAATGCTAGTGCTTTAATCTTTTATCATAGTTATTTGTGTGCAACAACGAAATCTATTGAAGGATGATTAGAGAATAAATTTACTCATTCGTTTCAGGACAAGAATATCTTACTTTCATTAGGTCATTCCCAACAATATGAGTGAGAAACCTTAAGAAAAATTAAGATTTTATCAACTTCAGTAGAATGAATGACATTTAAAGTGATTATCAACGTACATAAAATGTGAGACTAGTTCAAATTAACTAAACTACACAACCATTTATCAGTATTTGTTTATTTAGTTAAACACATAAACATTGGTACAAAGAGGCACCAAATAGATATGGGCCACATAAATCATTCGATTTGTGTAAGGGCTGGGATACTGCCCGGGTGCCAAAACCGAAGCAGGTGGTTTTCTTCGGGGGGGCACAACCCGAACTTTTGACCTAAAGGTCTAATCCACAAGGCAGTGGAGCAACATAAGGAGATGCAGTCCCATGATAGCCGGTGACCAACAATTGTTTCATACGCGATTTGTTTCCTTAGGATCCTGTAGCCCATGCACACCACTGGTTTGGAACCAAGGTTTTCCAACTACCCTAAGTGGATCCTCCGTATCTATCAACCTGCTTAAAGGGCCGAGCCATCGCTTTTCATCTTCTCAATTTCGTAAACAACACGCCCACACGAAAGGCAGTGAGTAGGACTTCTCTATCAGGAGTCCAAGTATAGGGCTGACAGTGAAATACACTCTCAGTTCCAGTTGAATAATGATACGAATTACAATGACCTATGGAAGATTTTGAACGCGAAATTAGTATAAACAGTGACCACTACTCTCACAAACCACTGTCCAAGCGAAGTTGCCAAAACATCCCATTAAGAGGATAAGACAACTTTGGAGTCAACTCAAGTTTTTTACTCAAAATTAGCGGAGAAACAGAAAGTACAAACGAAACTTTTTACTATGAAATAACAAAAAGTAAACAATATATACTTAATTTATATTTCTACAATATTTATTAGCAAGCAAAATAAAATAGGTCACAACTGAAGTAGCTGCTAAATTAAGTTAGCAATAAGAAAAATGTGAGCAATCTGATAACATTATTTCGATCCAACCCGTGTTCGTTTGTTCCATGAAAAATTGGATCCATAGGACTTGATATTCATTTTTAAAATATTTGGACTTTCTACGTAACATGGCCATCCCTGACGTTTGCAAAACTCTTCCGCCGCCTCAGAAGTTTCAAATTCAACAACTGTCGTTGAAAGTGGGTCACCACTGCTCGCCCAACCCATCAGTGGATTTTCCCAGCGTTCGCGATTGTCGAACTCAATACGCCAAAGTCGAGTGCCATGAGTGCCTGATTGAGTAGCAGGTTTAGCTGGGATGAAAATTCTAACACGCCTTTCAGATTGGTGTTCTTTTGGGACTCCATTTACTGGCGTCAAATCATCTTCGAGAGGAACCGTAATAACATCATCTTTAGAAAACTCTGCTGATTTCTTCATAATATGTTTCGCCTATTGAAATTATTAAAGATTAAAAGAAAGGTACATAGACACCATATTATGCCAAGCTAGTACAAGAAATAAGTACTACATGGAACACAACAAATACCCTCAGAGTAGCAGCTATGTAACCTTATTAATCCGGTCACAATAAGACAAACACTGTCACTTTATGCTTTTGTCTACAGATAACAACTGTATACACAATCATGTCTAGACCACAGATCTAAGCAAATTCGGCTTGTCAGAACTTCAACCAACAGATTTAAAACCACTTGAAGTCTAGCGCTAGAACCAAAAAATAGCCGACATAGTGACCACGTTTTGATATTGAGTGAGAACATTCTGTTTTCCAGACCTAGACAAGATTCATATGAATGTACCTGCTTGGACCGTGCTAAACCTTTATGACCATCTGCGACGCACCTTGCCGATTTATGAAGGTTTGATGACTGGCAATAAGTTTTTTTATATAGATAATCAGCGTCTTCATGAATGGTGTTATTCAATATTTGGGAGGCTTAAAATGTCGTCACTAAAATTGAAGCAGTCTCGAATTCCAGGCTTTTGGTATATACAGTAAGGTCTAAACTGTATGGAAGTAGAAATATAAAACTTGGAAAGTGTTCCTGGAGGGTTTGCTGTGGCTAGACATAACCATTTATTTCTTTAACCTTTTAGTCATGTAAGATCGATTAAACGATAAGCAACATATGTGGTAAGTTTGAATTCCCCAGAAAATTTCGCATAGGAAGCAGGTTCTCTGAAGAACATATTAGTTCCTGTACGTCTTTATTCTACCAAGCCCAAAAATATTATAACCATAGTAGGTTGGGATATAACAAAAAAATACATATTACAACCACAGGACCT
Organism: Schistosoma mattheei; assembly: GCA_944470405.2. Classification (NCBI taxonomy): domain Eukaryota; kingdom Metazoa; phylum Platyhelminthes; class Trematoda; order Strigeidida; family Schistosomatidae; genus Schistosoma; species Schistosoma mattheei. The sequence goes on along the minus strand of OX103943.1, from coordinate 53,350,674 downwards.
TTCAGAACTTTAAGTCTGATAAGTACTAGAAACTTTTGGACTATGATTAGAGTTTAGATAACCAAGTATTGGGAAGTTTTGATACACTACACGGTATTGTTGACCTGCAATCGCGTAAGTTAACTTACGCGCTACATACAAGTAGTTAGCTCTTGTCTATAAGACTGAACTACCTGAAAAGGTTCGAGGAATAGTGGTCACGTTGGTCTCATAATGTCATGGCTCCAAATTTGACATTTTGAGGAAGGAACCAGGGTAGCTATATCAAAATATTCTAACTAACTGATAAGGATTATGGGTCTAATATGTTCTTTAAATCCTATATTACAAACCAGTAACATCCTGCTTAACCTTGTCTTGAAATAAAATTGCCATCTTGGAGGCCATTGAGCGCTTCAAACACTCTTGCTATTGACATTCTCTATACTGATGGGAACTGAAGTCCCATGTCCTAATTTTTTAAAGAGCAATCCGTGTAACACTGGCGCAACCTTAACCAAGTGAGTATGAAGCACCTGTAGCCTACACCTAAGGATAAATAAGCAATCATTATGACAAAATAAAATCAATAACTTATAACAGGAAGAAATGTTTAACCTCTTCAGTTGAATCAACTAGCCTGGTTCGAAACCATGGATCATCCGTCTCTGCTAGTTTCATCCGAATTTCGAAAGTCATTTTCGCAGGTGTTCCCTTACTGACTTTCCATCTTATAGGTTGATACAGTAGTTCACAAAGAGATAATCCTCTGGGGAATTTAGTGGTAAACATTTAGAAACAGGGCGAGTAACGCCAACTTTAATTAAGGCGCTCGCCAGAAACCAGTTTATGAAGGACGGAAATCTTTAAGGTTAGTATAGGTTCTGGAGATCATCATCTGTTATTCAATCCAATTTTACCTTGAATGACCATTTTTATAGAGCCACAAGTAGGTTTTAAGGTTGAGAATTCTACTGGTTAACAATTCGTTGTGAAAGTCAATCTTAAATCTTCAGCAATAAGGACAGAGGTCGTTGGACCTGTCTTAATCTTTTCAGCTGTTTTTCCAGTGAACACTCAGCTTCTCTTTGAAACTGATTACTGGTGGGACTGACATCATTTGTTCGGGCAAGACATTCCAGTTGTTAAACATCAAATGAGAAAAACGAAACCCTACTCTGAGTTTACGGCCTTGGGGATGATTAGTTCTAGAGGGAATAAAAAGACTGGCCATGTTAACACCCTAATTGCTGTCAGTGATACAGAATGCCAAAATAAGGTCACCTAGGGCCCTATTATACTATAAGGGTAAAATGGTTCAAGTGTTTCAATTGCTCATCGTAAGAGAATTTAGAAAGACCCACAACTGTTTTTGTTCTCACAAATTAAATAGTCTCTTGTGTTTAAAATACTTAATAAAACATGAACCGGTTGCTTGAATGCAGTATCGCATGTTTGGTTTCCTTTAGATGGTGTATAAAACCCGAAAAATCTCATCAAAACATATGGATGTTCAACGAAGTGACCACAGCACTCGAAAACATTTTGTGGCTTCTGCATTGCAACCTTCAGTTGCTCATTAGTCATAATTTACTGTTGCTTCATGGTCTTTTTGTTCCTGAATGTATGGGGATGGTTTGCCATTGATAGTATACTGGTTACTATCGTTACGTTCGATGTGCAATAACACACTTTCTATGATTAATTCCTAAGCCCAAGTTTATGAACGTTTAACTTATTCAAGCTACGTCAGCTTCGAGGTCAAGATGATCAGTCTCGTTACTTATTGTCCTTCAGATTTTGGAATCACTTGCAAACATCAATGTAGACGACTTAAGCGTTAACGGTAGTTCATTAATGTAGAGAAGAAAAATTAGGGAGTCTGAGATGGTGCCTGGGATACACCACTTTTTGCCGGCTTCCATCGAGGTTGCATCCCATTTTCCTACACCTCTGTCTTAGGCTACAAAAGAGGCTCCCAATCCACTCCTGTATTACACTTGTAATGCCATAGCTCGAGAGATTGGGATAGGACTTTATCAAATGCTTTGGTAAGATCTGTGAACATCACACTGTTGGACAAATCATTATCTTGGGCTGCTGTTCAACCCTCCATCGCAGTCAGTAAGTTAGCTGAGGACAGATTATTGGTCCAAAACTCGTGTTGCTCAGGATTTGATAGTGCATGATTCTGTATGACTTAGTTAACTGGCCGAAAATATTTTTCGGGTAATCTAAGCACTATTCTGGTTAGACTTTTGTGGCACCATGTAACCATCTTTCTATTGGTGGAAGAAATCAGACTGGTAGTGAATAGGTTTTCATTTAGGTCGCGAGACAACACACAGTAAAGCGGGAGGTCACCTGTTCAAACACACAAAGCTTTTCAACATTCAACATATGATAGTAGGAAATATGCCTATACAAAATAAGGAAATGAATGAACAATTGAGCTCTATTATTTTGACGTATGCTTCGTTTTTTGAGGTCAACTACTAACTAATCGACTCAAGTCTTTACAAAACTGACAGGTCGGTGACTGAATACAATCTATCTTTCTATATTTAAATGTGGGACTGACTTTAGCATTCTTCCAACCCTTAGTGAATCAAGTTTAGAAAGGGAACGTGTTGGACGGCAGTTTGAGTAATTTTTAAAGTTCCTACAACGGATGAAAATAGTTGTGGATGTATCCATCAGGACCTGTGAATTACCAAATCTGAGGCTAACGAGCGATTGAAGAACAATCTTCTCAGTCATACATATTGTTCCCATGAGTGGTATGTCAATGGTGTGGTTATGAGAGGTGTTGTTAACAATGACCTTAGAACTGACGTCGCTAAAATGGACTAATAAAGTCCCAACTTTGACCGGAACTGATCCAGGTAGTGTACCTGAATTTTTGTGCAACAATAATCGTGGACTCCATCATTATGTTTCGCTCTTTGTCTAATGTACGAAAACAACCGTTTTGGAAATGTACAGCTATCGTGTGCCAACTCTTTCATAAGTGCTGTGGTTTTTGGCTACGATCTTTGGATACGGATTACGGATTTTTCAGTATTCACACGAGTTATTAGTAGCCTGTTAACAAGAAGAAGTCCTAGATGTGTCTCCTACGCCTCATTAAATTTTGGGTTTCATTGTCAATCTATGTAGGGCGATGTGATAGAACACGCGTTGACCATGGGATGAACAGTGATCTCAATAACTCGAATTAGAAAGCAGAGATATACTGTATAATATGTTTCAGGAACCTAACTTGCAGTGAAACTCAATCTTTCTTCTAGTAGGGGTAGGCATTGAATGTCGGAGACACCATCACAGTGACGTGTGAGAGCAAGGTCTAGCAATGATGAGTTGTATCCTAAGCCGACATTTGTCGGTTTCGTGATGAAAATTTGACAGCAGATTGCCATCAAAACATCCACTTGAAATTGTAGGCTTTATCTATTGATGTGTGGAACGTTGAAATATTGGACGACGAGACAACAGTCAGCCTTAACTCCAATTACTGATATGATTTTGGACAAAATCTTCAACAAAACAACGTGGACTAAGGTATCTCCCCCTATAGTCACCAGCTCATGTCTAGACTCAATTTTAAAACAAGCTACCTCATGTGTACTACTATCGTTCGTCTCTTATCTACTTGGTTGTACACGAACGTATCTCTACCATGTGATAATGTGCCTCCTCCTTTGCGATTTATAACTCTGGCACCTCTAATACATACTTAAGTTGTCACACCTTATTAGCCAAAAAGACAAACACCACATTCATAGAAGTAGTTTCTGATAGCAGATTTCATTAACTTCAGATCGTGTGCATTCGTTTAGTGGGGTCACTTTTTTCTGACCTATCTTGTTCTGAGTAACTGTACTAGGGACGGATTTGACTTTAGAAAAGACGTGTTCAAGGGTTTTGATTGGATGGTCGTTTCCATCCCACTGATTACCGGGAGCTTCTCATTGGTTTTCCTTTGTATTTGAACTTCAAACGAATCCGTTTATTCGTTACATTCAAATTTCTTGTGAGAGAGTATTTCTGTCTTCACATCGTATAGTGACATTCATTTCGTCAACAGTGTTTAAAATACATGCGCTATGGATTGGTGGTAGAACTTATTACGATTACGAGTAACAATGGTCCAGACAGGGTTGTCTCATCTTCAAATGTGTCCATAACAGCAATCTCAGCCGTTCGATATAGGGTAAAAGTGGAGTCAGTGGAGCTAGTGACTACTCTTCTTTCTTTCCCTTCGTCTGATGTCAAACTTGTTGAGTATGTACTGCCACTCGGCAACTTCGGGATGAAAAGCTCCAAGGCTTCATCTAGAATAGTCGCTTCAGCAAAACGAAGTTCTCAACATAACGACGGTGAAACCGGTTGTCAGCAACTTGGTACGTGGTTGGCGATGGGTAGTGTACATTCCTTGATAACAACTCTTACGCTTTTTGCCCTTCATAACATCTTCAATAAGGAAGTGGTACACAGATCAATCCCATCAATGACTTTAGATGACCATTGTAACTAGTACAATGTGGATAATTCAAGGAAAGTTCAAACAGCTAATCAAAAAGGTCTGAAGGCATAATGTTAACACGGTAGCTGCAAAAATGCATCCAAACCGTCAATCTAACCAAAAGTAGTAAAGCAACGAGCCTTCAAAAGGTTATAAAACCCAATTCACGAGAAAAAACACGGGTAAACGGTATATATGAATACATAAATATGTACTGAAAGAACTTCAGCTGGTGAAACCTGAGTAAAAACCTTGTGAAAATAATTTGTGAGCCCAAATAGTGCTAAAAGCGGCAAATATGAGATTAAAGCTAAATTCTGGTGCGATAATAATATTATTTTCTCGAAGAAAACATTTTACATGAGGAATGCCAGTTTACAGGAAAGTTCAAATCATTACAAATACTACGAAGCTTATTTTAGTAAGCTACTCTATTAGGCTATGTCATAATGCACACTGCTCATAGAAATAGGGAACGCATTTCCATACATTAGAATAATAATGTTAGTAGGACTGACATTCAATATAAATGTTGTCGCGCTTTATGCACTTTACTTCTGGATAAGCGGCTGGTGGTCAAGAATGAATGTTCTGCACCATCATTAGTACTTCTGATGTTTGTCCGGAAAGCACAAGAAGCACAAAATAATATGTTGTATTTCATGTTTTCGACTAAATGGTTATTGATTTATCGTATTATTCCTTGTTATGAGCAGCTCTGAACTTTAGTCGCATAAACTTAAGGCTGAAACCAGTAAAATCTTACAGTCCATAAAGGTTAAACTAGGAGCGTCATTATGGTTCATATTCTATCCAAAGATCTGTAACCCTTGTAAATCCTATGAAATTTAAATGATTCAAAATAACAATGCTCCACTAAAACCAGTGGTTGATTTTACAAATTCACCGACATACGATCTAACGAAATACTTAGCTAGGAAACTTAAACCGCTGTAGATCACCAACGTAGATAATCTATGTCGAAAATGATTGGAGGCCTACTCGAGTTAGACGTGAATGGTGTGACAAACTGGCTAACATCGAAGTCACACCTCATGGTCAGCACCTTACGTGGACCACCCCATTGACATACCAAGGTACCATAGATGCTTTGAAGACTGTACAACACAGGGGACGTCGTTATAGAAATATATTAGTTAAAGTAGATACAAGCGAAAGTGAGACACTGCCGCATGGGCCAGTCCATGGTGCACGATTAACTTATGCGCGTTGGTTGTACATGACCTTGGCAGGGAGCGATGATCTGTTCGACATTCAGTGATCCAACTGCCGGGTGATTTGGCTAGGGCTCAGTGACATTTCACTGGAGCTACACCGTATAACAAATTGATTAATTATGGAATCAAAAACTATGGAATTCAAGAATAATATCGATATCACATATGTAACGAGGATCAAATGATGGTAAGTTTTGATGTATCTTCCTTAATTACTAATGTTCTTACCAGTAAGTCATTGGACATTATTTATAACTGTTTAGAATCTGATTTAGATTTCAATTTACGATGTCCATTCAAAATTATCAAGCGCTTGGAATTGTGTTTACAAACCAACCTATTAACATTTCGATGAGACATTTACAAACAGAAAGATGTGGCGATGGGTTCAGTAACTTCTCCGATTGTATCGAATTTATTTATGCCTTTCTTATAAACCAGTGCGATCGCACAATGTTTATGTCCATCAAAAGTCTGGTCACGGTGTTTAGATGACATTTTTATTGTCATTAAACGGCAATTTTTAGAAGAATTGTTTGAAAATAAAAACGGCATTTCAGAGAGCATCACGCTAACGAAGGAAATGGAGTCAAGTGACCACAAACTAGCGTTTCTCGACTGTTTGGTTGAATGAGGACATAATAATACGTTGAAAATAATTGTATTCTGGAAATCAGCACATTCTGAGAGATACTTAGATTATGGTTCGGTTCACATGCTTTGTACGAAAGTCACAGTTGTAAAAATTCAATGAACAGAAGTACTAATCTCGTTACAGATAAGGATGGCTAAAGGTTGAATTAAAAGTAGTTTTATCTAAGCCTAGGGGTAGCAGTCACCCTAATGAGTCTTTGAAGATTATTAGACAAAAAGCGAAACTAAACTAGTACGTATACTGGAAGACTGGAAGTCCACCGTGATAACCCCATCTCGCAGTAAAGCATCGGAAGAAATCAAGACGTTTCTAAGCAATCATGATATAAGAGTGCATTTTCGGGCTTGTGACACCATAGGATCAGTACTAATAAAGGTTAAGGATAGATTTCCAAAGAAAGATCAACAAAAACTCTCATGATCGTAATGATGCGTATGTGTGAGAAACTTTAAAACAATTGTGCGTGACGTTGGTGGATCATAAACAATGTTGGAAAAATGTTCCCAAATCCTCGGTTGATCCAAAGAAACTTGAGACTAGGTCAGCGATAGTGTTACATGTGTTATTCGAAATTAAGTCTAAGGTCCGTATTAGTGAAGTTCTCTATCCTACTGAATTGGTTGACTTGTAGAATTATGGTCTACTATATTATTACTGCTGTAATATAATAGACCTAATCCTCAAATTGTACATTTGTCATGATGTAACTGCCAAATCTATAAGATCGCACGTAGATGTCACATCATTATCTACCCTGACTCATTCGTACTGTAACAATCAATATATGATGAACACATTTTGGCCGGAGATAGAACAATATATTTAATACAAATAGAATACTGTTACATAAGTAGGACCACGCCTGGTAGGCTGAGTCACGCCGTCCGACCAACTTGAACTAGTTGAATTAATTCTTCTCACCTTTTTCATCGTCGGGTTTCTCTCCGCGTTAAATGTTAAATATCTATCTTCCCAGTTGTCTCGTGTTCAGCCTTGAGGATTGTGTGTTTAGGGCTCAATGCCACTACACTACTCTCCCACTGGAACCAACGTGGTGTTGGTTTAATATCAAATTGAGTGGGATTGTCGCGCGCCGGAGGTTAGCAAGAATAATAAGAATCCTCAGGATGTTGATAAGCTGGGAGATAAATCAAAAAGAAAACTGCAGCAACTAATCGAGAAATATATACAGTAATTTCAAAATGTTTGGTTTAATTATTAGAGCGCGCAAAATGAATGGTTATCAAAAAATTTTAAATACGTGAAAAGTGATAATTATTTGAATTTTGGACAGATAACTAAGAGCAATTCGTTAAACATGAGTTTATTCTTAAGGACATGGTCTGGACTCAATGTTCTGATTTGCCATAAACTATTTATTTATATTTATACCTACCGGCTGACGGTGCATACAAGTTAGTTGCAGTTATGCAGTTTAGCCTAAGGCCGAATACGATTTAATTGAGATATAGTGATTATGTGTTGGAATCATCTAAGCTTATGTGCCACAATTATAGGTGATGTGGTGCTGCAAGATGTCCTCAGCTAAATAAGTCTTTACAAGATGATTAACAGTGAGTGATGCTCATGTGATTATCAGGGAGAACATAAGTTGTAACCAAGGGGAGTACACTCTCAACTCATGTCCATGATAATGACTTGAACCTTAGTCAGTGTTGAGGTAAATTCGACATTGTTTTTAGATTGCAGGAGATTTGCCTGACTGCTTATACTGATTATTTTCATGCATAACTGAGTCGCTGAATCTCCAACTAGACTGAAAAGGTTTTGAGATATATGAGCGACTGATAGAAACATGTTGTAATCATCTGTAGTGAATGAAGATAAAAGGAAAACAACACTACTTGATGATAATTATAAGTAAATTTGTTGACCAATTTTGTTAGTAGTTTCATAAATTTTATTAATCATATTACGTGATTGTCAAGTTTCAAATGCTTTATGACGATATCCTGAAACCACTATGTTTAACTAGTTTTGATTGAGGATTAGCGGGTGGAAAAATAGAGGTTCTTGCTTCAGGTGATTCAAAATCATCAAAAATTTGTAGCGTTAAAGAATCCGAGCTGCCTGATTATACTATCAATTTCGATTCAAAAATATTCGTCTACATAATGTTGATTTTAGTAATAGGTTCAGAAGTTATGATTTTAAATGCTTGTTTCTCCAACAACTACCTGATAGTTCAGTTACTATACTAGTGCAGTTGATAGTACCTTAATTTGTAACTTTATTATCTAAGCTATGATCGCCTTTGTAGGTTAATAATATGGTAGACCAATTCATAAACCCAAATACGTATAGCAATAACGACTATGATGGGTTTATTGAGAAATGCTAAAGGCGATTGAGATGATTTTTAAATTTAGAAGATATAGAGATATAATTCAACACATGTACGGGCCAAGCTAACTTGCAGGTTGGTGATGTATATGACAATTTTCTAGGATACCGTTTTAGAAGTCAGGATTAGGAAATAGAGTGACGTTTGAACAACTGACCGATATCGGCTATAATTTAGTAAAGGTTCATCATCATATAGATGGACGAATCGTTTACAGAAACCCTATAGCTGCTAACTTGGATTTAATTGGTGTCGTGTCACCCTTAGCGTCGCAAGTGCTAGAAGCTAAACCCACTCTAATGAAAGTTTCTAGTTTTTGTGATGGTCTTCAAGATCTAACGACGTCTTATCCGTTCATATAAACCAGAAAGAAGTTGACATTCAACGTTTTGGTGTACACCAAAACTAGATCACTCTAACTTGTTCTCACAGTAATCTACAGCGCTAAGTGGAAAATATCGTTTAATTGGTTGAATTTAGAGAAAACAAAAAAGATAGGTAATATTTCGGTTTCGAACTTATGCTGCTACTTTGATTTCGTTTTTTTACTTCTACTGCTATGACAGTATGATAATTGTCTGAGAACGTCAAAATTGTCAGCTACTCATTATCACAATACAGCAAGTACTATATAGAATAAACTACGTCTGGAGAACAAACTCTTCATTGAAAATTCTTCCTCATGTTCCCTAATATTATATTAAGCGTTTAACTAAACAAAATCACTAACAGCAATTTTATGATCATAATATTGACAGACCCGACATGTTAATACTTAATAACAAAACAAGTGACTAAAAGTTTGAAGATAACCATATACTTTGTTCTCACAGAAAAGCCTTACGGTGAAAACGCGTAGAAAACTATTGGGAGCGCTGTTTCTCAAGGTTGATTTTCAAGGATTTTTGTGAGTAGGACGTTGAAACATTGTAGTACTGAACTTTCAAAAGCTCATTGAAGTCACCAGTTCTGTTATACTTATGAGGGATATTTCTTACTAATTTGATGACTGATAATGTGAAAGTTTTAGGTCGTCAGTCTTAGGTTTTCAGATATGAAAATAAATAAGCTGGTCTGAACTAATCCTTGCATCACGTTTTTCAGCTTCAAAGTACATATACCATTAAAAAACTTAAGTGAGCTCAAATACACGGATAGCAAACAGACAATATTGATCAGTAAAGTATCTCAACCGAAAGTTGTAACTTTTGATGCTGAATCAAACGACAATAAAGAGAATTTGAAAGTCTAAAGCACTATCAACCTAGCAACATATATTTAGGAATAAATCATTAGTTATCAATAGAGATTCCACTGCTTCCTGTTTTCTCCCGAAGCATGACAGTATTTTGTGCATCTGCGGTTATCGTATCCTGACTGACGACACAGTATCTACTTGTAGCTGCCTTACACAATTTTTCGACCCTCATACCTAAGCCGTTTATGACTGAGTATTAATTAGAAGACCCGAAGGTGATTTTCTTTCATTTCCCTATAGATGCTTCGAAATTACAGTAATCAACTGGAATGAGTTCGTTATGGGATAAACGGTATTGTTATTTCCTTGACCCGGAAATTTAAGTTCCTCCAGTCAACTCATCCACAGTAAGATTGCAAGGTTTTCGATTGCCGTAAAATTTGCCCATCAGATTACGGAACGGCTTGCAGAATAATATTACTGTTTTTTTTCTAAATCCGATGTATAATACATCGTTATCACAATTTAACCAGAAAGAAGTGAAAATGTTGTTTCATAGTGATGGCTCATGCTTTTTGTAAAAATAAGTCAATTTTCCGATCTCACTGTGCACACCAAAGTTTAGTCAAGGTAGGATGTTATTCAGATGTGCGCTTCAATTCGAAGATTTTAATCACTTGGTATGTGGCATTTTTAAATCACCAACTATGACAGGTTAGTTAACATAACCACAAGTGCAAATGTCCTAATACAAAGTTACCAGGAACAGAAATCTGACGATGATAAATCCATCCTGTATTCAACAACACCTCTCTAGACTTGCACTTTCACAATAGCCATCAAAATTTCTCCATTATCTAGTGTCTCTGAAATACTCGACTGCATATGGAAATGATCTTAGACACATAATATAATGTTCACTACATACATTTTATAACCCTATTATTTCTAGTGATAGTGTGCTCTGTAAGGATGGTGATGAAACCCATATTTATGATAAAACCCATGTGTATATGAACAGCAGTCGACTGTACCAAGAATTTAAAATTTTTCGGTGGGCAATATGAAAAACGAATTGCAAAAAGCGAAAAACAACAACTGTCACCTTAAAGTAACCGTGGAAAGTGCATCAAAGCAGTGACTTCGCTTAGTTACAGTGAATTAATAAACGATTAGTTAGATTAATAAACCCAATAGTAATTAAAACGGTAACAGTTTTTATACAGCATTTGCCAAAAAACTGGATTATACCTATTGTCGACGAAACTAACGTGTGATTGGTGTTTTGGGCACATAAATACCAGTATAATACTTTATTATGTTTAAATACAAGCTTCTGGCAGAGTATACGTATCGGTATGCAAACGTGGAAAAATTCACTCCGTTTTTGGGATTTTTTCATTGCATTTTTGCCCAAACCAATATTATTTCCATAAATGTCTGACATAGTTCCTCTTGAGAAATTGTGCTTGATTTAAATAAAGGAAAAACCAAGCTATACAGTTTGTTTTGAGGGAGAATAATCCGCGACATTTGTGTTGTTCTATTAGGACAAAGTGGTCGAACTTTCGGTCTACATGAACACGGGCCAGCTGTTGAGTGAACATCGTAGATCAACTTTTGTCAATGCATGTGTACAAGTATGAACACGATTTCGGCCGGGGAAACATCAAAATATAAGCAAAGGAAACACGCAACCCGTTTTAAGAGCCTAGTACCGCAATGATTATGCACATCGAGATCGGCTCAATCTACCAACTGGCAGGAGAGCGGATAAAATACTAAGCTAAGGATTGAACAGCGGCTACGCATTGAGTCAGTCCTAGGTCGACCGAAGCTGCTTGTCAGTAGAGGAATGCTAACAGATCGCTTTATATTAGTATGTAATGAAGGTCTTCTATAACAATAGCTGGCAGACACTACACCTCAGACCTCCGTACCAAGATAATACGGATGCAACACGTCTTCCTTCGGAAATGGGAGAACTTGACTAAGCATGCTTTCATACAAGCGATATTATACGTCATCCATGAATCTCTACGCCAGAATATTTTACCAAAGAGTACCAAACAAACCATCAAACAACACCCCAATGGTACAGGATTTTGTCGAGAAAGGCTAAAGATTAATCGTGCAACCGGTAATCACCAAGGAAAATTATGACATTTGTAAATACGATTTATGAACCAAATCAAAGTGTTGAAAAAGAGACGTAAACTCGATTTTCCACATTAAATCGTCTGAGGTCTGAATATCAAAGCATAAGCACCTCTCGAAATAGTGATGTCATACAGAGATAAATATTGTTAGCACAAAGTTTACTCTACATCTAAACATTCGTAGCAAAATTTCTTGAACTACGTATCTCTCACTTATGATCTGTGAACATCTATCAGCCATGCTTTATGCTCGAAGAGTAATACAGGGTGAACTGATGAATAGCTTAGTAACTATGTATTTAGGTGAGGAGTATGTTGTTTTACAAGAAAGAACACGCGTGTAACATAGATATGGCTAGTTCCCAAATTACATATAGAATAAGTCCTCGTCAAGTTCAATTTTATTTACATAATACGGTTCAAGGAGATGGTGGTTCTGATAAAAATCGTCTTTTAAAAGTGGTATTCATATACGGTCGATAAACCCACTCAATATCCGCTGTGGCTTCTTCATGTAACGGTCCACGCCAAATTTTATACACTGTAAGTAAAATAAAAGCATAACGCACATGAAGTTGAATAACTTCAATTATTGAATATAAATGTATCGATATGAGTAAGGAACAAAAGTAACGATAAGATTGTGAATTATTGCACAAGCGCATCTTAATATAAGTGCTTTTCTTAGAACATAAAACAGTAATCTTGTTGATGAAAACAAATCAGCAACTAGTCAGGATTTCCCAGAAACAAGCCGATTATTTTATCGAAAAAAATGGGTAAAGTCAACACTAAATGAGCAGCAACTGTTGCGAATTAAAATTGCATACAAAGCATTTACTATCGTAACTGAATAATATGCATTATTTTACAGTTCATTCACATTAATTATATCAACTGAAGATTATGTAAAACATAAATTTACTTAAAGTCATTGACAATTAAATTTATTGTTGAAATTGAGGGACAGAATGATATTCTGAGAACTATTACATTGTTTAAAATCGAACAAATAAAAACGACTTAAGTGACCCTTAACTTCACTCTATCGCCTCTTATATAGGGTGGTACTTTTTTTCAAAACGCTTATCATTGTTCACTTCACACAGAATCATTAAAGTTGTGATGTTCATAAATTTAAACGATGATTACAGCAACTCAATTTCTATGAACTGGTAAGTTATTTGACATTTTTGTGGCTTCACGCTTGAATACTAAGGACATATATGACCTTTAAGGGTGATGAATAATGTGTTTATATTTCTATTATTTCCTTGATTAGTTCATCAAATGAGTGCAAACTATGATATGTACTGAATGGCAGTGATACAATTCTAGGGAAGGATTGAAGCAAAGAAAAAAACTGCATGCCAGAAACTAATCAGGTTTGACAGCAAGATCTAATAGCGAGTGAAGCACAAAGCTCATATCTTCTCAACCGTTTGTTTGTCGAGTCATATTTAATAATGCATATTTAAGTGCTGAATATTTTGTATATAATGATAACATTTTACCATTGAAAAAAACCTATTATACTGATATGATTTCAGTGCATAAGGAGGCTTGTATCAATAATTTGGAATCATGAACAGTTAAAATATCGTAAAGAATTTATCCAACGACGTTCTTTCTATTATTTCAACAGTCCAATATAGATATTATTTATCACATTCTTTAGTCTTTCTTCTGCATCAAAAAATCATGCAATGTATCATACTTACAACGTAAATCGAATGAAGGCCCATGTTCAGTTAGTTCCAATTTTTTATCCATATATTTATATGTGTGGTGTCTTCAAAAAAAAGGAATAAACCATGAATAATAACAATCTTGTTCGATATAGTTGAAAATGATAATAAATAACACACTGCAATTATGAAATGGGACTTTACGACCTGAGATTTGATAAATGCATTTCGAATATTCTTCGTTCAAATATTAATCTTTTAATATGATGGAGATCTTTAAACAATTAACAGATTCCTTTATTAAGGGACTCACTAAGGGTTAAAGTATGTCTACTGACTCTTAAGCGTTATTAAAGTCAAAACTCGAAACTTATAAATGGGCTCAAAACCCGATTCTGTGGCAGATTGTCCTCAATAAATGAGGTAATTTTACCGACCCCATTTAAAAATAATTTAACGCTACCCTACAAGTTGTTAGGTGTTTTATAGAGCGTACTACAGAAGTCTAGAAATCTGGCCATCTAATCAAAACAGGGTCAAATAGTCAATGGGTTTTGTACCCACCACGTAAGTGTATATAGGTTAAGTACTTATACGATTTCAAATTACTTGATCTTTAGTAGAGGTTGGTGGATGATATAACAATGGCCTTTGTATTACGAAAAAGCCCTCAAGCATCGGCTACACAAACTGAATTACGTTAGCAGTGTTAGGACCTGCCTTGATTCTAGAGCTAACAAAATATCTACCGTATGAAAATTGTCTGTTCATGAAGTTAACAGGAATGTACTTTAGAACGTCATTCATAGAAATTTTGAACACAAGCATTCTTCATATCAAAAGCAATATTCATCAAAATAAAGCTATATATACGATTCACACAATATGTGAATAGTTTTTAGTTTTATTATTCAACTATCAATTCGCTAAATTACGACAAACTAGAGTAACAATAGAATATTTAATTAAGATCTGTTCCAAGTACTAAAATACAAGTATGATTTAGTCAGTGAGAACAGAAAAAAAACCTCCCAAACAGGCTATATTACACATTATGGATAAAATAATATTATCCTTTACTGTGTTTAAAGCCCATATTTCAATGTAGTTAACAGTCATGATAAAATAGATCACTCTTTGCTAATAATAAATCTTTTGAGTGAATACCTAAGTTTATGCGTTAATTATATATTAGAAAAGGCGGCTAACAATACTCAGTCATCATTATAAAACCTAATTTCCAAACAGAAATTTATCAGAACAATCTTGAATTTTAACGACGACAAAATTCAAATAGTTCACAATAAATCCTACTTATGCATGTAATTCTTGTTGAATAGAGTGGTAACTATGATCATTGAATAGCGAAGAAAATATATGAAGTGGAAGTTTGTAAGTTCAACTTCCACGAAAAAAACAACACTTGATTGTAGGTACATCCGACGTTTTTAACATGTTTCTCAAATTCTACTGCCAAACCCAAACTAGAATGTGATCATTAATTTTCAGCTAACAATAACCACCAATATTTAAGAATCATTTCGGTACTGTAGGTTTACCTAACTTAAACCGTAATCGATAGAAAATTTATTACTTTCAATGTATACTATAGAATAATTCAATTTTAACCAATAGACATGTATGCCTTCTCTTGGCCGTTGTAATGAAACAATTACGCATTCATAACAGTTTAACCTAAATATAAAGTTATTGATAACAACTGTTTGTTACAAGAAACACTTTTTGTATATCGTGTGAATCATAATTTACAACCCAGTTAATCTTATTCAGTTTACTTACCAAAAATTAATCGAATTATAATTGTTAATCATAGATGATTCTTGGTATCTTTTTATTGTGCTTAACTTCTTTTCATCGTAATCAAGTATCAACTAATTAACAATAATTAAAATCAGTGTTGGTAATTTTTAAGGCAACAATTTGAATAACACACCATAACCAATTTACCAAGAATGAATTTAAGTACCTACCATTTATCTCATACTTTACTTTAGGTATAAAAGATTTAGTGACACCTATACACCAAATACACAAATCAAAGCAGGTGAATAATACAGTTAGAACATGCTAATATTCAGTAACTGAGGTTCAAATGTCATAA
This sequence comes from Schistosoma mattheei, assembly GCA_944470405.2. Taxonomy (NCBI): domain Eukaryota; kingdom Metazoa; phylum Platyhelminthes; class Trematoda; order Strigeidida; family Schistosomatidae; genus Schistosoma; species Schistosoma mattheei. The sequence continues at coordinate 53,334,745 of OX103943.1, read as the reverse complement.
CCACAACAACATCACTTCCAGAATAACACTACCACTAGACTTAAAATCTAGAAAAGTGAGTCACTTTGAAATATGAATCGCCGTGAATCAACTATTAGCTGATACGACTAGATTATCTTCTATCTTTATAGGGTATTGTGAGGATTGTTGAATTTCAGGTTTCACATAACGAAATGATTTTGATTAGATAACCACTAGAAAAACAAGAAACACTGGACAGTTATTATGAGCTATTACGGGATCCCTCAGTAGTGCATACCTACAATCTCCCTCCAGGTTGGGCCATGCAAAACTGATATTTCTTATTTTACATGACATATTAGAAATAGATAATTTCTCTCATTGTAAATAATGATTTTTTAAATTTAAAGGTTATTGATGTGATTAATTAATCATTCGTATTATTCTGGTTGGATATATTTTATAATATAAACGAAACAGCATTAATTTTCCAGCGGATACATATTCAGTAATCGTATTTCTATTTGGGAACTGATTCAATGGACAAATCGGCAGTTAAACCTACATTCACCATTTTAACACAACAATTTTACTGACAAATGTCTCCTAAATAATTCACCAAATAACAAGTGAGATGTTAAGATGAAATTCATATATAATAAACATTCTAACCTGAAACATATGACATCATCCTCCTCGTACCATGTAACCACACGTTTAGAATCATCTTTCGGTACAGGAAATAAATGTTTCAATATACAACGAACACGTTGACCTAATTTGGAATTTAATCCCTTAAATATATGATTAGGATATGTCTGAGGCATTTTCGCTCCGGTGCCACAACCCATAGTTTCCATATCATGACGTGTGCGTACATTGTATAAAGTGAATATAGCAGTTGGACCAAACGGCAAATGACTAATAATCAAAGTGTCTGGGACGCCGCGTGATTCGTTGACAATAACGATATCAGTAATCTGCAATTCCCAAGAAAAATATACACATAAAGGACAATAAAAACAATATTATTTTTTAAAGGCAATAAATGGTGTATTAACAATGCGTTATGATATGACTATATGAGACGGCTTCGGTTACTATTGCAGATTTGTAATCATTTGCATTTGAACACAGGAATTTTCAGGTTTTCTACATTTTTTTACTATCGTTAAAATATAATTGTAAACAATAAAACTGAGACTAAAGACTTCACCAACAATACGTTCATTTTGAGGATCATTAGTGAATGACAGAAGTCATAAGCTAGTAGCGAACGCTCAAGTCATTTGCACTGATAAGGAATGGATTAGAAAGATTTATAAAAAAGTAAAGACGTGGTTATAACAACCACTTTTTGATAATATGATACAGCTTTCTTACTTAACGTAAGCAACGTGAAAAACCAGCATGTAAAAAGTAAGAAAATGGAAACTAGTACTATAGTATCAGAACAAAAATTTATGAACTAATATTTTTGATTCGTAAAGTAAAAACATAACAACAAACGAAATATCCGAACTGCTATCAGTGAGCGAGTAAGCAGAAACGACGAAAAGACAACGAGAGATCACTGTCTTTTCAAATTCTTAGGGTCCCATGTAGTGAAACAGAACACAAGTGACTGTCTATCAAAATAGAATCAACAAGGGTGTATCCTGCTTTTAAACATAATACCATACTTGAGTCAGCAAAACTAAGGGATATGGCAGTCAAGTTCCCTTCATTAATACTCTGGCTTTTATCTCGATTTTCTCTCCCGGTGGTAATGTGGTGTGAAGAACGGAACCGGTAAAAATACGCGCCAGGTTCTACGTCGAATACGATTGACTGCGGACAACATACGAGTACCTTGGGACGATTGTCGTGACAAAAACAACTCACTAACAAAGATATACAAAGCAAATGCATCAGATTTATGTTGCCCACCTTCCGTTAACTTTAATATCTTTCATCAAAATAATAAACTCGTACAATTGTCAGTAAACTACCTGGGGATTGAATTTCATGGTATGATTTCTTATCCAGTATTTAAGACCCTATTCTCATTTCTACAACCTTTTTCCAAACCATCATAACTTTAAGTGTCGATTTCATGTAGATTAAAGTCAGTTATTAGTGATTAGTGATAAAAATACATTATCACTGAGACTTTTCAGTAAATAAAATGAGTTAAAAACTCACACACCTGTTTTGCTAAACAAGCTTCCAACAAATTCTTGTTCAAGTAGTTACCACGATTAATTTTAGCAGCATTCGGAATGAGAAAACGTAATTCCTTGGCGAATTCTTTTAGTTTTGAACTAGGAGAACGTGATGTAGTGATAACAACGCGCGGATCTTCAGTTCCAGCCCAAAGATACTCATCATCTTGATAATTAGCAACTCCTAATACAAACGAATTATTAAGAACATATATAGAAAACACAGACGTTAGTACCTTCACCGCCATCATCACTCCAGTCTAATTCTTCATTTAACTGTAAAGCACCTTCTTGAATTTCTTTAGGTAGCACTTTCCCTTCAGCTAAAGCAGCTTTTAACATCTTTTTCTTCTTTTCGTTTTCAGCATCTCGAACTTCAATTGATCTTCTGTAAATAAATTCTCTGCGTAATCTGGCTTGACGTTTCAACTGAATGTAAACACACAGCGTAATAAATAACACAAAAATAATAAGATCCTGTACATCTTTCGTAAGGAATAGCAATTATATCAACAGTGAAATTTATCTAGCAAAATATTAAGGTTTGAAGAAAACCTCACAATAGTCATACTCATTCAAATCAAGAGGAATCTATAAAGTATTTCTGAATTTCTTTTCTCGACATCAATTCACTTTAAACCCTTAGAAAAAGTCATAACAGTAATTCAAACTGAAATATATATTGGGCCTAACAGCCAGGTCTCGATTTACAGGAGAGTGAGAGACCCACAGGATCGATTTCCTCGATCCCCTATAGCATCTAATTATTTTTATTTTTCACGTATCACTTTGTTTATAAGCATATAACTTTTTAAAAAGCAATCCTAGTGAGCAGCTATCTTGCCTTCAGATATCCGTTCAAAATCCTTTCTACAGTAACCTATCTTTACTTATTTTTTTATGAGTGTTCAGGAACTCAACAGCTATAGCTTCAGCTTCTCTGAAGGAACGAAACTTTTATTCCCTTAATTACTCTTTTTGTGTCCAAAAAACATTAAAAACAATATACAATAAGTGCCCCCAGAACCTTATATCCCACAGAGTCGCCAAATTTTGAAAGACAAAGCCTGGTTTCAGCCTGGCCTATTACTAAAAAAATTATCTAGGAAAAATACCACTTTACATGAAAATTTTTATGTAATACAAAACTACAATGAAAAAGAAACTAGATAGTTTGTACTGACTAGTTAAACAATGGAATAGGTCATCGGATAAGGTTGTTCTGATTTCGCAGCAGCGTAAATCGAAGTTCGGAGTGAAAAAAATTCTACTTCAGTGACTAATGATTTAAAATGTCTATTTCTTCTTTGCTCGCTTCTTATCATACACCATCTTATGATGCTGTGCTGAGTTGTTGCACATACAGTGCAAAGCGATAAGTAACAACAAAATTTTTAAAAATGAGTTAACTCTTGGTATTTGAGCAAGGTTAACTGATGTCGCGCTTCTACAATTATTATTCACAGGTCGATGTTTGCGAAGGTTACATCTCCAAAACGTCAGAAAAATTGGCAAGTTAACTACCGATTTTCAAACCGTCTTACCCGGTTTATAAATCAACGACTTATGTAGTTATTATTCGAAAATATGTTAAAACCAAAATATTCGCCAAGTAACAGGATACAGTAGTTAATAGTGGACTAGAAACAGTACGCCGGCTGTGATCATTTCCCGGACCAAGAACCGACACATGTGGTTGTCCTAAGGTCTCTCATGTCAAACTTTTGACTAGGAAATATAATTGACAAGATAGTGAAACAACGTATTACGTTATACACATGCAGTGATCAGTGACCTGAACGGGTTCATAAACCACTTTTCTTTCCAGACGCGGCCTCACAAGCAATAATAGTTTGGGACCTCCATCTTCTAGAGTAGTTTTAATATCACACATTTTTATTTGCGTATATCTGTACGAAGTACCCCATAAACATAGGTAACAAATTATTTAACCACCCAAAGATACTACTAGTTACAATATCACATTCAAAAGTTCCCTAATGATACATAGTCATTTCGAATTAAGCTGTACATCGATCTTCATGAAAACGAACATTTATCTACATTTTGTAAATTCTGAACAGTGTAGCTTTAGTATGTGACATAGCTCATTATCTAACGTTTATGAATATTCTCTTTCAGTTTGGATATCTGTATTAAACTGTTTAAAAAATTCTAAACATGGTAACAAGCAGGTATTTATCGGAGTATCTAATCATGTGGACCGTATTTCTAGTACAAGACCATTAAACTTTCATCGTATGACAGCATCGCATAGAAATAATGCTGAAAATATAGATTTCAAAATTACTTGTTCGCTAACTTACAGAGCCCCCAAATGCCCTGGTACAACTGAGGGTGGGGAAAGTCAGTGCTCTCACATGGCCACGTGTATACAGCCATTGTCAGGGAAGTCCTACTCACTTCCTTCTTGTAGCGCGGGTGTTGTCTACGAAATTGAGAGGACGAAAAGCGAATGTCCAGCCCTTTGACCGGGTTGGTGGATCATCTGTATCCACCTAGGGGAGTTGGAAGACCCTGATTCCAAACCAATGGTGCACATAGGCTCCAGTATCCTGAAGGAACAAATGGCGTACTAATTAATTGTTGGTCAAGGGCTACCATGGGACTGCATTTCCTAACGTTACTCAACGGCCTTGTGGATCAAACCTTTAGGTCGAAGGCTCCAAGTGTGGACTCCTAAGAAAACCACCTGCTTCAGTTTGGACACCCAGGCAGTATCATAGCCAACACACAAATCAAGTGACTTGTGTGGTGCATATGTATTCGATGCCCCTTTGTACCAATATTTATATATTCAAATAAATAAACTTACGGAGAACGATACGACAAATGTTACGGAAAAAAGATATAAGCGAATTGTGTTCAAAATATTGAGCGTTTTTGGTGCCAATCAACAAAAGCTGTATTTATGCAAACCGTCCACTAACTATCTCGTACATATAAAACACATGTTTTAAACAAACCTTCGGTAGTGAATTTACTGACAGAACCTGCCACAACAAGCAGCTCTTGCCAGAAGCAGACATACAAAGAAACGTAACAAGTCACTGAGAAGATAAATGAAACTAGGAAAGTATATTTCAATTGTAATGGTTAGTTTTGCATACAGGATGGATCTAAATTCATAATAGTTTTGAGTTAGTACATAACTGAACACCTTTAATAAACAACAAATGTTCACTACATATGGGTGAAAATTTCTTTTTTTAATGAAAATCACGAATAAAGTAGATTGATACGGCATTTTAGTAACACTACACTCTAGGGTTAGATGTATTATTTAGCTGACCCGATTAAAGTAGCTGAGACTGGATTTGAGACATCAGTTTTGTAGTTAAAATCCAAATACCTTAGCCACTACACACTGCTTCATGGAAATTGAATACTTTGGCAGCTAAAACCTATCTAAATAGCACACCTGAAAAGAGAGAACCATGCTTAATGTTGCCAGACTTGTGTGGAATAGGAGTTGCGAGTTAAATAAATGCTTATCTTGGGAACTTCAAAGCTGACGGGTTTGGCATGTTAGGTTTGTGTGAAGAAATTACTTCATTCACATTGAGTGAGATATTGAATGACGAGTTTATTTCAGGTTGCCCGATTATTGGTAAGCCGGTTTATTTTTGAAAATACGTCGAAACTACCTCATTTCAACCATACGTGTTTTCGATTATTTTTTATGTAACAAGCTTCATGAAACAGACGTAGGCATAAGTCAAAACAAAAAAGACTCAATAGAAATGTGGTATTCATTGTTTATAGAACGAACTGCCAAGTAATTTTAGTTAGAATCAAAAACACTGATAACCTATAGTATATGCCTGTATACGTGAATATAAAGTCTGAAAATAAAGATAATATATGTGTATATGATATAGGAGTTATCAGATTTGTCAATCATTATGAACATAGGACCTGACATGGATTTAAGTCACCACACTCTATCAGTTTAGAAAGAGGGATTCAACAAGGTGAAAAGGAAAGACTGGAAAATAATATTGAAGTTAATAGAAATCTGAACATTGAAATACAGTTCAAAATGAAAGCGAAGAACGGAAAATCTGAAAACAAGTACGGCCATGTCGTCCAGTTATTGATTACAAGCATTGGATAGACTACACTTAAGTATTCTGTACCTACTCATACTGTTCCAACTGGAATTCAGTGACTTCACAGACCGGTATGATGTCTTAGTTTGCTTACTTTTAAGTTTTCTTAACACAGTTCTATATTAGGCAACATAGCACATAGAACTAGATGGTAGTTAGGAAAACTAACGTCCCGATCGAAGTTATTATTGATAACTATTCTGGCAGAATTGTGAGCGTTTATAATATATTTATTTCAAAACCGATGCCATGAAAGTTTGTATATATGTATCTGAGCTGCAAGAACATAATCCGGACCAGAACAATGTCACAGAGAAAAGCTAAATGTCTCTCAATCGTTCAGCATTATGAAAATACCATGCACTAGAGCTAATATGAAAAGTTACGGTAATAATTAAGTCACAGCAATCTATAGTTAACCCTTACCAATTTAGAAACAAAGCCTACAACAAAAACGTAGGAAGTTTATGATTTGCACTATTGGATTTTAATGTATCTGCAGAGGCTGTGGACGGAAAAAGCAGTGATTTTTTTTTTCGACAATTAGCGATTACCATAAACGGGATGTTCATATAGTGTCACGTAGTCAGAGAGTATTCATGTAACATAGCAACATCGCAGCGATCTGATAAATTAGATGAAAGTTTAGTGATCAATACAGTGTCTGGGTATTAAGAAGTTTTGAAATATATCACCAATTACCTACCAAGCAAACACCAAAACTAAGTGATGGCGCTTTACTTTATAATAACAAGGAAACTCTGCACATCGAGTGGGTACTTCTGAAGTTGTGTTCCCCAGACTAGTTTATTTAGTTGTAAAGCTACCGCCATTTTGGTGAGTGTTTACTACATATGTTTGTGAAGTATTTTGTTCTACATAAAATACAAAACCAGTGGCATTTAGAGACTTTCGAAATGATAGGACGATCACTCCCTCAGTTGGTTGGAGAGCCTTGAATCACTGTAAAAAATACACACGATTGTCGAATATATTTTCACTAATTTTCACCCTGTCCGTACTAACACTGGACGTTGTTACGCTAGACATTTGTACATATTTTTTCTTTAAACATGTCACATTGGTACATGTGTTTAATTGTTGAATGTAGTGAAGCACCAATAGTAATGTCGCCAAGATTGGAAACAAGCTTACCATCTATGATGCTACACTTTAAAGTGGCGGCTTACCTTAGAAGGTCGTTCGAGGCAAATTCAAAAAACGCCTGATTTTCTTCAGACAGAAAGAGTGAACCATGTATTTTGATAATTTTTTCTGTATCTCTTTAGGAGGTTTAAGAGCGAAGTAATATTAAAACATGTATCTTAGCTTCCCGAGAAGTGGGAAAACAAACGTATAGGTTAGCTTCCTTTTCCGAGATAAGACAGGGTGCTGAATGAACCAGGTTAGTCATCTCTTTGGAGGTCTCTCAGTAGGTGAAGCTTCAAGCAATTGTTAAGGCAAAAGGACTGAGAAGGCCGTTTACGCAAACACTAGTCCCAATACTAAACCATGTAGCATTCTCTTAGCATAGATCTCCATGGGACGACACACTTCAAGCTAAATCTAGTCCAGTAGAAACTGATTCTCCTGAAGTTATCGTACAAGCTGACTTCAATGAACTTGAATTCATCTTATTTATACAAAGAAACTCTCCAGCTCTGGCAGAGAAGAGTGACCAGACGAAATCCTCATTAAGTCAGGAAATACGTAGAACTCAACACGCCTCTATTACTCTTCCAGAAACAGTGAACAGGTTCGCCATTCTGATGTCATCTAACTTACCCTTAAACACTCTAGCTTATCTTATCAATTCATTATTCATTCTAATCACTGGGATCTGGTGCGAACCCAATATTTCTGATTTACCACTGTGTGTAGATCTATGCTAGAGTAACTTGAGGAACTCCTAACGACGGGAGAAATCAGAATGGTCATCAGACAAATCAAGAGCGAGAAAGCAGCAGGACCCGACAATATACCAGCTGAAGCAGTGAAGTCAGACATCGAAGTAACTACAAACATGCTCTACCTTCTATTCAAAAAGATTTGAGAGGAGGAACAAGTGCCGATAAACTGGAAAGAAAGACACCTCATCAAGATTCCAAAGAAAGGAGAGCTGAGCAGATGTAAAAACCAAAGAGGCATTACACTACTGTCAATACCAGGGAAAGTCTTTAACAGTGTTGCTGAACCAGATGAAATACGCAGCATTCTCCCAATTTCGAGATCAACAAGCTGGATTTCGTAAGGATCAGCCTTGCACAGACTAAACTGTGACACTACGGATCATCGTCGAACAATCAGTTGGGTGGAACTCGTCACCATACATCATCTTCATTGATTATGAAAAGGCACTTGACAGTGTAGATAGAAGGAAGTTATGGAAACTTCTTCGACACTACGGAGTTCCCGAGAAGATTGTCAATATTATCCGGAACTCATACGAAGGACTACAATGCAAAGTCGTGCGTTGAGAACAGCTGACAGACGCATTCCAAGTAAGGACTGGAGTCAGACAAGGCTGTTTACTCTCTCCATTCCTCTTTCTTCTGGTGGTCGACTGGATTATGAAGGCCTCGACATCTGAAGAAAACACGGAATACAATGGACAACTCAGAATCAATTAGACGGTTTGGACTTCGCAGACGACCTAGCCCTCCTATCGCATACACGTGAACAAATGAAGATAAAGACGGCCAGTGTAGCAGCAGTCTCTGCATCAGTAGGCCTCAACATACACAAGGAGGGAAAACAAGGTCTTCAAATTCAAAGCGGAAAACGGCAATCCAATCACGCTTGATGGAGAAACTCTGGAAGATGTAGAATCCTTCACATACCTGGGAAGCATAATCGATGAACAAGAGGTTCAGATGCAGACGTAAAGGCGAGGATCGGCAAAGCAAGGGTCGCATTCCTACAATTGAAAAACATGTGGAACTCAAAACAACTTTCAACCAATATCAAAGTCACAATCTTCAATACCAACGTCGAGGCAGTTCTACTGTATGGAGCTGAAACTTGGAGAACTACAACAACCACAATCAGGAAAGTACAAGTATTTATAAATAGCTGTTTACGCAAGATACTCAACATCGATTGGCCGGATACCATCAGCAACAGCCTTTTGTGGGAGAGAACAAACCAGCTTCCACCTGAAGAAGAAAGTAGGAAAAGACGATGGAAATGGATAGGACATACATCACGCAAATCATCAAACTGCATCACAAGTGCTAACTTGGTATCCTGAAGGGAAGCGGAAGGCCAAAGAACACATCACACCAGGAAACAGAATCAGATATAAAAAGGATGAATAAGAACTGGAAGGAGCTGGAAAGGATTGCCCAGGACAGGGTTGGATGGAGAATGATGGTGAGCGGCCTATGCTCTATCACGAGGAGTAACAGGCGTAAGTAAGTGAGTAGGTAGATCTTCACCAAATGTACCGTAAAGATCAGAATTCAGGTAAAGGCGGAGGCTTTATGATATAAGTGCGACCTGACGCTCTATCGACTATGATCTTTTCAGATGGTTGCGACAAGTTGGGTTACTATAATCTTCACTGTGGATAGTTTTTCCCATCAGTATTTGGTAAACTTTGCGTCTAAAGACCACCAAGTGCCGCTTGTGCAATGGAAAAACATGTAAATCAAGTTTACCATTGTTATAATATTAATTATTATTATCATTCACAAACATCTTATGGGTACATAAGTGTTGTGAAGAAACCAATGCAATAATACACCAGTTTCAATAATGTTAGCATTATATTTGCCATATTTGAAAAGAGAATAATAATAATAGAATAATAATTAATCAAATTCTGTGTAATTGAGGAGAGTATTGAGTTGAGTTTAAAGAAGGAAAGGAAGAAAATAAGGTGATAGAAATAAAGGAGACGTGAAATACGCAAATAGTTTAATAAGTGTTTATGAACACAGCACAATAATAAGCGACTATGTGTGTATCGTCAACTTCGTAACAAATAAAATAGAAAATAATTATGAAAAAATAACTTATTATTGAAGTAAGATATGATAGTTGGATGAGTGTTTATGCAGTCATAGTTTACAGTGATGCAATGAAAGTCTCAATCCAGTGAAAGGATAACCAAATATCAATATGCATGAGTCATATATGTATAGTGAAGCTAAAACGAGTCTGAGAAGTTAATTTAAATGCAACACAAGTTGTTGTCTTTATTACAAACTTAATCTTGAGAATAGTATTTATTTAGATGGGAAAAAGGGAGAGAAAAGAAATGAACACCTAGTGGAAGTGTTAAGCCATGATAATAATAATTGCGCAATGAATATCGACCTATATAGTAAACCAACAATAAAAATAAAATAAAGTATGATAAAAAATTTATCTAGTGCACTCGGATAAATACATGTAGATTTATGTAGTAGGTTGAAATCATGAGTCGATTGAAGCTAGACCACTGTGGGAAACCTAGAAGTACTGGACGGCGGTTTCCTCCTAGTATGGGACTCCTCAGCAGTGCGCATCCACGACCCCGCACCACGCGGGTTTCAAACCCAGGACCTACTGGCTTCGCGCGTGAGCACTTAACCGCTAGACCACTGAGCCGGCATCCAACGGCGTTAATGTCTAACTTCAACCAACCCACGAAGTTGCGCCACCGTACACCATTGTTTTCAGTGAGTTGTTATCTCACAATAGACCTGGTTGAACTCCACTGGTAACGGCTTCTCACTAGAACTTCAGGAGTTTTTCTTGAAGTCAGTTACTAGTGAGCAGTTGATTATTATCAGAATGGTGTACGGTGGCGCAGCTTCGTGGATTGGTTGAAGTTAGATTTTAACACCGTTGTATGCCGGCTCAGTGGTCTAGTGGTTAAGCGCTCGCGTGCGAAGCCGGTAGGTCCTAAGTTCGAACCCCGCGTGGTGCGGGGTCGTGGATGCGCACTGCTGAGGAGTCCCATACTAGGAGGAAACCGCCGTCCAGTGCTTCTAGGTTTCCCACAGTGGTCTAGCTTCAATCGACTCATGATTTCAACCAATGAAATTTCTAAAAAAACTCCACAAAAACATTATGATTTATGTAATAATATACAGAATGAAACTGGATATTAGTATAAACATTCATGCAATGATAATTAAAAATGATGCTACGAAAGTCACAATTAACAGAAAAGGATGATCAAGTACAAATTTTATTATATATATATATATGGGGAAGGAATTTTGCTTTTCAGTCAATTAGATGGATGACGGACCTGGTTTGTATAAACCATTATTAAATACATTGATATTCTGTAGATGACATAATCCACTTTCGGAAAGAAAATCGTCAAGGAGACTTTTGAACCAGGTTGTAGTTTCACTGCAACGGAGGTTCACTGGCAGTCTGTTCCACATGGTTGAGTAGCGAATAAGGAAAAAATTCTGACGTAAGTTTGTGTGGATTCTTAGAATCGCTAGAATATTCTCCTTATTGCGTAGATTGTGAGACGATATCATGGTGTGAAGGAGTGGATACCGAAGAGCAAGAAATACCGTTAATAAGCCGGTAGATTAAGACGAGATTTAATTTGATACGTCTGATCCATAGAGGTTCTAATTTGAGTTGTTGACATCTTTGGTGATAGTCTTTGTTGTCGGGATGCCCCAAAACAGCTTTGGTAAACCTTCTCTGAACACCTTCAATTTTAATCAGGTCATTATGCCTGCAATTACTGTAAACTAAAATACCATATTCAAGAATGGGTAAGATACGTTTTCTGTATAACAATAATCTCGATTCGATATTATTGAAGTTTATCATTATGAATCCAATGAGCTTTCTGGCTTTGAATACTTGAGATCCAATGTGCTCAGAAAAGTTTAAACTGTTTCTATATCTTAAACCCGAGACACGAACAGTGTTGAGAGGTTCCAATGTATGTTTGTGTATGGCCAGATTTAGTTTAAGGCAGCGGCCAATGTTAATAAATCCACTTTTGTCAACATTAAGTGGCAAATTCCACGAAACAGTCCATTCGTATAACTTGTTTATTTCTTCTTGGATTACCGCTGAAATATAGCTTTCTTTGATGGGAGAAGAGAATAAATAAACTAATTTTAGGTCACTGGCAAAAAGGGAAGGTTTACCATACTGAAAGAGGGAACACACGTTATTGATAAAAAGGAGAAAGTGTAATGGACCAACCACACTTTCTTGTACAACCCCACTGGTTACATTCACAGGTTTAGAGTAGCAAGATCCAAAGCAAACGATTTGGCTACGTTCTTCTAAAAAAGATTTGAGCCAAGATAAAAGGGGATTCTGTAAGCCAAATGAAGAGAGTTTTAAAGAAGGAGTTTGTGTGAGACACTGTCGAAAGCCTTACTAAAATCGAAGTAAAGAATTATCACTGACTGACTAACATTTCTTCTCTGAATAATTTGATCTAAACTTCCAGGCGCGATGTGAAGCATGAGCGTTTAGTCATAAACCCGTGTTGGGATGGGCTAGTCAGACTAGCCGAAAGTAAAAATGTTAATAGATGTTTGTGGGTGATTTTTTCCTTGGTTTTTGATAGCACGGATTTCAAATTAACTGACCTATAGTTAACAATATCACTACGTGATTCTGTTTAAAATCTAGGGGTGATAAGAGATGTTTTCCGTACAGATGGATAAGCCCCATATTCCATAGATAGGTTGAAAATTTTCAGGTGAAATAGTGGGAATTAATAGGCCGAGGTATTGATAACTCTGGGCTTTCACTACCTAGGGGTTCATTTTCTATATTCATAAAATGCTTGCGTTTGATGAAGCTCTTAGTAGCGGCGTTTTAATTTCCTCAGCTTTCTTCTAAAAGTTTTAAAAGTATTCTGGCCCCTATTAACATTATAAGCCACATGGCCAATAATTAGAGCAGTGCAGTCAATGCAATTTTTGAAGTTGCGGTATAGATTGGAAAGCGCAGTGTCAATATTATTTGTGGTAAAATAAGTTTCTCCTGGTAAACATTGAGTGAGAGTTCCAGTCTGTTTCCAGGTTTGCTGATCAACATGTCTGCTCTGGTACATCTCTAGCGTGGCGTCGAGTCGCAGTTGACTATGATCACCACTACAGGAAGACTACGTGCCGGTTAACCGATAAGATCCCCCTTAAGCCAAATATCAGAAGGCAGTTGATAGCTGTATTTTGGCGATTTCGTGGTATTGAAAAAATACCGAGATCGTGCCAAAAGAGTACAAGCGGAATCATTGAGCAAATGTAAGTGCGTGCAAGGTCACAATCAACGGAAGGAAGAATGTCTTTAGTACAGTTAAAAAACAAGTACAGTGAAACAATCACCGGTAGAATTGGTTATAATAATGATTGTTTCCACTAAACCAATCGCGTTCCCTTGATAAAAGTAGGTCACTACACATCACTGAAGCTTTATAGTTTAATTTTATAGTGTTTAAAGGATGAATAATACTCAATACAACTCTATTATCATTCATAAAAAACTCATGACTGATATGCATTGAGACAGATTCCATGTTGGTTGTAAACAATAAATCAAGTAAATTATTCCACTTAGTCAGTTTTCGGACCTGTTGAACCCATCCAAAATTCCTAGTGCTTCAACTGTCTTGTTTCACCGAACTGGTACTAGAGTCGAACCCCATGTAATGTTTGACAGATTTTAAAAGTATGCGGAAGAGATTTTCGTTGGTAATCTGTCAAACTTAGTATCCACATGTGGTGGTCCGTATATGCAACCCACCAGTAGATAATTTTGAGATCCAAAGTTTGCAGTAACCCAAGTGGAGTCGTCTATAGCATCGAGAGATTTATCCTCATATTTGCACGCCTGAATGTCTAGACGGACATAGATAATTGTGCCACCTTCTAGTCCATAACATCTATTGCTAAGATATAGTGATGTGGTGATTTTAATATGCCGTCAGTTAAATGGAATTAATAACGCGGTTACCCTCATTTAGGAAAATTGTTTGAAGTACTAGAAATAAACAATTAGAACTATGGTCATAAAGATGCCACATATATTCGGAATTTAACAACCCCTGTATACGTAACAAATTTGTAGTCGAAGGATACCCACCCAGTCAAATCACAAGTCAGAAACGAAGTGGGTTGAAATATGTATTTGGAAAAATGTCAATATGTCGAGAAGCGTTTGATCTAAGCTGGCTAGCAGTTGTGGGAGATGTGTAGCACGACATATTCGCTCGTGATCTGATGCGAATGCGTGATTGAGTGCCTTCAGCTAGAAGCGCCTAGTAAAACTAATGAGATCATCGATATCCAGGATTTATAAAACTATTTATTTTGGGGATTTATTTACCGCTACAGTCAAACAGCCCACAAAAATGCTAGCCTATTAAACTTGATTTTCTTACACAATGCCATGACATATGCTGAATATGTTAGTTGTAGCGTGGTGTCGAGTCGAGACTAACTATGAACACCGCTACCAAGAAACACGTTCCAAGTAAATCAGAAGGCGAAGGTTGAACGTAACCAAATAAATCCGTAAAATCCCCGAGAAGCCAAATATCAGAAGGCAATTAATGGACCAAATCGAGATATATTCGCTGGCGATCTCGTGGCATCGAAAGAATACCGAGATCGTTCCAGGATAGAAGCTTGGTTACAGAACGTAACCGAATTCGCGCGAAGTTACAATCAAAGTGTAAGAATATGAATGGAAGCACAAAATACCTGTCATTAGCACAGTCAAACAAAAGCACATTAAAACAGTCACTGGTACAGTTGGTTATAATAATAATTGTTTTTATCAAACCAGTCGTGTTCTCCTGATAAATGTGAGTCACTACGTAGTCTTGAATTTCAAGGCAGTGATCACAAAGCTGTAGCCTGTAAACTTATTGCGTGAAAGTACTCTTGTACTCCTAATGGAACAAGGACAGGCACACGCCATTTTTACAGGAATGATCTACAAATTACAACAGTGTTTAGCTATATGAAAAGCTTTTGACAAACAAATGAATTGGAAGCTGAACAATGGAATTCCAATTTGCGAAATGAGAACAGTTTTCAAGGCTATTCTAGAGGAGAAACTTTATGTCGAATCCAATATTCCTGCTGCCCTAAACGTCGATGGTGAACTTATAAGAGAACCAACAGAACTATGTAAGCTTCTTAGAAACACATTGCGCAGACATTCACGAGATATAATCAGAGTGAACATATAATCGTCAGTTTCAACGCATAACCATAGGCGACACTGGAATTCACGCAGAATATTTTGAGAAATGCAATAAAATCAATAAAACCTCCTCTTTGAACTGGTTATGATAGAATACCCGTCAAACTAATTAAATATGAGTGTTCTGACATTCTTATCGTGCTTACGAGAATATTTAATCCGTCCTTTGATTAGGCATTTTCTCTTGACGTTGAAAGACTACATACATTATCTTTCATTTTAAAAAGGAATAATGACTGTATGTAGAAAACTATCATTCAATTAACCACACTTTCATCTTGTTTAGAACATTGAGGAGGAATATTAAGAAGGTGATTCGCAGTCATCTAGATAAGCACCAATTGATTATATGTTCACAACATGTGTTAATTTCCAAGACGTCATTCCTAACCTGTCATCTAGAATAATTTGAGCGTATGATAAACAGGAGAGATCAATGAAGGTTTTAAATTTACACAGATACTTCCGCCTCTCTATGTAAAGACTTTCATCGCGGAAGGTAATATACATGATTGGATCTCTTCCTTCTTAAGAGACTGAACCCAGGAAGTGAAAATAGGGAAACACTTTTCCGACTCTGATCATTACTAGTGGCGTCCTCTAAAGCTCAGTAATATGATCAGAATCGTTCATCATGTATGTTAACGATATATATAATTGCTTCACACTTGGTAAAACCTTTTCATTTGCTGACGACCTTAAAGTAGTGTATACATTCCATTCACTTCCTAGTTTAGTTATCAGCTGTGTAATACAAAATGATCTGGATAAATCACAAGACTAGTGTGACACATGGTTTCTCTCTTAATACCGAAAAATCTGGGTAAATGTATCACAGAAATAAGCTTGTACCTTAAAAATTCCGAATTTAGACAACTAATTAGCATCCACTATTCAGGAGTGGGATATTTCGAGACTTTCTTTCACCGAACAGACTAAATCTCCTCTGCTTGACCATGGAACTCAGCAATTGGAAATTCGACGGGTAGTGTTCAAGTAAGTAAAACACTAGTAGATATTTTGTAACGGAAGTTGATAGTGATCACGCAGAAAGATGAATCTATAATCGACAGTTAGTCTTGTCCCGCTTATACAAGTGAGTAAATTGCAAATAGATGTATGTTCATGTTGCTTTATGGCTATACTTACGAGTGGCTGATATTTTAATAGACATGTTATACAGGAACATATACATGCTGCTAATGGTTGTTAATGAACCACGATAGCCGATTAAAGTCGTAGTTGATTGATTAGTTCTATTGATTGAACTTGTTATTTAAGTGTAAATACTAATGAACATTGGTATAAAGCAAAGAATGTTCACAGTAATTGATTAACATAGGCGATGATAAAAATGAAAAAGAATGGGTATAGAATGCAATAAAAAAGATTGTAATGATAGGTTGCGTTGTTTGAAGTTTTACTCACTGGCCCTGACTTTCTCTAGAGTGTGTTCACTCCCTACTAGAATACTGCACAACTACATTTGGTTGCATTCATTTGTAGAATTATGGTCTACTTCGTTATCAATACGATTATAATAATAGATCTAATCGTGGAACTAACAGCATCGTATATTCTGACACGTCGTATCGTAATAATCCTCGACATAACGTTTGGCGTTTGTGAAGAACACATTTAGACTCGAAAGAGACAAGTTATACAGAATGACCACGTCTGCGAGGCTGGGCCATGTCATCCGATCTATTTCAATTAATTCCTCCCATCTTTTCCACTGTTGGACTTTTCTTCATGTTAATTGTTGAAAATGCATTTTCCCAATTATCTCATGTTCAGCTTTGATGATAGCGTGTTTACGACTAGTGCCACAACACATTTCTCAGACCGACAGAGGAATGAGGAACGTACGACACCATTTTACAAGACTTCTCACGCCAGATCTGTCGTATAAAGACGGACATGAAGAATGAAAACTGAACCCCTCATGTTAAAACGAATTAAACTCTATGTTAAGTTTGTCTTACATTGTTCCACTCCCTCCCTTTCCACTCTTCTGTATATTGTTTTGTACTACTTATCTACATTCAGTAAGCCGTTGTATTCCCAACAATTTTCACACCTATGTTGTAACGCAAGTTGTAGTGTAATATTCTAAAATGTTCACATAAACTTATTACATTTATTGTACCTATAATTGTATTTGTCATTTTAATTACTGTACCTTAATCACTGCAGCGGTTATCCACAGTTTCATGCGTTTGTTTAAACGCAACAGTTTCCATATTGTTTTGCTCTTGTTTCGGGTTTCCGTTGTTCATAAACTGTTGTCAAATAGAGACACAGCTATCAGCTGTCTTTTGTACTATCGTATGTTATAGTTATTCTTTGTTACTGTTACAGGAAGCCCTTTTTTATTTTCATACTTGAAGGACGCGTTTAAGCGCCCCAGACATCTCACAAGTTGAGGTTTGTAACTAAATTTTGCGTATTATTCAATAAAGAACCGCTATTGTAGACAAATTGTTGTTTTAGAACTTTGGTTTCACGCTTATCTCAATCGAGTGACATAGACGCTTCGATAGATCTAACACTCAACTTTACGTTACAGAACTCTATATAATAAAAGTACAGTAATTTATGCTACTTTAAAATCTGCCGAAATAGTAATTTCAACCTTCCGAATCAGGATTTCGTACTAAAAATTTCGAGAGCATCAAGCACATAGAAGTTAACTTTCTTTGCCACACGCTACGCAAGCCTCTGGAATAGGTTACCAGTAAACACTTGGTCACGTCAAACGCTTACTCACTTTAAATCTCCTCAAAACGGCTTTGTGGACCAATTTGGAGTTTCCCATATGCTCGATTAATCTTACCTAAAGCAATTAGTCACTTTTATAGGTTTCGACAGAACGATGAGAAGACGGAGTTGATCTGAAAAATGTGATATACTTGCGCTAAATATTTCGAAAAATCTGGTCACATATATTTGTCAAGGCATTTTATATGGAAATTAATAAAGGTCAGTTAGATGAAAGTTCAAGTAGAAAGCAACAGAGGGGAGAGAAACAATTTTACATCGTATAGAGAGAATAAGAAATTGTCACATTATCTTAGGCCACATAACGACTTAAGGATTACCAGGGTAAATTCAAGGTTACGACAAATCATTTTTATACACATATGTTAGCTGTTTTCGATTTGCAATGTTTTATCAACTTCTTTAGGTTTGGATAATTTAGTATCATCCTCTAGAATTAATTTCATTTTATCCAAATATTTATGGCGGTCAAGTAGTACTACACCAGCTCCTTTGTCAGGTTTACTTAGGATTAAATCCTTATTTCTTTTCAACAGTATTAGCTGATCCAAATGGTTCTTAGTTAATAGGTTATTCTTACTACAATGTGCATTAACGAATCCATGACTGCAGTCCAGTAATGTGGATTTAAAGTGCTGAAAATTTTCTGAGGATGTAGGCACAAGATCATGAGTTTGATTTGATAGATTTTCGAATTGTATTTGTGTATGAAGTCTACTGGTTTTGGAGGTGCTGTTACAGAACTTGGGACCCAATGATAAGGCCTGCATTTGGACTGGCGAAAGTTTAATAGAAGAATGATTAAATACATACTTTTCTGGATGTTCTGGAAACTTTTTAGTCACGTCTACGTGTTGCAAGTGTTTACGTTTAGCTTTTTGTGACTGTTTTTCCGTAACATTAGTAACATATTCCTCAAATTGTTTACGTTCATCTAACGACAATTCAAACAATGCGTGACTTCTTAGAGATATGTTGCGATCTAGTTCGACTTTTCGAGATTTGATAGCATCGGTATAATTGAGTGCATGACGTTTGAGTGTTTTTGCATTGGGATGAATATGGTTTCGCCTTAATGCCTTCCAGAAACGTTTAGGATAATCATTATTTTCGATACAGCTTTCGAGAAAATTGATCTCACATTTCACTAACGCAAGCTTGACGGTGTAACGTAAGAACTCATTGAGCCCTTTCATCGTCATAAGGTCCTTGCATTTCTTCAATTGACAGATAATTCCCATTTAAACATTAAAATTAAAACACGAATTTCAGCGAAGGGATCTCTTTTCAACGAATTTATTATCAAGCTGTACAATCGTATATATATGAAAATTTTGTTTTTGTAAAAGTACTAATTCCGTGAGGAAATGTGAACACAGTTAATAAAAATGTTATAATACTAGATTACGTAATACGAATAATAACAATAGATTTAGTGAATATAATAAGATGATTAAAATGTTTTTGTTATAATAGTTAAAGGTCATAGAGGTGTAGAAAATAAATATGGTGATATGATGAGTATTTACGAATAAAACAATGGGAATATAAGACATAAGTAAAGGGGGAAGGCAGTAATAATAATAATAATAATAATAATAATAATAATAATAATAATTGGATAAGCAAAATGCTTAAGGCCAGGGTAACGACAACGATAAAGCGTACTTCTTTTGTACGCATAGTTCTGGTTTAAGCTCATGGATGTTAAGAGCTTCGGCTATTTTTAAAAGTTGGATACGAAGAAATCTGGGTAGATTTGAGTGAATCATATAAACAACCTTAATTTCAATTTTTGGATCTGTAGAATGGTTACAGTCGATTAGGTGTTCACGTATAGAACTCCTAACTGCTTTCCTTTCCCCCTTATAGAACCAAGCTGGAATATGTTCCCGTATCCGAGTTGAAAGCGAGCGCTGGCTATGGCCAAGAAAAATCTTTATATAAGTCTGGAATTTAAAGGTGATCGAACATCGGACGTAATCAAAAGTCGTCTAACAACAACTATTAGAAGAACATTTAACGCGGCAAAACTGCGAATATCCTTCACTAGTAGAAACTTATTTTCTGTATCTATAAAAGATAAGCTTCCGCGTCTGGTCGCCTCTATGTGCATCTACCAGTTCACCTGCTCTTGTGGAGCAAGGTACATTGGCCGTAGCCAGCGCTCGCTTTCAACTCGGATGAGAGAACATATCCCAGCCTGGTTCTATAAGGGTGAAAGGAAAGCAGTTAGGAGTTCTATACTTGAACACCTAATCGACTATAACCATTCAACAGATCCACAAATTGAAATTAAGGTTGTTTATATGATTCGTTCAAATCTACCCAGATTTCTTCGTATCCAACTTTTAAAAATAGCCGAAGCTCTTGCCATCCAGGAGCTTAAACCAGAACTATGCGTACAAAAGAAGTACATCTTATCGTTATCGTTACCTTGGCCTTAATTAGTTTGATTATCCTACTATTAATGTTATCATTATTATTATTATTATTATTATTATTATTATTATTATTATTACTGCCTTCCCCCTTTACTTATGTCTTATATTCCCATTGTTTTATTCGTAAATACTCATCATATCACCATATTTATTTTCTACACCTCTATGACCTTTAACTATTATAACAAAAACATTTTAATCATCTTATTATATTCACTAAATCTATTGTTATTATTCGTATTACGTAATCTAGTATTATAACATTTTTATTAACTGTGTTCACATTTCCTCACGGAATTAGTACTTTTACAAAAACAAAATTTTCATATATATACGATTGTACAGCTTGATAATAAATTCGTTGAAAAGAGATCCCTTCGCTGAGAAGCGTTTGATCTAAGCTGGCTAGCAGTTGTGGGAGATGTGTAGCACGACATATTTGCTCGTGATCTGGTGCGAATGGGTGATCGAGTGCCTTCAGCTAGGTGAGTCTAGTAAAACTAATGAAATCAGCATCAATATCCAGGATTTATAGAACTATTTATTTTGGGGATTTATTTACCGCTACAGTCATAAGCTACAACTTATCTTGACAATATAAACGTTTTTATCTGAGGCAAAGATTTCAAATTTATTTTTAGCTGCTTATATTAATGTCTGTCTCCTTAAGACTTGCAAAATCTGAATAATCACGTGAACATGTTCTAGATTTATATCGTCGCGAATCCAATAACATTTTACGATGCAAAATCGAAAGTTCAAATACATAGGATATCGGACAATTGTATTTCAAGCGAACACCTACAGCAAACCAAACTTAAATGAGTGTAAAGTATTCAGAAAAAGTAGATAGGATTTCTTCAAGCAATCCTGGAGCATTCCAACCGAAAGTGTACAGCTATTGCGAGTTTAAAGAGGCTTTCAACAGAGCTACTGCAAAGTAATGAGACTAAAACGGAATTACTGTGCTAATAATGTCATTTACTTACTACTTAATACATTCACATAGATAAAACAAGGTTATTCAGTGCATATAGTATATTCTAAATACAAATATCGATGGTATTATACAGATGGAAGGCGCACATGTTTTTTTTTATAAAAATTAATTGAGAAACTTCCAATATATTCTGAAACAATCCAAAATGAACTTGAAGATCACTTCTTTTGGAGTATATCTAAAAATCAGATAACATATAATCTCAGTCCCTTTAGTAGTTATAAATGAGTATCTTCTATTTTTAATCATTTAGTCGATAATGATCACAAACATACACATGATAAAGTATATCAAATAAACACGGAGTTATAAAGCTAATATCAGTTTATGGCCTAAATGTGATGATTTGAAGTATTTGAATTACAGTGCAAACCAGAAATCCCAGAAAAAACGCAATTTAACAAAGAAGTACTAGATGAGCATGAACGAACGTATTGTATTTGTAATTTGAAATCATACAGTCATCAAGTATCAAGGAATCATTAATTCATACAAACACTACAGTAAACCAACACTAATTTGTACAAATTCCAACAAATCAACTAAACTATATTTTCTCACACATCTGGTAAATATTATCCAAATAGATACTTGTCATTGAAGTATTATATATGTATATATTTCATGAATCACCCAAATAACATATTTTTCTCATCAAGGATATCCGTTACAATACATTTAGTACATTCATTTATGCACATACATAAAGATGTAAACTGTCGTGAATTTACTATTTATTAAATACAAGTAATAACTTATGTTCAATGACACTATGGGTTATTTTAATTATATAAATAGTACAAATCGATTAATTGTGTACTTTTAAGGTCACATTGTTTGAAGCGTTGAACAACAAGCTTGTAGTTTGTTTTAGCAAAATTACATAGAAACAATATTAGGTAGAGATT
Organism: Schistosoma mattheei; assembly: GCA_944470405.2. NCBI lineage: Eukaryota > Metazoa > Platyhelminthes > Trematoda > Strigeidida > Schistosomatidae > Schistosoma > Schistosoma mattheei. Next base: position 53,312,119 of record OX103943.1, on the reverse strand, counting down.
CTGGTATCTAAACTTCTAATAGGATTGCACAAAATTTACACTGGTTAAACAGGCACTGTTATTACGAAAGAATTGCCATAAACTTTAAAATATGTTTGTAGAAAATTACCTCACAAATGTTACTGTTTAATATTACACAGAAAAATACATGAGAATAGAGCATATATCCTTCAAACCAAAGTGGCAGTATCATGAAGAAGTAAAAGTTAGAAAGTCACACTATCAAAAGATGAGTTTTAGAAAAAAAACAAGAAAATTTTACAATTAAAAAATAATTTTAAGAAACAACACAAACAAGACAGCTTTACAATACTAGGCATAGTATTGTTTAGGAAATAATACTGAACAAAGCTACAGTAGGATCGAAAAGATTTCATCATAAATTGATTCGAGACTAAATATCAAATGAGGTTGCTTAATAATCAAGGGGTAAGGGAGAAAATAATTTATGGGTCAGATTTGACGAATGACAAACATACAAGACAGAATAACAACCAAGCAAACTTGTATAAGGTAATAATATAACAACTGATTAGAGTTTAAAATTGCAAAACTACAAATCTAAAGAATTCAATAATATCAGAAGGGGTTTTGTGGAGATTGTAGTAATTTAAACAGTTGAGATCATGAGTCAATTGAAGCTAGACCACCATGGAAAACCTGTTTAAATTACTACGATCTCCACAAAACCCCTTCTGATACTAATCAACATATGCTCACTAATGACTGGCTTCAAGATATATATCCTGGAGTCCTAGTGAGAAGCAGTGACCAGTGGAGTTCGACCAGGTCCGTTGTGAGATAGTAACTCACTGAAGACAATAGTGGATGTGTCGCTCAATTTCGTGGATTAGTTGAAGTTAGACATTAACGCTGTTGGATGCCGACTCAGTGGTCTAGTTGGTTAGGCGCCTGGCGCGGGGCTGATAGGTCCTGGGTTCGAATCTCGCGGGGTGCGCACGGCTGAGGAGTCCTGCACTAAGACGAAACGGCCGTCCAGTGTTTCAAGGTTCTCCATGGTGGTCTAGCTTCAATTGAATCATGATCTCAACTGTTTAAATTCAATAATAATCAAATAAAAGTGCAGAAATGAAACCCGGAACACATCAATAAAGGGAATTAAGGTCAAGGAAGGATGAGACGTTGGACAAATCGTTTCTGCGCGCAAAGTTCGGGCTTGAGTTCGTGGACTGCCAATGCATCAGCAGTGCTTAAATTTTCTTCGCTGAATTCTATTCTTTATTCAGTGACACTATGGGTTATTTTAATTCGTTACAGTAGTATCATTAGTGACTTAAATTTTAAGCACTTCCCTATAACGTTTCAGATTGATAAGTACCACTACCTTGCATTTGCCTTTTAAAGAGTTATGACGAACAATTAAAAGCTAACCCAACAGGAATATCTTTTATTTCATGGTGACAAATAATAAACTATAACGATTCGCCCTTCAAACAGTACACGTTTCCAAGTATATATTGTTTCGATTAGTTTATTCACACTTTTTTGAGTAATCAGAAATGATTTATACTATTTGATATTTCATGGGCTGATAGTAATTTCATTAAAACAAAAATTAAAGACACTGAATTGTAATCCAGTAGCTATAGAGCTGTAATTATAACAATCTTTTAGAGAAACCTTATTCCATTGGTTGGCTTTTAAAATTAGCGATTTCATACAAAGAAGGAACGAATCGAGCGAGGAAATTTATTTTCAGTTAGTTTTTCATCATATATATATATATATATATATATATATATATATATATATATATATATATTGAAAACCTGGAAGCACTGGACGGCCGTTTCGGCCCACTGTGTGACTCCTCAGCAGTGCGCGTCCACGATCCCGCTAGCGGGATTCGAACCCATGGCCTTCAGTCTCGCGCGCGAACGCTTAACCTACTGGACAAGTGGTTTTAATGTCCAGTGCTTCCAGGTTTTCAGTGGTGGCCTAACATCAATCAGTTCATGATCTCACTCAAAAACTTAACAACCTCCACAACCCTTAAACTGATGATAAGAAATTTCCTTGCTCGATTCATCCTTTCTATATTTACCAAAGGTCAAAATGGGAATTTTCATTAGATTTCATATAAGTTGTTATTTGGTCAAAGATAGAAGTTGCCATCATCAAGTTTTTATTGATTAGTAACATAACACTCAAGTTAGTATTAGTAGTAGTAGATGTTGTTGTTGTAGCATTGATGTATTCATGTCTCAAATCTTCCACAAGATTCTATTAGTTTTATAATAAATGAGTTACTTTATAATTATATAATACAAGATTAGCTTTTTATGACTCTCATCGATACTATCTGTTAATACTATTTACAATTTATCTTGTTCATTTATCTTAAGATGTTGATTTGTAGTGCATAAACTTAGTCTAATATGCATATGTGCTAGTTCATACATATTTTGATTTACTAATTACAATCTTTATTTAGCATAAAATTTGATAAATAAATAATAAGTTTTTGAATTTTCATTTGTTTAAATTCAGGATGTTTGTGATACTTGAAAGAATTAGTTTCTATGATAAATAGTAAGATATCTGAGTTATTTATATGGTTGATGCAAGGTCAAATACTACCTTCACAATTCTTTACATACATCTCGTATTCTGACTAGCATAAGTTTTATTAAGAAATTGTCAGTTAGTCGCTAATTAATACAGAATCTCTGCTGAAAATTCCAAAGAATTTTATCGAATTTATTTTAATTGAATGAATGTTAAAAAGTGTATTTCAAAACACAGTACAGTAGACTGTTGAGTTTTTCTAAATGGATTCACTATGCACTGAACAAAAATGAATAGATTTCATTTTTTGTCTACATTATGAAACAACTAACTAGACAATCATTAAAAACCAGGAAGCATCTTACAATTATTTCATCCCAGTATGATGCCTCTCAACAGCGTCAATTCACTGTCTTACTAGGGATCGAATCCAGAACATTCAAGCCTTGCAGTGAAGGCTTAACCTTTGGACTTATGAGTTAGCATCCCATGCTTTGAATTTCTAACTACATACAATTTGTGACGTCGTATTTTTTAAAATTTCAATCGGAATCACACACGAATAATTAGTAACTATCTTACTAAGTTCTCATCAGAAGTATGTAGTAATCAATAGTGTTAGTCTTTACTTCACGTAATTAGTATTCTAATAGTCCAGTCAGTGAAATATCCAAGCAATAAATTGTGGGAATGTAAAAGTTTCTGTATTATTCAGTACATGAATTCGAAAGAGATCTCTAGCATTGTTGAATTATTACTAATATATGTAATCTATCACCAGTTAACTGATGAACTTTATATCTCCACGAAAATCTACAACAATAAAGAGTTGAGTTAAAAACTGAACATTGATTACTCTATCTTGATAGCATAGTCTTGTCGGAAGTAAATGATAATCATTGCTACTTTGTAAAGTGTTGATACTATAATTACTATGATATAAAAGCTATGTACATTTTTAATTTCAAAATAGCTCAGTTAAAAGACCGTAATGATACGAGAAAAAAAAACATGACGTTTGTTTTATGAATTTCGAGTAACTTGATTATATTTATACCTTTTAAACCACTTATAAATCAAAACCAATTAACTTAGATTAATTGATCGGGACAAGTACAGCCATTTGATTCATGCCTCGATAAACACATGTTATGGAAAATCATGCTCCTCAATAGCGAGACGCAATGAAAATAGCCGAAGGATTGACCTTACGATAGCTTTTAAGGTTTTGTATAAAAAATGTCAAGGACACAGTTGTAAGATTTTGAAGCTAAGACTATTAGAAAGTTCAAACCTTCTTTGTTTTCGCAAAAATAATTTGTTTTACCTTATATGTGACCTGGTAATCATTAATTTATTTTATCGTCCTAGAGAGTGTGATAACCTCATTCTTACCAAATTATGTGATGACTATCTTATATTTCCAATAACCGCTTAATAATTTTATGGTTCAGTTCATAAGTCGATTGAAGCTAGACCAATGTGGGAAACCTGGAAGCATTGGATGGCCGTTTCGTCCTAGCGCAGGACTCCTCAGGAGTGCTCATCCATGATCCCTCCCCGTGAGACTCGAACCCACAACCTATCGGGCTTGCGTGCAAACGCTTAACCTCTAGACCACTGACCCGGTATCCAACTGTGTTAATGTCTAACTTCAACCAATCCACGAGATTGAGACACCGTCCACCATTGTCTTCAGTGAAATAGTAGATATTAATTGAACTTTTATTTATTTGACCATTATTAGTTTTCATACATAAACGCCTCGATAATTATGTGTGATCGGAATGTTAGAACTGTATCTAGCGGATGCATCAAATTTTTTCGAATCACCTACGCCTTCTTATTACACCATCGAAATTTATAACGTTTATGAATTGTTTTGAACATGAACTATTGTAAGCGACTAAAATATCAGAAAACAGATGTAAATACCTACTTGTAAAAGTTCAGCTGACACACACTAAATTACTTACTAACAACCTAATCAGTATATTAAATACATAAATCAATTTATTTAACGATACACGTTTTTGGGAATCAAAAGTTAATTAAAGCAAGATCTGGGTTGTTTACAGTTGGTGATATCTAAGAAAAATTAATTGACGCGCTGATGTTTAGAACGTGAATACACCAATTCGACATTTATTCTAATCCAAAAAAATAAGTGTATATTGGGTGATCATTTAAATGCCTTCAATATCGGCGCTTCCTACTAGAAAATTCTCCGAATCTAAAGTTATCCAGACATTACAACGATGACAATAATAGGCGAAGTCAGTAAGTAGAGCAAGAGTTTCGTACAGTCAGAAAATAATGGACATTCTAGCCTGAAATAAATTTCATGAGGTCTAGGTCATTTTTAAGAAGTGGAAGGTAACCAATCGCACGGTGGATTAAATACGATAGAAATTAAGAATAAAAGCATACTATACTGACGACCTTAGGCTACTCATCAGCCCCTCACAAAAAATACCTTAGTTACAAATCGATTCATAGTAAAAAGAAGACAATAAGAATACATGTTCAGCTATTTATCATCATAAATGAGAAAAAATTAGGGTTAAGAACCAGTAACTATGGTACGGTTGGGATTTAGAGTTGAGGTTATGATGAAGAATACTTTTCAGCCACTCAAACAAATCTGGCTACTCTTTGAATCACATAAGATAAACTAAACGAGTAAATAAGTTTTGAGTTACGATTATTACAGGAGTATGTTTTTTATTCTAACTAACATGCTATTTTACATTCCATGTGTGATTGAACTTTAGAAGCGTCTACCAGTTTTAATCGTATTAGGAACAAGATCTAGGTAATTTCTACTTAGCTCCTAATACGATACAAGCTACCTCCCACTGAATTTAAATCTTGTGTACAAATCCAAGAGTCACTAAATCAAATCTCATTAGTTCACTAGAATAGCATCTGTTATATTTGAGACGTTAATAAATATCACTTGCTAGATTCGCTAATCGAAATTCCGATTATAATTTCATCACTCCGCTTGTATTTTTCCGTATACGTCTAGCGTCCCAAGCCTTGACTAGTGATATGTGCCGGCCAACACAGTTATCTATGGGCTGAGGGTAATGTTCGCTTGACCCATATTGGCCCGTTGATTCCCAACCTAGACCCTGAATAAAAGAAGACATCAGCCAAGCTTCCGTTACATATTTTAGGCACCCATTATATCTATCTCAAGCACACACTAGTCTATATACTTGAGTTATCGGACCGCAACGCACCTCAGATGTGCTATAAGTGGCAGAGAATGTAGCAAACAGTACATAAATAATAATTGAGGAATAATAAATCATACAACAATAGTTAATAGATTTACTGGAAGATTACAACAAGGAAAACATAGAAATACAATTATACAGTTGTTTGTTAATTATACAAAATATAATCTATAAACTAGACACAAGCGTTGCACTTCCCCCAATATTACCTCCATCACGACAATATACGTTAACCAAGATAAAATTTACAATAAAATAAACATTTAGTACAGGAAGAGGGAAAGGACGGTAGCATCAGAGACCTGACCTGTAAAACACGACATATTAACACAGTTTACAGCCAATAGATGATTAGATACAACATATTCAACAATCTGCAGATTATTATTATCCAACAGCTTCATAAAATATCATTTGAAATACTCCATATATCTAAGTAACTTCATACGCAAAACTAACGACTTCTATCGTATATGATGGCCATAAAAAATTCCAACTATATACATCTATGGTCTATGCTACTTATGTCTACAGACATAAGTATCAACAATGGAAAATACAAGCCCAAAAGACGATTTTTTAAAGGTGGAAGTAACTGTAGTTTAATCACTTATTGATGATTACACTTATATACCGATTCCCAGAAGATATGATCTTGAGTGTTTAGGATATCGACCTACTGTAATTTAGTTATTAAAATAATTTACATTTTTTAAAAGGTAGAGCTGTTATTTGTTCAGATCTCTAAAGTAACGTTTAACAGGTTGAGAACATAATGTACATGTCGTTAGATAGCTTGTACTATTACATTTTAGATGAAATATACAAGTAAGTAGACAAAAAGTAAGAGTCAACATGACTAAAATAATAAATTGGCCTGGAGAAATATTGGAATTAAAAAGCGGAATTACGTTCTTTTACTCATTGTAATTTTTGTTTAAGATACGATGTTCTTGTATTAAATCAACATGAATTGTGCTCAGCATGACACTCAGGATAACTATATTTTTTATATATGTAATTTCATTCTAATTAACAGTGAAAAGAGGTTTACAATCAATCTATGAATGAGTGTATTTTCGACTAGGGTCATCGTTGTCGTGTTTTGGGGTTAATAAATCTTTATTTGTACTAGTCTTTGTGTTCTTTCTTCCGAGTCGTGGGAATCGCAGTGGCTCCTTATTTTACAAGTATAAGTGATAAGCGATTCCGACATAACAATTGGTGACGCAGTTATAACAGTTGACCACCAGTCATAACAATTGGCAACGACTCGATATAACACCTTGACTATAAACATATCTTATGGTATGTTTTCCGATGCATAATTTTGTTGTATGTATCGAACATTTTTTAAGAATAAATCGTTCTCTTGAGCTTGAGTTCAGAAAATATCAAAATTAGTCGAGATTAGAACTTTCGCTCGGAACTAACATTGGAGAAGGTAATGCAGAGCATTGATTACTCTAGTTCCGTCAAAGGTTTGTAATGTTTAGTACTATTTCAAGCTTACATGGATTATTTTAGCTTCTGAAGAGACCAATTTATTTATTGTTCTTGAGTTGCATTTTGACCTTGTCGATTATTCGCTTATTAAACTAGACTGTTTTTTGTATGAGAGTATGTGTGTATTGCTTACCCTGTTAATCACATCTTTAGCTTTTTTTTCTGGCTATAAATATTGAGTCGCACTTGATCAAAGAGAATCGTCAGACTTACCTTCTCTGGGTTTCTCATTTTTAATATCTGTTTGAAATAAATTCATCCAACTTAACACGTATTTAACTTCTTACCGCCGTTTCACAAACAGGATTAGCCCAGGAGTAATATACTGAATTAGGATGGAACGTTTATATACATGGAATATCTATTTTGTTCGATCGAATTGGAGTTAGATCAGAGGGCCACAAAGGGTTTCTCACACTGTGGAAGGATATTTCTTTGTGGGTTATCAGAAAATTGAACTGGGTTATTCGTAGTCTTGATGGCCATTGAGTGTTAACACTAGGCCGAAGGGACTGCTTGAGACAGGTCACACAAGACCATCTTGTTAGTAGTTCTGACTTAGATTTGTACGTTTCTTAAGCCTTATCGCTAGCGATGGGAGTCCGTGAGACGAGGTGCGCTATTTTTCGAATAAAACCCTTCGTTTTGTTGTGACAATGAAGGATTCAATGGGACACTTTACTCCCATTACATCGCAGAACAGATGGTTTTACTTTTACCCTCAGATTTTTTTAAAGCCTGATTGCTATCTACAGCCTAGTATGATAGAACACCAAGGAACTAAGATCCCAACCACTGTACCTCGACTGGATGGTCACAATAAACGAGCCACCAATCAAAGTAGTAGCCTTGCTTAGGGTAACTCACTTATAAGTTCGTGAACAGTGCTAATAATTTCGTCCTAATTTGACTTTAATACAATGAACGAAACTATTTTATCTTTCTTCCTTTCCCCAGCAATTAGAATGAGAACACTAGTTTTTGCAGATGAAGATATTTGATGTCGGCCCCGTGTAATCAATAGGAATAAATTTTGTAGATTATATCCCAATAAAAAAAATTAGAATACTTAAACTGAATGATTGTCACTGACACAAAATATCGTAAGAAACGTATTTAAATCCCATGACAAGGTGTTTACACTGTATAATTTACTGTCACAAAATGTTTACTACATAAGTTGTCATTTCAAATCGTATATCGCCGGCTCTCACATTTCTTAATACCGACATTTTATACGTAGATAACTGTTAGGCCTCTTCTTTCGGCCTAATATTCTCGGAAACTCCACTTGGCTGGTCCCCAAATAAAAACAAACGTGGACAGAGCATAAATTTGTTCTAAAGCAAAACAGCAAGTTCAGTTAAGTAACCAAATGTCAGTATGTAAATAAACTTAACACAAGAATATTCGAGTCTTTTCAGCCCAACCACTAGAGTTGATTGGTTAATAATGAGAAAATCAGCGCTTGTGACTTGATAGGAATATCGAGGCAATCCGCACTGGTTGCACATATACCGAAAAAAGACAGATCAATTTCAGTCCTGAACATGAACGGGAAGACTCAACTAACCGATACAAATAAATTATAACACAGTCGGATATAATCAACACCGGGCCTTGCCACAAATGTTTCAATCTAAGTTTCCATACTATATCAGTACACGATAAATAGCAACTCTCGAGAAACAAAAGGTACGAAGTGATATTAAATCTCACCAAGGCTGATGATACTTTCAAGATCAGTAACTACAAACATAATAGCAATAAAGAATTATTTTATGCAATATGGAGAACTTAGAATTACTAGGAACTACCATAAACCTCAAGAAATGAGTATAGTAATTACAAACGTAACGTTCTGAGAAAGCAGAACGTTTAATTCTTTTTGAACTAATAATGTGAAGGGTTGAAGCGGACGAAAACCTAAAAATTTGATTGAAAATACGGTATATGATAATTGGAGGTCTTTATTATGCAATACACAAAATTAATCTTGGGAAAGCAAAACTACACATAATTTGGTTATTGTTTTTTAGGGAGACTATCCATCAATAAAAACCCAAGAAAGTATAGTGGTAAATATTGTTCGAAGTAGTCTTTTAGTTTAAACACTAAAATAAGATCACTAAGAACATTTCATACACCTATCGTCCCTCTGCTAATTTCACACGAATAAGTTCCTGAATATCACTGAACACCTGATTAACATCTTTGTTTGCGTTTATTCGAATTAGTTTATTTTGAGATTCATAGAAATGTAAAATAGGTGTTGCATTTTTCTCATACTCATACAAGCGCTTTTTCAAAGCTTCAGGTTTGTCATCGGAGCGATGGACGAGACGATCACCAGTAATCTACAAAAGATATCAAGCAGCAAAAATTACTTGAATCGTTAAGAAAAAAAAAGAAAGAACTAAAGCGCACAATCAGGTAATTAATTGAGTAGATATTTTAAAGAGTGTACTGCTCCAGTAAAACAATGAAAATATCCTGATTACTATGATCAAAATAGGTCTCGAAAATTTTTAAAAAAAAATCAAAATTATAGATTAGAATAAAATGCATTATTTTTATGGAGCATTAACTTCTTGGTCTTATCTGAATGTGCTGACAAGTTTTCAATGTTCAGTCCAATAACAAAACTCAATGATGAATAAATCCATATTCGAAAAAACCAATACACTTTTATTAACAATTTAATGTTAGTGTAAGTTGTTTATAACACTGACGAAAAACAGTCCAGCATACCTTTGTGTAATCTTATCCGGATTCATGAAGATCCTTTACCCTAATACATACGATGAAGCGTAAGAAATTGCACTTTCCTGCAGTAAAGGTCGACCCTAAAAATGCACACTTCGTCTTATCCCATGGATATCCGTCTCCGGTGGTAAGGCCTCAACAAGTACAGAGCTAACACGAAAATTACTCACAAAAAGGTCGTGTGTGACTGACCTCAAGCAGTTGTCCCTTGAGTACTGCGGTCGCGCTCTCAGGTCACTAAGACCACCACTAACCCTATTTCCTTATCAGGTACCTCCAGGAAAACCCTTCCACGATGTGGGCGACCGGGAAGTAATAGCCACCCTCATACATTTGACGGCATTCAAGATTGCTGTAATCTCGCTCTTCAATTCCTATTATCCCCCCTATGTCGACTCAACTCAACACTTCCTCCTCAAGTTTCATTATGGCCAACGATTATAGTGCGCGAAACACTGTCTCGGGTCTACTCAAACCTCGCTCCAAACTAAACATTGGAGTCTTCAACGTACGCACCCTATGTCAAATCAGCCAGCAAGCCTCCTTGGCTAAAACTCTAGAGTTTTGCACCATTGATGCATGCTGTGTCTCCGAAACACTTGACCTCACCTCGCAAAAACCGGGAGCCGGTGAGAAACACCCTCCGTGTACCTGGTGACCCGATGGCTAGTTCTCGTAGACGGGCGAGTGTAGGTATAGCACTAAGTACGAGGGCAGAAGAAGCATTATTAGAATGGATCCCCGTTAAGAGTCGTCTATGTGCTGTTCGGATAAACGCCTCTGTAGGAACTCGGAAAAATATTGAGCCCGGATGAAGTGAAATATGACTTTCACAGAAATCTTTCTGAACTTCTTCATAAAGCTAAACGCTCAAACATAATACTCACAGCAGGTGACTTTAATACCCAGGTAGCTTAAAACAAATAGAAAGACACTTAAGTGGGTGTCTTGCTGTTTTGGCTCAAAGAACGGTTAATGGTGACTGTCTGTTGCAACTGTGTTCAGACAACCACTTATTTCTAACAAATACTAATTTTAACCATAAGAAGACATTGTCTAACATAGCGAGCACGCATTCGCTTGCGCCTCTCTGGACGCAGGAATGCCACATTAAGAAGACTCATTAGACTTTAACTCAGTGACGAGGAAGCCGAGAGCAGATACCAGGAACAACTGAGGTAACACGTAGGCAGTTCTGAAAACGAGGCTGACTCAGGTGTTGCTTGGAAAGATATACAAACATCTGTGGAAACAGCAGTGATATTTAGTAGTGATTTGAACCAAAAGGTTACGAAAAACCAATGGATTTCTACTCAGTCTATTGTACTGATAGATTCTCGTAAACTCACTCTATCAGGCTCTGAACACGATGAAGAGCGTAAAGAAGTCAGATCTAAGTTAACCAAAAGTCTAAGGAACGGCTGTGAGTAGCAGTGGGCAACGAAAAAGACGAAAAGGCAGCAGTTTTAGGTAACGCCAGACAGCTTTTCAGACTAGTACAAGATACTGGAATTAAGAAATGAAGTTTAGATGAGACGATCTCAGAAAGAGACGACACTCTTATCTGCTCCCAGACGTTTAGAACGATGAGCAAAACACTTTAAAGAGCAGTTCAGCTGGTCTTAAGCTAGTCACTATTTCCAAGCAGCCTGAATGGAACATTGAGATAGATCCCCCGACTCTAATTGAAGTTCAGAAAGCTATAACTAAGTTGAAACTAGGAGATCAGCTGGTCCAGATGGATCGACTCCAGAAGTCTTCAAGTATGGTGGTCTAATTTTAGCTAAAATCTGGGAGTTGGATGTAATCCCATCTAACCGGTCACAATCACTAGTTGTCCCAATATATAAGGGGTCAAAATCATCCTGTGACAACTACATAGGGATTAGTTTGAGTAATATGGCATCTAAAATACTAGCCTCAATAATTATCGGACGCCTTACAAAGACTCGTGAACTGGCTGGCTTCAGACCTGGTCGTGGCTGCATCGACCACATAATCACCATTTGTCAGATCTTATAACACAGGCGTCCGATAATCAATTTTTTTTATTTGAAAGCAGCATTTGACTCTGTAAACCGAGAGGTTCTGTAGCAGTTTGTCATTGAAAGGTGTACCTTATAAGTACATAAACATTGTGGAGTCTCTTTACTCGAACACTAATAGTTGAGTCAGAGCTTATGACGAACTGTCATCTGATTTTGCAATCTCAAGTGGTGTCCGGCAAAGCTGTCCACTATGGTGGTGGTGTATGCTACTTATATTTGTCGACATAAGTCGTATTGAAGCCAACCGGAAGTGGAAAACCTGGCAGCAGAAGACTAGGACAATCAAGTTGAAGAGAATAGAAAGAAAAATGAGAATGAATTGTGAACTTGTAGAATCATGCGGAATTCGAAGGACAAATGATGGAAATTTGCAAATGAAGTATTCAGTGTATGGTCCTTATGTTTTGCCAAGATACTCTGTAATTTTGTATTAAAATACCTTGGTTGTCCCCACCTATGTTCTCGTTGACTGCAACATCAATGGCTAAGATGCTGAATCATAATAACTCTAAGCATTACATATACCACAAAAAACGAAATACAGAATCAGGAACAATGTAAACAAAACTAGATGCATAAATTAAAGTACTTGAGACAGCTCTAGAAGAACACTGACCTAGCCCAGACAGAAACCAATATCCTTAATGTTGCGAAAGGTATCTTCAAATAAACCCCTAGTTAAGCAATTAACAAAAATGGCGAAAGTATATAGACTTCTTAAACAGGAGATAAAAAAACCAAGAGAGCTAAAGAAAGAGCTAATTAATCAAACTGATCAAAGTAACTTTAAAAATTCCAACATTGTGAATTCGAAAAACGCATATAAACAAACAATACTGTTTTCAACTAGATCCTCACCAGGCTTTAATATAATATACAGTAATATTTATATGATTATATGAAATTATTAAACTTCTTACTTATTATGTCTAGTTATGTAATCTATTCCACTTTTACCATTGACTCATAAACTGCCTTGGTTGGTTTAATAATTTACATATGTATATAAATATTACTGTATAATGGAATAAAGCCTGATGAGGATCTCATTGAAAACAATAGTGTTCGCTTACATATGTTGTTCTGATCAAAATAAACGTAACTACGTCCAGAAAAAGTGAAGTTACCAATAAGATTGGGAAAGCTAAAGAAGAACTTATACAAGACCTAATACCTAAACGTGAAGAACACTTACGTCAAGACGAATAGCATTCTCAAAGATAGACTGATCATATTTATAAACCGAACCCTCGACACTCAATAAAACAAAGCCAAAAGATCGATATCACACCAAACGATCACTACTAAGGACTTTAATGGAATTGAAGTAAGCCTAACTGAAAGCATAAGTTATAATGAAGCTGGGTCAGAACCTCTAAACACCTATGAAAAGCTAGGATAAGAGCACGGCAAATAAAATATAGGAATTCTTCAGGTAATAACGGGATAACAATAGAAATGAATGAGTATAGTGTGAAAAAAACCGAAGTATAAACAATGAAGAATAATGTACGTACTTTGGTCAAACCCAGATAAAATACCAAGATACTTGATAGATGACAATGTAGCCAGTGTCTATACGAACAACTGGACCAAAACAGACCTCAATAACGATTGGAGTATATTCCTAATAGATACCGTAGGAAAAACATTCGTTGGAATCATATGTGAACAACTAATCAAATTCACCAATCATAATATACCGTCTAGGTGATTCAATTTACGAAATAACTTATCCACGGTGGTGGCAACAGAATCAATGATATATATCGTACAAAATGACCTGGATACCAACCAAAAACTAGTACCAAAGCTTTAGATCTAATTAAAGCATTCGACACCATCTAAACAACTAATTCAAAACACTTTAAATAAAACATGTTCCCAGCTAAACATAAACCAACGCATAATAGGATTTTTCGACGAACTGAAAGGTCGTTTAGGAGGAACTAACTCATATTTCATTACTTATAGAGGGGTAAAGCAAGGTAGTAAAGATGATCAACCACTCTTTAATCTTGTCTTACAATAAAAGTCCTAAGCTCCTCCAAAGGACAAAACACTAGAGGCCTAAAAATGACTGATAAATTCAAAATATGAGCTAAGAAATATCATATATTGCATATTCAGATGATTTGTGACTAATCCAAACATTAACTAACGAAGCAAGAACATTGAGTTTGCTACAAAACTTCCTTAGTTAAGTTTGTATGAAAATTTCTCACGAAAAGACGGCAACTATGATTATAAACACACAAAACAATAACTCACCAGTCATCATAGGTGATAGCACGATAAAGGAGGCAAACTCTCTTAAGTACCTGGGATCGATAGTTTGAAGCGAAGGTCACCCTAGTGACACGAATAATGTCAACCTGATAAAAGCTAAACATACCACAATAAAAATAAGTCCAGTATGGCGAGCTAATGGTATAAGTCTGAATACTGAAACAAAACTTGTAGAATCCACAATTTTACCAATCTTAACACATGGACTGGAGACAATAGTCCTTAGTAAAAGGATTGGATGAGATAAGGAGCAGTCCCAAATACCATCTAACATACGATGTTAGGTACAAACGATCTCGAGCACACCCCAATAACATTACAAAAGGAAATCTATCAAACATGACCACTAGAATACAATAGAATAGAATGAATGGGTAGTTCGTCACGCACAAAGGCAAAAGGTATAATATTTGGGTAGTTCAAAAAGATGAAGTTTTATAGACTGCGATATATTACCACAATGCATTTTGAACGTTCAGATTATTTCACCTATCCGTGCACTTGGCCACCATATGAAGACCAATGCAGACATGACGGCGGGAATTCTAAGTAGGAGAAAAAAGATCTTTAAAGAGCTTTAAACTAATTCAGTGGTGCAATTTGCCCAAAGATTAGGAGTCGAAAGACATTATAACACACCAGCTAACGAACCTTTACGAGGACAACTTGAAAAAAGTTCGGACCAGTCAGTTTCAACGCACAACCTGCTGCGTATGTGCATTGATTAAGGTTGCCACACACTACTAGCACAGCGGGATGAAATTGCTAGAGTGAACCATAGTAGTAGAAATGGTATCAGTACCAATGGTAATAGAAAATATTGACGATTGAAGTAACGACTCAAAAGAACGTAAATCAGAGAAATAAAAAAACTTGAGGAATTCAGAAGCACGGAACCCAGGTTAGACAAAAAGTAGTTTGAATAATTTAGTTCGTTATCTATTTGATTACATTGAAATACACGTATAGTACGTGCAATCAAGCCTAAAATAATAACTCGGTTGTCTACATCAAAAGGCTCACACAACAGTGTACCTAAGACTATCTATTAGGCTCGATAAGTAGACATTTATATTATTAGGAAAATGTAACTTACGTCATCTACCATGGGGACTTTCGGGGATTGAACAATTCATGATATGACCTACCACTAGCTAAGTGGAATAATCTGCCACAAATCCTTTTTTCCAAGATGGTAGGATCGAGCTTGAATTCCAAAGCAGCCGATAGATGAATCTGACGATCTCTAAGAAGGTTATCAAGCTGCAGTTTGCATATGCAACCTCATGAACATACTTTTTTGGCTTGTTCTAGTGTGCGTGGAAACCCGTCGAATAGAAGTCCATTTTCACATTCCGGAGAATTGATTTTTTGTGCGATTAGTTCACAAACTATGTCATCTGAAACAAGTCCTCCTGATTCCGTAATTTTCTGTACTTTTTGACCAAGTTCTGATCCTGATGCTATAATGGCTCTAAGAATATCTCCTAAAGAAATTTTCAAAAAAAAGATGCATACCAGTAGATAAATGGCAGATTTTATAACGTTCAGCTATTTTGACTGCCTACAAACTCGTACATATAGATTAATATAGATTTACCTGAGTCCCTTTCCCACTACCTGGTGGGCCAATTAAAACTAAATCAATACGTGTCCCTTCACCGAATCGCCACCTTCTATACCATGCAGCGAATTCATGAAACATCGGGACGAACGAGACGCAAAACGACTATGAGTAGAAAACGAACGATTTAACCACCTTTCCGTCCTTAGTGACCTTCAGCGGATAGTGACAATGGCTGTTTTGAATATCGGAAATTTCAGTTTTCAGTTTCGGTTTCACTTTGGGAAGGACAGGAGGTTTGATGACTTGTATTACTTCTAATATAGATGTTCTCTCAGTTGATTCAACCTTTGTTTGAAAGAGTAGACAGATGGAGCTGCAATCATGTGTTGAGAAGATGAATTCCACTCGTTGATGATTCCATTCCGCGCGCTTTTCGAACAGGAAGTTTGGTCCTAACGTGATTTGCACTTATCAAACTTTTGCTGTGTTCTTACGCAACAAAAGTACCATTTCAGTTCTACAGAATCTATCTTGAGCTATACGTTCGGTAGATTACTTTTTTTGAGTTTCACCATATTTAATAGTTAACTGTGGTTTTGCCTCAGCTTACTATTCGGTTTTTTTCACTTTTTCACGTAAAGACTAGTTCAGTTTATCTCATCCGTTTTGTCCATTTTTGTCCGTTTTCAGTGTGTTCTTTAGCATATTTTTAACGGTCTTAGGCTTTTGCTAGCATCTATAACATAGTTTGCTTCAACATAGTCATGAAAAACTCATGCAAACGTCCGGGATGCCGTTTTGCTGTTACAACTGGCATGGAGTGCGACAACTGCAAAGTTCGGTTCCACGGAGCGTGCACAGATCTGACGGCAACTGCTTACAGCAGACTCAGCAAGTCGGATCATAAGTGGGAATTTGTTACATGCAGAACGGATTCTGTAGCTTTGCTGAGTAACATCATTGTCCTACTGACAGGTCTGCAGAGCAAGTTGTCGGCAAACTTGGGAAAAGACAGTCAAAAAATGGGTAGACAAACAAGAGAGCGCATTGAAAACGAGAACAGGGATGTCCACAGGTCTACCAACGCCGGAGCAGGCAACAGCATTAATGATGACACGCTGAAACTCAGCACCATGATTACGATGACGGTACTCGACTCCCTCAGTAAACTCGGGTCTCACAGCTCAAGGTTCTTGAACACTGCAGCGGTTCCCAAAAACTCTGTAGGTGATTCGACCCATGTCAAAAGAGCTGAAAAGGACCAGGCGTCACAGTCTAAGTTGAACATCCCATATGTTGAACGGAAGTCAACTGGTGATCTGGTCGCGCAGTCTACCCCCAAGAATGTTCGTCCGGTCATCAAAGAGCCTGAGATTCAAAAACGTGCCTTGACCTCCAAACAACAAGGTATTAAACCTGAACCCACCGGGAACCTGTTAAATCAACAACAGTTCGTGACGATTCTCCCATAATCATGAATCTCATTTACAATCCTGACCTTCCTCTCAGTCTGCAGGACAAAAATTATAGGATGCTCCGGAGTGAAGTGAACAAGAAGCTCGAAATTCCCAGAATAGAGCCTTTGACGGTCACCCAGATCACTTGAGGAAAGGACTTTAAGCATCTAAATAACCCGAGGCTTCTTCGAGTAACACTCAAGAATGCTACCGACGTAGAAGACGTCTTGCTAGCCAGTCACTTGCTGAACGCAAGAATATTGCCCGATATACCGTACTCTGAGCGCAATATCATACGGAACACCCCCAAAGAATCTCGCGAGACGTTTTTCCGAGGAAGAAACATTATTGTGCAAGGTATACCGGAAAATACGGGCCCTACTCAATCAAATTCTGACATCGAGGAATGGAAATTCACTAAACAGTCCTTGAGGCTCAAGCACATACTGACTCAGCATGTGACGAGACTAGCCAAGAAGGATGGTGATCCTAGACCCCGTCTAATGAAGACAACATTCTCATCCTCCCACATGGCGGCTGCAACTCTGGAAGCATTTCGTGCGAACAGATGTCGGTTGCCACCTGGAATCGAAGTGCACCCGGATAGGACCAAACACAAAGGCAAGATGGAGCTGACCATTCCACTTGTGGACTGTTTAGGTGATAAAAAACGTGTAAAGGACAGGGCCTACCACCTCTACAAACCTCATATAGGTGGGCTACCTGTCCATCCACTTAAGGCTCATACAAACAGGACGAAGCTCACGCGTTCCAAATTGAAAGCATAAACTGCTTATATATGAACGCCGCGAGTCTACCAAACAAAATGGTTGAGTTACGTGAACTTAGCAATGCTAATAAGGCCCATCTGATAGGAATATCTGAAACCTGGATATCTTCTCAGTTCTCGGACCACGAGTTAGCATTACCTGGGATGTCTTTGTTCCGCAACGACAGAAAATCAGGAATCGGGGCGGAGTAGCCGTATACATACGCTCTTGCTTGGAGGTGCACCGAGTTCATAACCTCGAGTTCAACAATCTTGAGGGAACCATATGGTGCTCTGTAAGATTGTCTAGCACTTCGAGATGTCTGGTCGGGGTCATTTACGGGAAGCCAACTGTCGACATAGAGTACGATTGCCGTATGCTGGAAGGGCTATCCGGCTCCACTCGTCTCGGTTTCACATACATCCTCATTCTAGGGGACTTTAATCACCCTAAAGTCAAGTTCGCGGATCACACGTATACTGGAGGCGATAACTCAATTGAAGCTCGATTCCTCAACCTCATCGATGACTTGGGATTATACGAAAATGTGAGGTCGGCAACTCGCTGTAGAAACAGTCAGATACCACCACGCTTAGACGGTGCATTCACAAACGAAGAATTCCTAGTTGACAACCTCTCATTCCTGGCTCCCCTGGGAAAAAGCGATCATGCAGTCATAGCCTTCAGTTTTGTCAGCAAAACTAGGCTAAGATATCCCACCAATAACTTGCGCTGGAATTTCAAACGGTTTAATGTACCAGCTCTACGCGTCTGTCTACAACATGTGGATTGGGATGTTCACCCTCAACTCTTTGTGGACGGTCATTGGGACTTTTACTGCACACGCTCTTATGTGCTACAAACCATTCAGTTCCTCAAACGGTTCCCAAAAGCTGCAAGCCACCTACAGTAATCAAGAACCGTACCCTTCGCCTCCTAAGCCGCAAACGGCACTGCTGGGCGGAATACAAACGAACTGACAACGACGGAGAGTACAGGCAATATAAACATATCAGGAACATATGCACGAAGGCTATAAGAGAAGACAGGCTTCAGTACCAGACAAAGCTTATGGACAAATTTGCCTCTAACCCTAGAAGCCCATTCCGTTATGCAGCCTCTCTTCGTCAAGCCAAAACAGGAGTTTCCCAACTGCTAGGTCTTAACGGCCCGACCAACAACGATGGCGACGCCGCTAACCTTCTGGCGAACATTACTCTCAGATATTTCAACCGACTGACATCAACTTTACTGATGACAGTTTCATCTGCAATTCCACAGGACTTTCCGAAGTGAACCTAAGCGCTGACTTGGTGTTCCGGAAACTGCAGCACTTAAGAATAGACACTTCTCCTGGCCCATATATGGTCCATTCTGCCATACTGAGGGAAGCAGCCTCAATCCTGGCAACGCCGCTTAGCGTGATGTCCTCACACTCGCTAAGCCGAGGCAAACTACCGGAAAATTGGAAGTTGGCTCACATCACACCAATTTTCAAAGGAGGTCGACGCAATGAACCTTCAAGTTATCGGCCGGTGGCTCTTCTGTCATTACCTTCAAAACTCATGGAGTCCCTGATATGCGACGGTTTAAACGACTATCTACTGTCCTTAAATTTCTTCTCACCCCAACAGCATGGTTTCAGGAAGGGCTACTCTTGTATAACCAACCTGCTGACTGCGGTGGACAGATGGACAAGCATCCTCGATCGCAAGGGAAAGGATGACATCATCTACCTAGATTTCTCAAAAGCTTTTGATAAGGTTAACCATTTATGTCTTATCAATAAGCTCAAACGACTAGGTATCAAACCACCTCTAATCGATTGGCTTACTTCATACCTGAAAATCGACACTTTAAGGTTAGGGTTAATTTCACTTTATCTCAGGCTATGGAATGTCCTAGTGGGGTCCCCCGGGGCTCAGCACTAGGACCTCTTCTATTCTTGATCTGCATAAATGATCTTCCTCAACGGGCAACGTCAGAATTATTACTCTCTGCTGATGATGTTAAACTTTTGAGAGAGATATGTGATCAAGACGATATACAGGGACTTCAGGAGGATCTGACTCGGCTCCAAAATCGGGCAGATAATAATGGACTTACCTTTAAAACTTCAAAGTGTAAAGTAGTCCATCTGCGACAAGTATCAGACTACAGTTATAACTTAGGAAACTCCTCTCTAGTAGTATCCCAAGTAGAAGAAGCTTTTGGAGTCCTGGTGCCCCATTATTTAAAGTCACGCTAACTGTTACAAAAATGCCTTCCGAGCAAACCTTACACTGGTAACGTTGAAGCGCATTTTTAGACAGTTCGACGAAAGAACTTCCCATATAATCTTCAATAGTTTTATCCGTCCCCATTTAGAGTACGGAAACGTAGTATTTCCTCCCTCACTCCAAAAGGATAAGGACACTTTGGGGCGTATCCAACGGCGAGCCACGAAATCAGTTCGAGGACTCAAATTTAAACCTTATGAAGAGCTCCTCCATTCACTAGATCTTTACTCATTAGAGTATAGGCGTCTTAGAAATGATCTATTAATGGCTTATAGTATTCTCAACGCTTCTGGACATCCTCTTAAACACCTACCTAAGATTAGTTCGAACAATAACCTAAGGGGGTAAGACCCAGAAACTGGAGACACAACATAGCAAAACGGAATATAGACATAACGTCTACTCCTTAAGAGTTGTCAAATGCTGAAATTCGCTACCAGCCGAGCTAGTCCAGGCGACTTCCCAAGAGTCCTTCTAGAGGCAACCTGACCTATTCTCAAGGACCAAGGACAGCATCATACTGGGATTTACCAATTTCTTATTCATCTTTTATTGCTAACATAACCAGGTTCCTGATTGGAGGGATAAGGGTGATCCCCTGATACTAGTCACGGAAGCCTTTTTAGCGAAAGCCTCTTCTATTCCGTCCACAACCATTTGAAACATTTGATGGGAAAGTCAATATTCATCTGAGAAGTAATTTGTTCTGGTCTTGTTAACATTTTTGGTATTCTTCTAGTCTTTTGCTAATCGACTATGGGTTACGGATAGATTAAACGACATATTTAGGAAGTTCGCAACGAAGTTAGCTAGTTCCATTAGTAACCTAGGATGCATTTAATTGAATCCCATAGATTTGCCTATATTAAGTTTATTTTGTGTGGATGCCTTGTATGAACTGACGGGAAGTGTTTCTCTACGGCATATACATTGCTAAAGTAGTTTGAGAATACCTGGGCTTCACCATAGCCATTCTCCACTAACGACGAGGCATTACTGTCTCCCTTTAGTGCTGGAATATTTCCTCTTCATTCAGTCCCTTGGCTTATATACGAATACAAGCGTTTAGGCCATTCTATGGATTCCTTAACAGTTTCTCCTTCGTACAACCTAAACCTACGGAGGGTCGAGGTATAAGTATTCCGAGCCTCTCCATATTGAAAATTTGTCTCAGCAGTCCACAGTGACCTAAGTCTCTCTCACCTCCTTCTCCTCTCACGAAGAAGGGCGCGAACCTTCATACTGAACCATGGAGGGGAGTTTCTCGAATCTCTTAGTGCAGTCCAAGGGATGTGGGGTGCAGTGACTTTTAAGTACAAACTTCGAAATACAACTCAGACTTTCAATTGGGAACTCTAGATCTATTGTTCAATCTACCGACGATGCCATATAACATCTTGCATGCTTGTTATCCAGACGATTGATATAATCCGGGTTGACACATTCTGGTTATTGAAAACTATATGGAAGTCGAAGCTTAGAACTGCATGATCACTTTTACCTAAGGGTAGCATGTAATCGAGGTTTGTAATGTCATCCCCATAATAGGTTAATGTAAAATCTAGTGAAGATGATTCAGCATCCGGGTCATACCTAGTCGCTTCTTTCACGTGTTGCTCTAGGGCACATGTGATAACCGCATCAACTAGTTCCTTTCCGAAGGAATTCAAGCCTCAGACTTTTCGGTGGGTGTATTAAAGTCTCCTAGGATTAGACATCGACCACTTTTTGACCATATATTGATACCGCCTAGTAATACCCCACTTACCTCGCAGCTCGGACTACATTAAAACAAACCAATTCGCAGCCCTTGTCCCTTGCATTTCAAGTGGCAACCAACTAATTCGCACGTCTCACTCATGGAATACACTGTTGACAATGGTAAATGGGGTAGTATTCTTAATGTATAGAGCCATTCCTCTGAAGATGCCACAGATATTTGGATTTTGACAATGCTTTGACCAGTAACACCTTTTGATATGAATCGTACCCACTAAGTGAAATCAAAAGACAGAAGCGAGGAGGTTCAATGATATATTTGATAGGCTTTCAATATATCGTGGATCGACTGGTCTAATCTGGTTAGCGATTGCAGGGGGTGTTGAGCACGTCGTTCTCACTCGTGATTTGGTGCGGATGCGTGACCGAGCGCCTTCAGCTAGGTGGGTCCATTAAAACTAGTGTGGTCAGCATCCAATGTCGAAGACTTACAGAACTATTTATTTCGGGGATTTATTTACAGCTACAGATTTTTACCCTCGTAGTGAGATAGTGAAGACCCTTAGACGTGGTCAGCTAGAAGTTTAAACCTAACAAGTTTGTCGTTGGTAAACACTCTTCTGATAGCCTGTTAGGTTTAGAAGCTTCTGGTCGTCCTTCCGTAGTACAAGACACCATGAAGTACAATATAGCATAAAGAAGAAAAAGTACAATGAAAATTTCGGTTCGTCCTTTTCATCGTTTTTTCCAGCCGTCCTGAAAAGGAAAAAAGAATGTGTAAGTGAATGTCGAAATACACTCGTACGCGCGTAAAGACATAATCCGAGCAAAAAAAAGAAAAAAACGCATGCACACGTGTAGGGTAAGTAAAGGATTTTCATGTTTTTTAAAATAAAAATATATAAGAGTATTAAGTTTATTTTCTTTATATTACATATAGTACAGAGAGAAATCGAAAGGATATAAAATGTCGACTAGTATCCTACGTGAAATAGTCGCTCAAATGTTCTGGAAATCTTATTCCTCTTCCGGAACGCGTCGTGTTAAGTTTATTTTCTGATACTGCAGAAGTAACATGGTGTGTGTTGGCTGTCGAATTAGGTAATATAAGTGTAGAAGCCGTGTCGTTCGTTTGTACTGAAGGAAAATCGACGTAGATAGGATTTCCTTCTAAATACGTTGCTTTGAGGCGATCGATGGTGATGTCATCGTTGGTTCCGTTCTTATAGACTATATATTACTTCGGTTCGCGTTGAAGAACTCGAAAGGTCCTTCGTATGCTCACTCGAGAGGTCATCGGCGTGAGTCTCGACGAACGAAGACATGTGTACTATATCTTAAGTCAAGTTGAACGAAAACATCAGTTGATTGCGGTCGAATGGAAACAGGTTTAACTGAACACAATGCGTTTGTAAGCCGGTTCGTGTAGGAGGTTAGATCCATGTTCATTGAAAAGGATGGAGGATCCACGAATTCTCCTGGAAGTCGAAATGACCTTCCATAAACGAGTTGAGCCGTAGCGTATCCAATGTCAGCTTTCACTGCTTTGCGAACACCTAGTGTAAGATCCAAACTACGTTTGGACTGCTGGACAGCTGTTTGGATGCGTTAGATACGCGCCCTCGCCCGATTGAAACCAAAACAAAGTAATTGGGTAAGACGATGGTTCTATAATTTATCATAAATTTAAGTGTACATTATTACCTAAACAAATATAACCACTCAGCTATCCAACCAATAATTGTTCAATTGATCAAATCTAAACTACAATAAATAAGAAAGTTGATAAACGATGCAAGAAAGTTACCAATCACCACAAATAAATGTTATTCTATCCTGTCTGGATAGATCACGTACAGATTCGTTCAAAAGGTAATAATTGGTCGCTCTATAACACAGTGTGTTTTCAATTTTGGAATAGTGCCTCAATTCACAACCAAAATGCACGATTCCAGTCAAGACAGGTCAAGCAATCAAAAGCATGAACAAACCAATATGGCTGCCGCCCAGGCTTAGTATAAAGTAAAGCAACGTAAGTGCAGTTCGGGAAGAAATATGGAGACTCAGTGAAGGCGTAATAAAAATAAAAAACTATAATAAAATACAAATTATAACAACTCAAATGTAGTCAAAAGTTAACAATGTGCAATTAAGAGGATTAATAGGAACAAAGTGCAAGTATATACATGGAGGGATTTTCACCAACACACAAAACATTCAAAATGGATCTTGCACCCAGTAAGACGAGCGGAAGAGTGTCAGTTCACTGTGGATCGTTTGCAACTGATAGCGAAGCTTTTAGTTGTCGGTGAAAACGTTCTACCAACCCATTTGCTTGTAGGTGGTAGGCAGTCGTTCGGAAGCGTGTGATTCCTAAACGTGTGGCCAGACAACGGAAAAGTCCAGATTCCAACTGGTGCCTGCCATCTGTAGTGATGGTTGAAGGGCAGCCGAAGTTTGCTAACCATCGTTCGACAAAGATGCGGGCCACTGTTTCAACAGTAATGTACCTGGTGGGTAATGTTTTTGGCCATCGAGTGAGACGGTCTACGCAAGTCAAAGAACAAAATTATCCATTTGCATCTGGTAAAGGTCCTACCAAATCCAGATGAACATGGTCGAAACGAGCATCGGGAGTTTTAAGTGAGCTTAAGGAACATTTATTGTGTCTAATAGCCTTAGATTTGCGGCAGCTTACACAGGAGCGTGCCCACTCCCTCACGTCTTTATTCATGCCAGGCCAGCAAAATCGTTCTGCTATAAGCTTGATGGTTGCACGAACACCTGGATGAGAAAGGTTGTGCAATGTATTGAAGACATTGCGTCGATAATTTTTCGGCACGATTGGACGATCCCTACCTGTAGATGTGTCACAAACTAAGGTTTCCTTACCTGTTTCCATCTGTTTGATGCTGAGCTTGAGGGTTGTAGACGATAACTCGTGCTGAAGATAAGTGTCTTCTCTCTGAAGCTGGGCGAGTTTCAGAAGGTCGATTCCTTGGAAATTGTTCAAGGACGTTATGCGAGACAATGCGTCTGCGACTACATTGCTTGCTCCAGAAGTGTATTGTATGTCTGAAGTAAACTGCGAAATGTAGTCCAGTTGTCGAGACTCACGGGGAGAGTACTTGTCTGAAAAGGAGCTTAAAGAGAAAGAGGTTTATGGCCAGTAAGAATGGAAAATTCTTGGTCTTCGATATAGTGTTGGAAATGCCGTGCGGCACAATACATAAGCAAGGAGTTCCTTACCGAATGTACTGCACCTCGATTCAGTGTCCAGCAACCGTCTAGAGAAGAGTGCCAAAGGTTGCCAGGAGTGGTTAACCCATTGCTGTAAGACTCCTCCGATTGCTGAGTCGTATGCGTCTACTGCGGTACTAATGGGTGCTTCAGCGTCCTGATGTGCAAGTATCGTTGCTTAAGCGGTAAGTTCCTTAACTGTGGAGAATGCTTTTCGCTCGATGTCATCTACATTGATGGATTTCACATTTCCACGAAGTTGCTCCATTAGCGGTTTCATAAGTGACGCCCACTTAGGTATGAACCGTCTGTAGAAACTTGCAAGGCCGTTAAACGTGCGTAATTGCTAGATGATGGTCGGTTCTGCGTATTTCGGAAGGGCCATCACTTTGGTTCTGAGAGGTCGGATGCCTTGCCCATCAATAATGTGTCCTAGTAAGTCTAATGAGTAAGTTCCGATCCGGCATTTCTGAATGTTTACAGTAATGCCATGCTTTTGTAGTCGGTCGAAAACAAGATCCAGATGCTGGGGACGCGGTTTTCTGTCCGAACTTGCTATTAGACAGTCATCAACATACACATGTACGAAGTTGAGACCTCGAAAAACATCGTCTATGAATCTTTGGAAAGTTTGGGCAACGTTTCTTAGGCCGAAAGACGTTCTCAAAAATTCGTAGAGTTCGAAGGAAGTTATGATAACAGTTTTTGCAATATCGTCAGTAGCCATAGCGACATGGTTATACGCTTTAACCAAGTCGATTTTCGAAAAGACAGTTGTACCTTTCAAGGTAGCTGCCAAATCATAAATGTGAGGCGACGGGTAACGATCGGGAATGGTTTTTGCATTCAATCGCTGATTTTCACCAGTTGGATGCCGATCGTCGCTGTCCTTTTTAGGGACCATGTGCATCGGAGATGCTCATGGGCTGTTTGACGGTCTTATGACACCTAAGTCTATCATGTGGTCGAATTCATTTTTCGCCAACCTTGGCTTTTCGGGAGCCAGTCGGCGTGCTTTAGAGAATACAGATGGTCCTGTAGTCGTGACGTGATGTGAAACGTTGTTGGTTGCACACGGAAATTTCGGTTGTGTTTGGTATATCCCAGAATACTTATCGAGTAGTGGTTGATAGAATGGGTCTATCGTGTGCTTAATTGTGACTAGAGATAATCTGCAACCAGGAAGTCACACAAACAGATAAATTAGTGTTTCGTCTACTAGCCTTCGTTTGCGTGTATCGATGATTAGATTGTAGTGCTATAGAAGGTCTATACCAATTATTGGCATAAAAACATCTGCAACAACAAAAATTCAGTAGGGTTTTTTGAAGTTTCTGAAAGACTGGTTATGATACCAGCACCAGTTGGGGTTGTCAGTCTCTTGTGGTCTAGAGACAGACCGCCTACGTGAAGTGCTTCTTCGTGGGGTGTATGACCATTTACAGTCGGTACGAAATTTATGATAACGTGTAAGTGCTTGAGGCTTTTCTTCGACTGAAAAACCTTGGCATTGGAAGATTTAGTGATTTCTAAGATGCGGTCGGCAGATGCAGCTAGCTCGACTAAGGCGTTGTTTTGAAACGAGACGAGCACAACTTGCACCTGTTGAGGACGTCTGGATAAGAAAAGTTGTTTGAATAGGCCATCATCAAAGGTTCTTTGGCCGATAACCTGTCTCATCCTTTGCAACATATCTGTCACAGAACCGTGTTGCAGGTCGATGTCATTGAGGAGTTGGTCTAACCTTTGCCGATCGTTTAGGTCTCCGCGTTTAAGGATAGATCGTCCAAGTGTTTCGTAGGCTTCAGAAACATCACTTGTAAATATGCTAGGTGTTACGAACCTGTTGAGTTCATGCGGTAGTGCCTTGACTACTGTGAGGATTGGTGTACGTGTGTCGTTCACTCCGTGCTCGTAGGAGTCGGCTTCTGCGTAGCAGAACCAGGCTTCGATGTTGACAACGTAGCCTAGTAATTTGCATTATCCACTAGTTTTTCTTGTCATACGTCAGGTTGAGTTTTGGCGATATATTTCACTTCATAAATTAGATTTCTCCTGCATATTAAAACAAATCATCCATCAACATGGATGATATTTTACTAAATGTAAATATAGCATATACTAATGAGTAGTTGATACGGTTCAACACGCGGCATTAGGAATGTAAGGTTGCAAAGTTGTCAAGTTTGAGTTTATTTTTTGTCGTCTCTACAACGACAGATCATTACTCGCGTTTTCATTCTGTATGAAGTCTACTGATATATATCCAAATTATAGATCTTCCAGCTATCTCACTAGACAATTATGAAGTCGAATAATTGATAATTTATATGCAACTTATGTAAGCCCGAAAAATTCGACGGAAATATTTACAACACATTGTAGATTGTTGGTTTATAGTTTCTAGACCTTTCCCTTGCCTTCTAAGTCTATCAATTTGCCGTACACGGAAACTAGATGTTTGATTGTTACAGTGTACTGTAGATCACCAACATAGATGATCTATGTCAAAAATGATTGGAGGCCTACTCGAGTTAGACGTCAATGGTGTGACAAACTAGCTAACGTCGAAGTCACACCTCGTGGTCAGCGCTTTACGTGGACTACCCTATCAACGTATCAAGGCACCATAGACGCTTTGAAGACTGTTCAACACAGAGGACGTTATTGCAGAAATATATTAGTTAAAGTAGATACAAGCGAAAGTAAGACCACTACCGCATGGGCCAGTCCATGGCATACGATTAAATAATGCGCGCTGGTTGTACATGACCTTGGCAGGGAGCGATGATCAGATTCAGATTTGTATAGTAAGGACAGAAGGCCTACGGCCTATGTTATTCCTTTACTAGTATGCTTCTGAGAGTGTCCAGTCTTCTCTTGAAAGAGTCAATTGAAGGTGCGGACACCACTGCTTCAGGCAGCAGGTTCCAAGTATTGATGACGCGGTGTGAAAACCTGTATGCCACGGGTATTTTGTCCGTTCTTGGCTTTTCTACTCGCCTGTTATGTCCTCTAAGGTATCCCGATCTAGTGGGAAGAAAGAGAGAGAATAGGTTATGCCCGAAATCATTTCTCAGTATTCTGTAAATCAAAATTAGAACTCCCCTCAGTCTGCCATAGGACAGAGTAAAGAGGTCCAGCTTTTCGAGCCGCTCTTTGTATGATAAACCCCGGAGTTCCGGAATCGCACGGGTAGCTGCCCTCTGTACTTTTTCTAGTACATCCGAGTCACCTTTTAAACAGGGGTTTGCAGCCTGAGCGCAGTTCTCAAGCTTGATTATCACTAAGGATGTGTATACTGTGGTGAACATGGTAGTATCTATTTTAGTGAATGTCCTTTTTAAAGCCCAGAGGGTTCGAAACCCCTTAACTGCGACCTCCCGGCAATGGGCCGTCGTCTTAAGGTCATTGCTCACTGTCACCCCTAGATTTTTATGAGACCGGGCTACGGGTAATGACACATCCCCTATGTTGTACCTATTAACCTTCGAATCCCCCAAGTGCATGTAGACACACTTTTCCGAGTTGATAGGCATCAGCCACTCTTTAGACCAGTTTATCATGTTATTTAAGTCTGCCTGAAGAGTAAATGCGTCTTTGTCTCCAGTTATCACTCGCCGAATTTTTACATCGTCAGCGTATAATAACATTGGAGACTGTACTATACTTGTAAGATCATTAACGTACATTATAAAAAGTAAAGAACCTAAGACGGAACCTTGGGGTACTCCACTAAGTACTGGTCTCCAGATGGAGCACTTGGAATCTATTCTTACTTTTTGTCTACGACCTACTAGGAAATCTCTAATCTATTTTAAAAGAGGTCCGGCAATACCAATGTTTCCCAGCATTTCTTCTTTTGTCTTAGTAAGCCTCGAATATCTAGCCCTATCCAGGGATGTCCGTGCTTCTTTTTCTTTGGAATAGTCCAGGGTATGTATGGTTGAGTTAACCGATTGGATAACTGCCTGAACAGAGTCCATGCCTCATGTACTGATGCCCTTGAGTCAATTCCCCAGTCCTCAGCCGATGCTGCGGAGTTAATTGCCTGCATATCTGCCTTCCATATGTTGGGACGGGCCGGCGCAACTGTTTAACAGGCAATCTCAGCCATGAATTTGAATAAGATGACAGCATGGTCACTCCTCTCAAGTGGTGGGAGAAAAGCCATTTGACCAACGTCATCACCGTGTGTGAAGACTAAATCTAAAAGAGAGGAAGAGTTTCTTAGGTCGTATCTTGTGGGATCTCTAATGTGTTGGAATAATGCTAACCCAATCGAGTTTTCTAACAGTTTGCAGTCGAACGACGATATGGATGACCCTACTTCTAAGTTAACCCAATTTATATGTGGTGCATTAAAGTCGCCTACTACAAAACTTTTACCGTTGTTACACCAGGACTTAAGTTTACTTAGGATAAAATCATCTGCTACACATTCTGGACTGCGATATACTACAACTAATTCAATATCTTGCCGTCGGCATTTCAACTTACATCTCACCAGTTCACATGTCCCTGAAACATGTGTTACTGTCTCAGCTAATCTTATGGTTAGGGTACTCTTCGCATTTGGTACTTTTCGCATTATAAAGATATATATAAAGATGAAAGTTATTAGTAGCTTTCAGTAAATGTTTCGTATCAGTAGACACTAAAGGTCTGGTTGCATCTACGTCGATAGATATCGAATTAATACGCACGTCTCAAATTTTCGTAAACAACTGATGTTTCTGTGGACGCTTTCACATAACCATAGTTATTTGAAACGCAGCAGTAACCATAAGAACCCTTGTTGGTTATATAGAGATATGTAATGTTGATATGATTTTCATAATACATCAGCTTACCTCACGATGAAATAGGATCATGTATGGGGTAGCGATAAAACAGGGGACGTATACGTAAACCTGTGAAACGGTAAGACACGGCAGTAGGCCACCTATTAGAGAGGGATTTCTACCTTTGAAAAAGTTACACACCGCATATGCACACTAAGTCAGCAGATGAGTTATAAGTTTTCGCAAAGTATTTGACCAAAGTAGTGAGAGAAACAGTACTTACTACTCTCAACCTACGTAAACAAGTTTGGTGAATTTTATTGTTCATTCTAGCAACAAAATCTCCTAGTAAACTCATCGTAACGTTAACGCTAAATTAGTTTCTCATTTTGTTTTATCGACACAGTTAAATAAAGCAAGCGTTATAGCATATATATATATACCAAGGCGAATCATCAGGTCTGATGGAAATCAAAACTGTTTTTCATACCTACTTGTTGATATAATCAGCACATCATTTAATTAATGCATCTTCATTCCAGGCAACTGCAACGAAGGTTTACAGACTCACGTGAAAGTAACAAATTAGTTTCTTAAGTGGTATCCATCACGCACTGATATCATCAACGATACCATAGTAAACCATTTGTTTCATCTTCGTATAGGTCTACTTAATAGTGGGCACCAACAATTCCCCCAAGGATCAACTATCGACAGTTTTATAGTACTACTCCGAAGTCAGTCAGTGACAAACACCATATGAAAATCAAACGAATCTAACCACCAAATTTGTCAAGAATGATGATTCTATTTGCTCACTTATATACATAGATCACACTAATTTCTAAAGTTTTTTATCAAGGAGACTATAATAGTAATAACTATAATTATAATGAAACAATATATCATACATCACTAACCATACTCATTAAGTAGAGTAAAAAGATAGTCTCTTAGTTAAGCGTCTAAATCGGAAATCAGAAAAGCCACACAGATTTAAAAACCGAGTAATGTAAAGTATTTCTGAACGACGGTAAAATGTTAACTATTTGCAAATAATATTTTCACGGTGTACTTCAAACAAATGTTCAGGACTATGAGTACCATGTTGTTTCACTAACCGTACAGTTATTTTACTTCTTCCGTATTAAAATGATTGACATGATACAAGTGAAATGTAATACTACAATTCCAAATAACATGAATTGCAATAAGTATACAACTACGTCATTGTTTATATTGAATTAGGCAAAATATTTCTATTATTATATTTACTGTGGTATGCAAGAAACTTACACTGTTTTCGGGTTTTTAATACTTATACTTCATCACAAACTGTTCAGATTTCTCCTCAACAAGATTTTTAAATTAAAACAAAAACTATTAAAATAAGATTTTTGGAGAGTTTATCTCAAGGATATATAATTAGTGTTAGTTATGATCAGAAAACGAAACAACGACGAATAATAGATTATTATAAAACTTACAGATAAACCATGTCGAAGTACCACGAAACAGCCATTTGATGAAAACGCGTAAAAAACAATATTTAAGATTTGTAAAGATAACTTTTGACCAGTTAGTTTTTTTCTTATTCTCATCTTAACAGTTGACTGAATAACACCAAAGACTACTTTTACAACAGTACTTCAAATCAACAATGAATTAAAATTTTATTCGAATCCAAACTTTGAGTCATCTGATAACTAATAAAAGTAATATTATTTCTCTTATTTAGATTGTAGGATTATGAAGAAAGAATATTTCCTGCGCTTAGTGTTAACGACTGGATAGGGGAAGATATCATTTAAGGGTTTTGGTATATACAAAGTAAGCTAAAACCAGTATAAATCAGGCGCCTAAATAGTCAGGATTTTCACGAACATTTAAGGAAATAACAGTTGATTTTTGTCCTAATGAATTGGGCTTTTCTGAATGATAACTTAGATGGAATTAGACTGACTCACTGTTAAATCAGCGTAGAATTCACAACCTACGTAATTCATGTAGCTCGTCCATCATAGCTACCTTTGTGTTCACTGAGTCATCGGGTTATGTTCCCTCTAGTTGTCTTGAATTTTATATTTTTGTTTAAACGGTTATCTTTTTCATTTCCTTACAATCTATTATCAGGAAGCATACAAGTCTACCGAAACTTGGATTTAAGGTCTCCATAGTATAACACTTAAAACTATGTTAGATTATCTTAGAGAATTCACAACCAACCATGGATCTAGGTTTATTGTAAAAATGAACTTTATAAATAACCACTAGATCTTTTGTTCTTCTAATACAAATTATTTTCATAATCATCAACAGTAAATGTTTCATGAAAATAGTAGGTTATTTCTCCGCTAGATCTGATCCAAAAGCAGAATTACTCAAAATTACTTTGCACTTTATAATGACCCGAACTTTGTTGATCCAACTATCGTCAAAGAATTTAGAACCAAGAGTAATACAATAGTGCTGATGGAATGATGTATTTCACACGAACTAATGAAGTCAACCCAATGGGAGTAATAGCTTAGTGTTCAAACAAGGAAGTGTCCCAATATTTAATCCCCAAATGAGCAAATAAAAAGTAAACTCTCCAAAGGTCCATTTAAATGTGAAGCAATGCTCTGAAACAGAATCTACTACTAAATGTCGAGTTTTTATTGTTCAGTTCTTTTAATTTTGGACAGAAACGACCATTCTCTTTTGGCTTACAGACTTTTTTTAACAAACCACACGATAATGCTTGTAATTACACACTAATTATATTTTGGACTTACCAACTAAATATTACTTGCTCCTCACTGTTTATGTTCATGTTAGGAATTGTGTACACTACTTGCCGCTTAAAATACAAATCCAACAGTCATTAAGAAAATGAATTTAGATAGCTACTAACGTATTCAGCCTGATTGATAATATTTTATTTGTACGTGCTTGAGCTTCCCTTTGCTAATATTGAGAACTGAAAATGATCAATCTCTTTTGGGATATATTCACTCTGTGTGGATGCCAACATAGTTGTGAGTCTTAGTAATATTTGGGTTATGGCTAGTAATAGAGTACAGAACGTCCGTATTTTTCTTACACAGGACTCTTCAAAAAAACATCACCTGCATCTCACTGTTGATGTTCACATCGAGATTTAAACACAATACCCATAAGTCTAAATGCTAGAAAATCACACATTAGGTTAGTGAATCATGACAAACGCCAACATTTTTAATGAAAAGGACTCTACTACTATCCAATATTAAACATACAAAATGAGCTGAAATTTATGTTTCTTTCTTAATCTTTTATTTAAATGTACTTATTGGTATAGAAAAGGTTGTTATACTGAATTAAAGTTATAATTTCATTGCTTCCCGTTATAAAAGAGGAAGAAAATTGTTGTACAACTTGTTTCATTTTATATTAAAACTAGTATTAATCTACTCTACTCCACAGTATTTTCTGATATTAAAAGTGAAGGAAAAATTAGAAATATTGATCAGTCCAAATTATTCTCCTCTTTCCCGACCGAAGCTGCTACCTTGACAAGGTGGTCGGGCTTGCCTATCGTGATGACCCAACCGAGCTATATTGGCTGGAGCATATGTTCCTGTAGGTTCTAACATGCCAGGCAGGTCGATTGGAGAACGGTAAGACTAAAAGCAGCAACTCAAGGTCTGAGGGCGAAGTCGTAATGCTGATTGTAGAGGGGTGTGACAGCAGTAAGGTGTTTCCCTCGGACAACCTCCATCTGCAGCGATGCTGCCTTCCCACAAGGAGGGGTGGGGTTAGAAAAGCTTGACCCTAAAAATGTCACACCTCACCTTACCTCACGGATTTCCGTCCCCGGCGGTAAGGCCCTTTGAAGAACGGAGCTAACACGTCAAAAACCTTCCACAAAAAGGCCGTGCGCGACCGGCCTCAAGCAGTTGTCCCTTGGGCTCTACAGTCACGCTCCCAGGTCGTCAAAACCAACACTAATCCAATTTCCTTTTCAGGTTCCTCAAGAAATACCCTTCCACGGTGTGGGCAGCCGGGAAGTGACATCAGCCCTCTTACCCGTAACAGCACAAGAGACCAAGGTGGTCACATTTAAATCCTTCCTAATACCTCTCTTATCTCCATGACTAACCCTCCTCACGTCTGTCTATCACCTCGCACCGCTATGGCAAACGATTTGAGTACGTGGAACGCCATTCCTGGTCTCCTGAAACCACGCTCTAAACTACACGTAGGAGCTTTTAACGTACGAACACTTTGCCAAATAGGACAGCAGACTTCCTTAGCTAGGACTTTAGACACCTGGGTGGATCTTATAGCATCGTGGCTTAAAGAACAGATAATCGCGACCGTCTGTTGCAGCTATGCTCATATAACCACCTGTTCCTTGCAAACACTAACTTTAAGCATAAGGAAAAACATCTTTTAACATGGAGACCTCCTAATTCGTCCCAACGTTGGACCCAAGAAGATCACATCGCTATCAGCAACCAATGGAGGGGCTCCATAGACGACTGTCGCTCATTCTGGAGCACATGCTTAGATTCAGATCATGCTCTAGTACGGTCGCGTATCTGTCTGCATCTTACTGGACGTAGGAAAGACGCTGCAAGTAAACCCCTTAGGGTCCTACTTAATGATAGTCAAGCTAGGAGTATATTTCAGGAACAACTAGGAAAACAGTTAGGCAGCCATGTAGGTGACGCCCACCCAAGGCAGCATGGAATGATATCCGAAAAGCTGTGGAAACACACATATCGAATAAGATTTTTGTGGCGCATATGTATTTGTTGCCTCTTTGTACCAATATCTATGTGTTAAAATAAATAAATAGCAACATCTATCGCACTGATAGATGCTCGGAAACTCATTCCACCTGGCTCTGAACATAATGAAGAGCGGAGTCAGCTTAAGCGCAAGCTGACAAGAAGTCTACGCAATGATCGCGAACAGTGGTGGGTAGCGAAAGCAAGAGAGATGGAAAAGGCAGCGGCAATAGGTAATAGCAGACAATTGTTCAGACTCGTTAAGGAAACCGGAATTAGGAAACCGACCGTTAGCGAAACAATCTCAGAGAAAGATGGACATATTATTCATTCTCAATCCAGGAGATTGGATCGATGGGCAGAACACTTTAGGGATCAGTTCAACTGGCCTTCAGCCACACTTCGGTTTCCCACGATCTCCAGTCAACCTGAATGGCAAGTTAATGTAGGTCCTCCGTCTTTACGAAGTTGAAAAAGCCATAGGAAATCTGAAACGAGGGAGAGCAGCAGGCCCTGACAGGTTTACTCCTGAGATTTTTAAGGATGGTGGTCCAGTATTAGCAATGAGATTAACTGAGGTCTTAGGTAGAATTTGGGAACTGGACGTAATCCCATCTGACTGGTCTCAATCACTGATTGTGCCAGTCTATAAGAAAGGACAAAAGTCCTCTTGTGACAATCACAGAGGAATCAGTTTGACTAATATAGTGTCTAAAATATTAGCTTCAATAATACTTCGACGCCTAACAAAGCTCGTGAAGAGCAGACTAGAGAAAACCAGGCCGGTTTTCGACCTGGACGTGGTTGTATAGATCAGATATTCACACTACGTCAGGTTCTAGAACACAGACACACATTCAGACGCCCCACAATGGTAGTATTTCTCGACCTTAAGGCGGCATTCGACTCTGTTGATCGTGAGGTTCTATGGCAGTGTTTGTCACTGAAAGGAGTACCAAAGAAGTACATTAACCTTATAAAGGCTCTCTACTCGAACACAACTGGTAGAGTGAGAGCTTATGGCGAACTGTCATCAGAATTGATTACCTCAAGTGGTGTTCGTCAGGGCTGTCCACTCTCCCCATTCTTGTTCAACTTTGTCGACGTACTTTTAGAGATAACACTCTCCTCATCTAAATTTCCAGGGGTTGAACTTCTACCGGGAGGTTCACTTGTTGACTTAGAATATGCTGATGACATAGTTTTATTTGGTGAAGACGCTGACAAAATGCAGAGTCTTCTGACCACTCTAAGCAACAATGCAAGCATGTTCGGGATGCGATTCTCTCCCTCGAAATGCAAAATGTTGCTTCAGGATTGGGTTACATCGACACCCGAACTAGTGATAGGGAGTGAAGTAGTTGAGTGTGTCGACCGCTTCACTTATCTTGGAAGTCTCATCAGCCCTTGTGGTTGGTGTGTGACGAAATCTCAGCACGGATACAGAAGGCTCGACTAGCTTTTGCCAACTTGCGTCATTTATGGCGTAGGCGAGATATCCGTCTATCAACCAAAGGACGTGTTTACTGCGCAGCAGTTCGTTCCGTCCTACTTTATGGCAGTGAAACATGGCCGGTAAGAGTAGAGGATATTCGTAGGTTACTAGTATTTGATCATAGGTGTCTTCGAAATATTGCTCGTATATCATGGGACCATCGAGTAAGTAACACAGTTGTTAGGAAACGGGTACTAGGTAAGGATGGCAAATCAATTGATGACGTAGTGAAACTTCATCAGTTGAGATGGCTGGGACACGTGTTACGTATGCCCAACGACCGACTGCCTCGACGTGCTATGTTCAGTGGTATAGGAGTAGGTTGGAAGAAAGCTAGGGGCGGCCAACCAAAACATGGCACAAGTCCATGAAGTCACTGACAAGTGGACTGAGTCATGTTGGTAGGTGTAGACTACCTGGTTGGGGACCGCGAGATGATAGCAACCGATGGTTAGAGACCCTGAATGACATGGCTCAAAATCGTTTGCAATGGCGCAGGTGCATCCACTCTTTGTGTTCTCCCAAATTTTGATCTCCTTGTCTCTTTTTTTTCTCTTTCCAAATTTATTTCACTGGATTATACTCTTTAAATAACATCTCCAAACCCTAATCTTCCCGATTACTGCTTATACTCTTGCTACCTCTACCACTACGGGATTTGAATCGACAACTGCATCTCTGTGCTAATGTGGTGTGGCAACTCGAACTGATGTACGTACGTACGTACGAAGTTCTACGTTGTTACTGACTGATTCTCCCCTTTAGACTAAAAAAATTGATTTCAGAAATAATCCAGGTACTACGAGTTCATAGAAAATAGCTAGTATGATGAGTATGTATAAAGCTATAAAAAAGAATTTAATACCGCAATTTCATGATCATTATAGATAAACCGAGTGACAAATTTTTAATTGTTTAGGTAAAAATAAGCAGTATATTCATAGACTTCGTAGAATTATATATATACAACATTCTTCTGTGAAATCAATTTTAACTGCCATTGAATTAGCTCTTACTTTGAATTTGGTGTTCATCTTGCTATGCCAATGAGGTACGGTAACTAGGAACGATGAATCTATGTTCCTGGTCCTACGTTGTAGCTGACCGATCGACTGATTAAAATAATATCAGAACAGCATGAAATCTATTCGAATAGACAGATTTAAATCTTGAACTGTTGGTCAAATTAAATGATATTAATTAAGTCATAACCTTAAATAATTCGGCGGACATGTACGAAATGAATAAAATAACTGCCAGTATGATGACGTAATTATAATAAGGAGACGAGTCATTCAAAATCAAGAAAACGACTCAACATTTGCTCAAAGTACGAGAATGAGTGAATCTTACATTACGTCACATAAAAAGCGGAGCACAAATACCTTTGTAAAATAAGTGTTAAACGTGTCAACTAAACGTTTATTCTAATGTAGACAGCATATAACATGTAAATTAACGAAATTTTTTCTTTGCTCACAATAAGATCTAACAACCGACGTCCTCACTTAATAATAGGTGAGCTAGTAAAGTAGGGATGACAAAATAGATAACGGTTTCTACTTATGAGTTCTTCATATGATTGTTGTCACGCAGTTCCAACCTCGTAATCCTACGCAGAATTTACAAATAAAGATTTTGTCTGATGATGATGAATTTTCTATAACACTATTTATAGCTATGGATAAGATTCAGAAAGAAACTCTTAGTT
Organism: Schistosoma mattheei; assembly: GCA_944470405.2. Classification (NCBI taxonomy): domain Eukaryota; kingdom Metazoa; phylum Platyhelminthes; class Trematoda; order Strigeidida; family Schistosomatidae; genus Schistosoma; species Schistosoma mattheei. The sequence continues at coordinate 53,273,957 of OX103943.1, read as the reverse complement.
CGGATATTTTCACGATGAAGAATATCTTCATCAGCAATAATCAGGTATGCAGCCATATTACTACAATATCAAAATTGAAAAGTTGATGAAAAGTCTAGAAAAATTAAGCTTCCTGAAAACACTAAACTCTACCACGTTTCATGAATTCTGATAGGAAATACTTTTGATTGGTAGACTCTCTGCACATTGGGTGAAAAGTGGCTTCAAAATCACAAGTATCCTATTGACTTGTCCTCATAGTACAATTATTTCATTATTTAAATGAACCACTTTATCTTCCACATTAATCGAAGAACTTTGGGTTAATTAACCAGTGTATTCTTCATAATCCAACTCGTCAAAAATCCAAACCGTAATCAACTGATGAAACCAGATTATGACAGGTTTTATGCTGCTGGTGAAGCGCCAGTTAAGAAGAAACAGTAATTTAGTACGATTCAATTCATTAGATAACTGTCAGTAAATCCATAACAAAATAAAATAATAGACTACATTTAAGAATTCATATGATTTATTACATTTAAAAAGTTGTCGACCATCATAAGTACGGAGAAATAAAAATACGTACTAAAATCATCTGAAATAAATACAATCCTTTCATGTGACTTTAATTACTTATTGCAAAACAAGATTTATCTTATCATTTAGATAATAATTAAATTAATTTTCATAATAGTAAGCAAATAATAATATTTTCAGAATTACTTTACAGTAAGATACATTTATTTATGACCACTTTGGAAGAGGCACAAAATCCATCCTAGATGTACCAGTCACCAAGTTGTTACGAGTTTATGTATACCATGTTAAGGTAAACATGTACTTATCATGAAGTACTAAACAATAGGGAAAGAATGAGATCACCTCTGAAAAGAGGTAACCTGGACTCACCAAGTTAATTTTTTTTATTTTAAACGGAAGCATAAAGATCTTAACCAGAAAAAAGTTAAACACTACACTACTGGCTTTGCACTTGGGGCAACAATAGTACTTAAACCTTCCCCAGTCAGACAATACTGTATGAAAAAAGCTTCTGTTGGTTTCGGCTTTATATTATAAGATAGAAGAAAAACCTATTAGATGTCTAGATATATGGTAGTACCCTGGTCAGTGATACTGTTGGTATTAAACTTGGTTTCCACCAAAAGACTAACACCATAGTATTCCTTAATTCAATATTGTCACAAATGCCAACAATGTTCCCTATGAATAAACTTAATAAAAATCTAGGGGCTTAGACTGTTTTATAAACCTCATAGCAAATACAGGATGTTTCGAATACCGAAACCCATTTAATGATTCATAAACGTTAATTAATTGACACTCTTGATTAGACAACCAGTTAGTATGTTAATGGCAACTGTATGCTTAATGAATCTATTTCTTATCATAAAGTATACAGTCGTTAAACCTGTAATGTGAATTAATTTTATTTATACTTACACATTCTCTATACATCGCGTGATTTGGGACGAGTATAAATCTTGAATCATCATTTCGAAGTAACCTAGGAACCCTTTTTTAGTTGTAAACTTCGATTTATTATTACCTAACAATTTACGTTAACTCGTAAACTAGTGTTATTACTTATCAGCGTGGACAGATTTCCTTTGAAAAAAGATGTAAATCATTTATAGAACATTCCTATCATTTGGAAAATGTGCACCACTGTCGGATCTTATACTAGGGCAGTTATTCAATTGTCTTTGATACATCAAGGTCTTAACGACTACTCAGAAAATCATTTGAATCTTCGAAGTAAACCATCATATTGAGCAATAACAAACTGATGTTCATTAGTAGCTTCTAACAAAAGCTAGGATCTCTTACATTATTGAAACCATAAAGAAAGAAAATTGTCATTTACTTATACTGAAAATGAACAGCGAAATTTATTGTTCTTTGATTAGAATATTAATGGAAATTAGTTGAAGTTGTTTTAGGTTACTGATTTCTATAAATTTTCCAACAAAAATAGACAATCTCAGCATTCTGGTTTATTTTCTTTCTACAATAATTAGACTTTTATATACGGCTGTGAAGAAACAGTTAACTTGATTTCACAAATCAAAGAAAACGATGCAAACACACAGGTAATTGATGCATACTAATTGACTAGTTATAATGTACTGAATTGATTATAATTAAAAATCTCCTTTGGGACATCAATGATACAACAGTAAAATGCAAACATGTAGGCTAAATATATGAAAATATTTATTCATTATTCATAATATATGTATTTTTAAGTGTTCTTGATATCCTTAATTTTTTCAACTAATTTTTACTCAAAAACTAACAAATTTGCTTGAATCAAGAACGCCAGGTATTTTGATTCAGTGTGAATTTTTATATCTCACATAACTAGTGTAAAAAAGGATCAAAGTTAATCACCATTTGGATGCAGTCGGATCAGAAAAGTAAAGAACAGTTTACATTATATAAACACATACTTCGTTGACAAACATAATAATGATCTTTACCAGAAAAAAAAACAGAACACGTTCATTAAATTCAGCCTTTGATGAATATGGTTAAACAGAGTAGTACTATCGGTACAATTTTTTAATAAGCATATTCTTTTCAACCACTTCTTTCAATAATGTGGATTGGTGAAAATAAACACGGGAAATGGATGGGTGGATAATAAGTGATTATTTTAAGGCTGTAAAGCAGAGGATAAAAAGGACGTGGATTTGTTAAAAATGTGTTAGTGACGCTCCAACCAGAACTAACATCACAAAGGTATTAGCAATTATAAACGATGATTTACATCAAACTTCATACCATTTCATCGTCTAAACTTTCACTAAGCAGGAAATTCGCAGCTGCATCCTCATTTTTCTCGCATGCGTAATATGCCTACGAAAAAATAGGTTAAAACATCATTACCGTACTCTGTGGAACAAATTTTTATAAAAATTGATTACAAAATCATCAATATGATTCATTTATGTAATTTACGTACGTGGCGTGTACCCGTGAAATCTTTAATTCAGCAAATGTATCGTTTCTTTTTCAGACTTTACCACTAAACTGATAAAGGACAATCTGCTGTTCCCAAATGACGCTTTTGTCATTGTGCTGCTGTAAATTGTGATAAATCACGCTGGGACAAGTTTGTGTTAAATTTTATGTTGTTTGCGATTGACCTATGCTTTGAAAACTTTAAAATATACAGCATAATTGAAAGATGATTGTCAAAAATTAACCAGACAGAAGTGACCACTCATTACATGAAACCAAATACAATTATGATGTACGAGTTCGTCTTGATAGACCTGCCATACACAACAGATATCACAAAGCAATCAACCAAGTTTGCGAATGTTAACTCCCCAAGTTATGTGACCTATTAGGAAGCGATTTTACAGATACATAGAAACAAACGACCAGTAGCAAACACTATGGTTTATGATCATACGAAATTACGATTTGGATTTTTAAGAAGTGGAACAAGGTATGGAGTAGTACAGTTAGAGTTCAGTTTACCAACACTAAATTAAATATTACGGTTTCAATACAAAATGTCACATGTACAAAACTAAGGTTAAGAGAAGTTCCGCTATATGCTCTTCAACACTGACCCCATCGAGTTAAAGATGTTCGATGATTCTATGTTAAATTATTATCACTGAATTCTCCCTATTCTATACCAACACTTAAACTGAGGTCATTGTGCGAAAAATGCTTGAGCTTAACGGTGAACATGATACAAGAATTGTTCTATTGGGACATCAACATTGATCAATCTTGTTTTAAGAGCTTTTAAAGCTTGCGTCGTAAGCTGACGCTAAAAGTCGGTAGAAAGATGCTAAGGAACGATATGATAGAATGATGGTTATTTCATAGTAATTGGGTGTATTTCGATGACCCCCTGTATAGTTTTGTAAACTATGCAATCTAGCGAATATAATCAGTTAAACAAACAAAATACACAATTAATAAGCTAACAAAAAGTGACTGATGTGAAAATTTCAAAATGTATATGTGTATAACCAAAAGCTTCAGCTTGAATCTCCTTGTCTTTCTTTTTCGGTCGAACCTGACATCCTTTGATCTACTCCCATAGCAAAATAGTACTAGGTACAGCTTCTGAAACTGGATGTGACGTATAGCATCAAAGCAAATTTAGTTCCGTGATTATGTTCTTCACACACCAAATAGCCTTATCACTACTAGAAGTTTTCACTAGGGGATAGAAATCACGGAAATTATAGGAATCAAGTACGGATAACCATCGAAAAATTCAAACCTGCAATCAAAAAAGATTAAGGGTAAATGCCATAACCCCACATAATAAAGTGCCACGAAACGAATCATTGGTACAGAGATAAAGTAAATAAAACTTGCTTAGGCTTGCTTAACTTGGACTATATGGAAGGTAAATTTATCTGCAGTAAGCACGTAACAGCTCAAAAACAACTTAAATATATTAACTATTGTAAGTCATACCTCGGTTAAAACGAAAACAATGCTCGAAATAAATGATGGTTAATGAAAATACTGTGTTATGTTTGAAAATGACGTACGCTCTATTATTTACTTAGTTTATGTAACCTAACACACTTGGTCAAGTGAACATGCTTACATTTTCGTAATATCATCAGCCTAGCGTCTAACAGAAGACTGCTTGTTCTATATTTGTGAGGAAAGACAATGCTTCTAATGATATCGCAAAGAGTAAACGAAGTATTTTAAAAACTTAATTTACCGGTGTTTATGTTTGGTTCTTGACAATTTTTTTTATTGGGTTTGTATCATATAAAAACTAGCTGTATGAGTCATTTATACTCAAAAAGATATCTAAATACTGGTTTCTGGACTTTCATGTAAATAGTTACTAATCAATGGGAATGACGGCAAGAGTAAATATAGTGTCTATGAGATAAGTGATAAAATACTAAAGAACAAACAAAAGATGACAGTGATATTGAAAATATGGATGATCATTGCTTCTTGATTGTCAACAGCATATAAGGAAGTGTCAATTGAGATACAAATTAAAAAATAGAATAGGATATCCGGTTTTCAAGTGAGCATTCAGCATTTTGATGCTAAGATTACCATATATTATTTCTACTAATTGAATTACAGTTAAAAGATGGTCTAACTGAAACAAAATGTGTAGTCGCAGTCTCCTGATTACCGGCTTTAAATTCTAGATAAACCAGTAAATGAGTTTTTGTTCATATAATTATTCCTTGATTTACCGCATTGAAATTCAGTTCCCTTTCCAGGATTTCACTTCTTATTAGTATAGACAAGATTAGGACAATGAGAATACTTTGGACGGTAAAGACTTAGTTGTGGCCCAATATAAGCTAGCCTAAAAAACGATCTGAAACCATCCTACCAATAGCATTGCTTCCAGTGAAGTTTCATCACATTTCTGCCATGTCACGAACGATGGCTTATTTGGTGAAGCAGTCGATTAGATTCGTCAATCCTTAAAGACTCGAAATTAAGTAGACAAACTCTTACCTGATAATTTATAAAAAATTGAGCGAAATATGTAATTAAATACTTGGAATAGAAACAGCCTATTATAATGTTTCGAGAGAAACTACTGACAATGGATACATTTCTTGAAAACTTACTTGGATAACCAACTCCTCCGGGAACCCTAATGCCTTTAGACGGTCCACAGCAGCGCGTTCCTCAGCAGTCATAGTAAGAACAGTTTGACGCTCACCACCAGGTCGAGTAGTACCAGTGACTGGGGTATTAATAAATTCCAGAAATGCTTGTTCGTTTTCTTGAATGAGCTAAATAAGTTACATATTTTAAGATTACAATCATATAAGTATAAACTGTATGCTCATTACTACTAAAAATATTGAATCATTCGAATAGTTAATTATTTTATCAACAGTGGATATTTGACATTATTGAGAGTATCCCCTTTAATGGAACATGCATATTGCACAAGCTGAAGGGCTATAAAAAACGATTGGAACGAAAAAACACTTCAGGAGAATAAATGGGTTAGCCAGAATGAGGTGCTAACAAAGCCAGGTCAAAGCATTTTGTATCTCGATTTCACCAACACTGATATGAAGATTTAGTACATTTAGCCATACAAAACTTAGCTGCGAACACGACCAAGAAGTAAAACGTTTAAAGCATATGTAACACTGCATAACTCATGAGTAACCTCAAAAGTGAACCTGATTAACGGTGATAGTGGCACATACCCATGAGACTTGGAAAAACAATTAATGAATCTAAGATCTAGATATAACGCCAAACCCTGAAAAGTTGCCGGAAAATCCTAGTTGCGAGATTAGTCTGCAACTAGTAAATGCTTGCATAATTATTATGAAAACTGATTATAAAGATTCGTGAGAAAGTGCTAAAGAAAAACGTACTCTAAATAAATCTGCATTATCATTCCCTATTTGCTGGATTAGCTGAGGCAGTAGCTCTGGATTTGCTTGTACTAGCGCTCTCATTTGTTGAAACTGGGGTAAACTTGCGAGTGCAGTGATCGGGTCTTCTGAGCCAAGAGACTCAGAGCCTGGGGTATCAGTATCCCCAGGCCCTTCTGGAGATACACTTTCGATTTCTTCCCTTTGCGGTGGCTGATCAACAATGTCAACATTTGGAATATTTCCCGACGAAAGGTATTCAAATGCTCTATCTGGGTTGTTGAAGCCTGCTCGCATTGCTTGGATAACCTAAATTTGTCATTATTATTTTACAAGAGACTGACCAGTGATCTCTCGAAACCCATGGACACTAGTTCTTTTACAACCCGCTCAAAGTTCTCTCCGGTAACTAAGGAACTCTCTCCAAAACCCAAAGTATTTGTTGTGCTAGATGGGGCTGTTGTAACTGTAGGTAAGTTAGATTGGGGATTTGAGTCTGCTTTACTGCTCGGAGCTTCATTTGCTTCTGTTACGGGGCTCTTTTTGTCTGTTGTTTGCTTTGTTTCACCAGTAGGATTAATTTGGACTGAAGCACTAGCTTCTTTCGTTGTATCTTTGGATGGCTTTGAAACAGACATTACTACAACGAAACCAGATTCTGTCACTTTGTAGTCTTTTAGCGATTTACTATCTTCCATCACCTTGCCTAAGTAATGTAACAAGCTATAACCGATAATTTACCTGAGTGTATTAGTTTCTGAGTCTTTGCATCGAATTCACTGCCCCATTTAGCTTCGATCTTCTTTTTAACGTCGCCAACCTACGTACAATATCACACCAACCTGTGAATTACCAGATCATCTTCTTGAAAGTCAAGAACAAATGTCTGTTGCATTAATGTTTTGAAAGTGACTTTCATTGCGTTGAGAAAGAAACGACCCGAGATTGGAAATCAAAGAGATAGCCACGGCACACTGACTCAAAGCTATAACATTCAACACAGTGAAAGAAAAATTCAAACAGACAATCTTAAATAATAACTTATCAAAAATTGAGTGATTAATTCCCTCGGCTTAAATGAATTAGTTATATACTTTAAAATGAAGCACTCCACGTAGGATACTGGCTGAAGCGCGATTTTCAAATGGGCCTTAACATTTTTTTAATCTAGTAAATACAAGTCAAAATTTTGGGGTTTCGCTCAACATCTCTGATGCGATCCTGACTTTCTTCAGATTACTTCGACTCACCTTAAACCAGACTTAACAAATCATATTCAAGCCAATAGTCCATAACTGGAGTATCACAAGAAGCCATATGGGACCCCTTTTGTCCCTCATATTTATCATGACTTCCCAAAAAGCCTCATCTCATCAGTTGCCATCCATGTGGATGAAATCAAGTTATGGTTTGCTGTCGAAAATGATGGTGATTCATTAGAACTTAGAAGAGATTTTGTGTCGTTTGAAGAGTGAACGCGAAACAACGTTTTGAGGTTTAACTTCAGAAAGTTCAAAACGATGTTATTTTGAACTACCAAAGAAAATCGGGACAACTGTTTCCTCTATTGCTTAAACCCCACTAGAATCGATTTGGAGTGCCACTTATGTGTCGTACTAATGAAATTCGATGACATCAGCAATAATCCGTGAGATATAACTGAGGCCAAAGCTATTCCTCACCTTGTTCTCAGACAGCTAGACATGCTGGCTCCTGAGTTCCTTTCAACACTTGTCAAGACTTGCACCACCCATGACTCGAATTCCATAACACCGCTCCATCTCCTCTCCGAAAAGAATGTAGGGAACAAAGTGGATCTTAGGACTGACAAGCCGAACTTCTAAAAATCAACTTTTTCATCACAGGGCACCCTTGCTAAGTTGTAGACGAATAAGAGATGACCCAGTAACGTCATACAACACAATGAACACTCCAGTCTACCCCGAACCCTATCACCGTACTTTTTGAGTTAACCGTCGGTAATTAGCACAGTGGATGTTTGGGCGACACAATCGCTTTTCCCATTATGGGCCAATCCTGACTGGAATGCTCTCCAAGTCGATGTGACAATTCTCACAGTTGGTGGCTTCAAGAGTTTAGAATGATACATTATGGACTGAAAGGAGAATAACGCCTTTAAACTGAAAAAGAACCAAAACTTAGGTTTAATGCTGGCGGAAAGGACCTAAAAATTGTAAATTTTCGGGTGGCGAGGCCTCGACAGAGAATGATTCCGAAGCCATTCTGGGTGCAGCACGAGGCTATTTAAATGGACTTCAGATCTGTTATACAGATGCTCGAAGCTTGCACAACAAGTGATCGGAGCTGGGTGTATAGCTAGACTTTGCCAAACCGGATGTAATCGCAGTCACAGAAACTCGGTCGATTCAGTCTATATACAGTATGGAATTTGATTTGAAGGTTTCACGTCAGTGAGAGCCGACAGAATCCAGAAGCGTAAAGGAGGTGTAGCGGTAAATAAATCCCCAAAATAAATAGTTCTGTAAGTCTTCGACATTGGATGCTGACCACACTAGTTTTAATGGACCCACCTAGCTGAAGGCGCTCGGTCACGCATCCGCACCAAATCACGAGTGAGAACGACGTGCTCAACACCCCCTGCAATCGCTAACCAGATTAGACCAGTCGATCCACGATATATTGAAAGCCTATCAAATATATCATTGAACCTCCTCGCTTCTGTCTTTTGATTTCACTTAGTGGGTACGATTCATATCAAAAGGTGTTACTGGTCAAAGCATTGTCAAAATCCAAATATCTGTGGCATCTTCAGAGGAATGGCTCTATACATTAAGAATACTACCCCATTTACCATTGTCAACAGTGTATTCCATGAGTGAGACGTGCGAATTAGTTGGTTGCCACTTGAAATGCAAGGGACAAGGGCTGCGAATTGGTTTGTTTTAATGTAGTCCGAGCTGCGAGGTAAGTGGGGTATTACTAGGCGGTATCAATATATGGTCAAAAAGTGGTCGATGTCTAATCCTAGGAGACTTTAATACACCCACCGAAAAGTCTGAGGCTTGAATTCCTTCGGAAAGGAACTAGTTGATGCGGTTATCACATGTGCCCTAGAGCAACACGTGAAAGAAGCGACTAGGTATGACCCGGATGCTGAATCATCTTCACTAGATTTTACATTAACCTATTATGGGGATGACATTACAAACCTCGATTACATGCTACCCTTAGGTAAAAGTGATCATGCAGTTCTAAGCTTCGACTTCCATATAGTTTTCAATAACCAGAATGTGTCAACCCGGATTATATCAATCGTCTGGATAACAAGCATGCAAGATGTTATATGGCATCGTCGGTAGATTGAACAATAGATCTAGAGTTCCCAATTGAAAGTCTGAGTTGTATTTCGAAGTTTGTACTTAAAAGTCACTGCACCCCACATCCCTTGGACTGCACTAAGAGATTCGAGAAACTCCCCTCCATGGTTCAGTATGAAGGTTCGCGCCCTTCTTCGTGAGAGGAGAAGGAGGTGAGAGAGACTTAGGTCACTGTGGACTGCTGAGACAAATTTTCAATATGGAGAGGCTCGGAATACTTATACCTCGACCCTCCGTAGGTTTAGGTTGTACGAAGGAGAAACTGTTAAGGAATCCATAGAATGGCCTAAACGCTTGTATTCGTATATAAGCCAAGGGACTGAATGAAGAGGAAATATTCCAGCACTAAAGGGAGACAGTAATGCCTCGTCGTTAGTGGAGAATGGCTATGGTGAAGCCCAGGTATTCTCAAACTACTTTAGCAATGTATATGCCGTAGAGAAACACTTCCCGTCAGTTCATACAAGGCATCCACACAAACACACACACTGGACACTGTGACCAATAAAGAACTCGATGTCTTTGGTTTGCTAAATAAGCTTAATATAGGCAAATCTATGGGACTCGATGAAATTCACCATCTGTCATTAAGGATACTGGGAAATTTCGACGTGAATCTCTTAAGTATATGTTTTAATCCATCGGTGACCTATGGTCGTTTGCCAAAAGACCAGAAGAACGCCATAGTAGGTCCTGTCATCAAAATACATAGGAAACATAAGCCTGAGAACTACCGATCCGTTAGCTTAGCCTTTGTGGTTATTGAAATTTTAGAAAAGATTATTCATAAGGAGCTGTTTGATTATTTTGATGAAAACCGGATTCTCTCTGAAAAACAGTATGGATTGAGAACAGGTTATTCCCGTCTCACTAACCTAATATTGGCTCTTGAAAGCTGGTGCGCTCTTAAAGACCAAAATTCACCTGTGGACGCAGCCTACCTTGACTTCAGCAAAGCTTTTGACAAAGTTCCTGACAGCGGGCTGTTATATAAGTCAAAAGATTTCGGGGTTGTAAATGATTTACTAATGTTGGGCGCCAATAAATAATATTGGTGAAGTCCATGTTATTTATCTGTTTACCTGTGCTTAGCGGATCACCTCACCTACAGTTTTGGTGCCAGTGTTATGTGTGACTCTTCTCTCCTCCTTTCATCATCGGTCTTGTTATATTCTGACGATGTCAAGGTATGGAGACTGATAAGACGTAAGGGTGATAGCTTAGAAATCCCAAATGACCTGGAGAAATTATCTGGATGGTCTCAAACCTGGCCTTTGCCGATAAATACTTCCAGGTGCATTGAGACGAATATTACTAATCAAGGTACAGATACATAAAAGGTGAATAACAGTGAGCTGTTTAATGTCCAAACACATAATGACTCAGGCGCCATCGTTATCTAAGACCTAAATACTGCTGCACACTGCTGTACGATATCCGTCAAAGGTCTTAGAACCTTATGTTCAATATGTGGGGCTCTCAGCCATGTCGACGCTGAAACACAGCATTCATGCGTCCCAAACCCGAGTACTGCATTCAAGTGGCTAGCCGCTGCTTAAGAAGGACAGTGACCTTTAGGAAAAGTTTCAGAGAACAGCAACCAAACTGATTACTGAAATAGCAAAGCTCCTGAATGACGCTCAACTGGCTAAACTAAATGTGTTTCCATCTGGTATGTCCTCATTGTTTTTGTCTTCCAAAACAGAGAATTTACGAAGACACTCAAAAATGTTAACAAGCCCAGAACAAATCACTTGTTAGTTAACTATCAACTTTCCCATAGAATCACCAACGAGTGAAACTCACTAACTCAACACGCGATTGAAGCTTCATCTATCGATCCCTTCAAAAGAAAGTTGGATCAACTGAGAGACCACGATTCCCAGAATTAACACGGGTCACCTAGCCTCCTTTTGTTTCCAAAACGAACATGAAATTGAAAACCAATAGGTTATATACAGTGACCATTTATCCCCGCATCCGCCATTTCTGATCTTCTCTGGGTGTTAGGCGTTGAACGTAATTCCTCGCAGTTATCGTATGTTCGGCTTTAAGAATTATAAAGTTGAGGACCAAAACAGTTGCTCCATTCTCTCATCACAATCGACGTGGCGTTGATTTAATATAGAATTAAGTGAAGATTTTGGCCAGCCAAGGTTATCAATAGAATAATAAGAATCCCTCATGTATTGATAAATTGGAAGATATATAAAAAAGTAAGCTGCAGCAATTAACCGGAACATACACGTCATGATTTCAGAATGTTTGATTTCGTTCTCATTGCTCACAAAATGAAAATAATGTACACATTATTTGAGAGTTGAACAAATTTGCAATACAGTAATGCAGAACAGTTTTGTATCAAGATATTTCATCAAATCACGTCAAAATATAAAACAATTTCCTATGGTTTACAGCTTAGCATATGAACAGTGAAAATATTTTGTGCTCTGACTAATGAAAACCCAAACGAAAAACAATCAGTGTCTAAACATTGTCGACGTAGATACCATCTTTGGTTTGGATTAGAAAGTCAGTTGTTGTTTATGTCGACATACCTTTCGTATGTGGTAATTTCCAATTTCATCTACACTTGTAGGCTAACTGGAGGAGCAGAAGCATAATTGTATATATGAAGAATTCCAACTAGTGTTCCAGTTATTTTACTAACTTTAGTAACAGAGGACTTTCTCAACCTCGATTTGCCTAATGATGACGAGGTTTAGTAACGCTACTAATACATGAACTGCTATCAAAAATTCTTATAACACATGAAAATACTAATAATTATTGAAACTTTGGACAGGTAGATGACGGAAATCCGTTGAACATGAGTGCATCCGTGAAGGAAATGCTTTAGACTGAATGTTCTTATATGCGATGAACCAATTACTTATATTCGTACTTACGGGTTGGTGGTGAATACAAGTTAGTTGCAAGTACCAAGTTTTGCACAAGGCAGAAATTGGATTATTTTAAGTGAAGTGATTATAAGTTGTTGAATTCGGTAGAACAAATTCCACATATATAAATGATACGATGTCGTACTTTCTTAGTTAAATAAATCTCTACAACATAATAAACGGTGTCCGGTGCCCAAGTGGTTATTAGGGAGTGTGGCGCATATATATTTGGCGCATTCTTGTAGCAATATTTATGTGTTCAAATAAATAAATAAATATTAGGGAGTGAATATTTTGTGATAATAATGGTATGAACCTTTGTCAGCGTTGAAGTAAATTCCACAATGGTACTTTCAATCCTCAGAAGACTTGTGTAACTCCTTACACTGGCGGTTGGCATTACTGATCGGGTCTTTAGACCGTAGACTAAACTAATAAGGTTATAAGCTGTTTACAGAATGAACAGCTGATAAAAAATCTACCGAAATCATATATGTTAGATAAAGATAATTTTTTTAGTGGCAACTCTCAGTCGATTTATCCACCGTGCTTGTTAATAGATTCAGTAATTTCATAAAACCTATTACGTGATTGTCAAGTCATGGCAATGATTCAAGACGATATCCAGAAACCACTATGAATAACTAGTTAAAGTGATCATTGTACATTAGTTAGAAGGGAACAGATATTGTTGTTTTTAGTGTTTGATAGTTCTGATCGCTCAAAGTACGTCTACGTCCACAGATTTCGAAAAGTCAAAAATTTAAATGGTTCATTTAACACTGACAAAACAAAGTCGCCTGTTCTTATTAACAATCATGGTACGAAAATATCTACTAACTTTGTTTAAAAGCAAACTGCTGAATTTCTGTCTGTCACTACATGGTAACGACATTACCAACGAAATTCATCAAAGGACCATAATCATGTAGCGTGGTGTCGAATCACAGTAGACTATGAACACCACTACAAAGGAACGCGTGCCAGGATATACATAAAATCCCCCAGAAGCCAAATATCAGAAGGCAGTTAATGGACCAAGTCGAGATATATTTGCTGACGATCTCGTGGTATCGAAAGAATACCGAGATCGTGCCAGGATACAAGCTTGGTTACTGAGCGTAACCGAATTCGCGTGAGGTCACAGTCGAAGTAAGTATAATGGATGTTTTTAGCACAGTTAAACGAAGAGCACATTAAAACAGTCACTGGTACAATTGGTTATGATGATAATTGTTTTCAATAAACCAGTCGTGTTCTCGTGATAAAAGTAAGTCACTAGAAGCCATTACCTCGGGTAGTGTTCTAAACAGCAAGATAATGTCTGTGCTAACACATTTTATTGCACAATTTACTGAAGACGGTAAATCATTAGTATTATTTCATACACATAGTTCCCTTTATTATCTTAAAGAGAACAAAAAAAGATTGGTGCAGGATAATATGAATTCATTTTATTTCGTTGGGTTCTCATCAGCTGCTTACAACTTAAATTATTTGAAATTCAAATTATTACAGATATTGACATATTTATACATAAGAGGGTGATTAAGGATCAATACATGTGTATGATGATGTAGCGAAGATTCAGATAGAGTTATTGAGCTCATAAAATGTTTGATTCGAATAAATAAATTAAGTTAGAGAGGGAAAGTTCCAGAACATTGAAATAGTGATTAGAACTCATGAAAATAGATTAATGGCAATAAAGAAAATATGAATTGAAATCAATCATTTATGTATGATGTAATTTAAAAGAGTTGGAGTAATGACTCAATAAATAAATAGAGAAATAAATGAATAAAATGGGTTATTTTTACCAGGGTAAAGAAAGATTTATTACTGTCTCTTTTTGCATACATAGATCTGGTTTTAAACGTTTGATTGTGTTGATGTCACAGGTATTCAGTGTTTCACAACGTTTCAACCAGTAACACCTTCTAATATATTTCGTTCCCACCAAGAGAAATCAAAAGACAGAGTCGAGGAGATCGGAAGAGTATATTTGGCGATGACCAATATATCGGAATTCTCTGATCTAACCTGGCTAGCGATTGCGGTTGATGTTGAGCACGGCGTTACCACACGTGATCTGGTGCGGATGCCTGACCGAGCGCCTTCAGCTAGATGAGTCCACTAAAACATATGGTCAGCATCCAATGTCGAAAACTTAGTGCTATTTATTTTGGGGATTTATTTACCGCTACAGATCACTCCCCCCTAGTGGGGCAGTGACGACCCTAAGACGTGGCCAGCCAGAAGTTTAAACCCAACGAGTTTGTCGTTGGTAAACACTCTTCTGATAGCTTACTAAATTTAGCAGCGTCTGGTCGTCTTTCCTTACTATATGGGACGGAGGTACAACATAGTAAAAAAAGAAAATGTACAATGAAAATTTCGGATCCTCATAAACGTCATCGTTCTTTTCCAGCCGTCCTGGAAAAGAAAAAAGAAAATGTAAGTGCATGTCGAAAATACACTCGTATGTGCGTAAAAACACAAGGTCGGCGGAAAAAAAGGAAAATAAACTCATGAGCACGTAATAGCGTTAAAAAATTGTTTTTTTGTTTTGTTTTTTTTTAATAGAAATAAAAATATATAAGCATATTAAAATTTTTTTTTAAAAAAAAATAATATAAAATGTCGAGAAGTGCCTTACGTGCAATAGTCGTTTAAATGTTCTGGAAATCTCACCCTTCTTCCAGAACGCGTCGTTTTAAGTTTATTTTCGGATACTGTCGAAGTATCTTCGTGTGTGTTGGTTGTCGGATGAGGTATTATAAGTGTCTGAGTCGTGTCGTTCGATTGTACCGAAGGAAAATCGACGTGGATAGGATTTCCTTCTAAATACGCTGCTTTTAAGCGATCGATGCTGATGCTATCGTTGGTTCCGTTCTTATCGACTATATAGTACTTAGATTCACGTTGAAGAACTTTGAAGGGTCCTTCGTATGCTGATTCGAATGGTCGTCGATGCGAGTCTCGACGAACGAAAACGTGTGTACTATATCGTAAGTCAGGTTGAACGAAAACATCAGTTGATTGAGGTCGAGTGGAAGCAGGTTTAACTGAACGCATTGCGTTTGTAAGCCTGTTCGTGTAGGAGGTTAGATCCATGTTCATCGAAGAGCACGAAGGATCCACGAATTCTCCTGGAAGTCGAAGTGTCGTTCCATAAACGAGTTGAGCCGCAGTGTATCCAATGTCAGCTTTCACTGCATTGCGGATACCTAGTAAGACGAGTGGAAGAGCGTCGGTCCATTGTGAAACGTTTGCAGCTGATAGCGAAGCTTTCAGTTGTCGGTGAAAACGTTCTACCAACCCGTTTGCTTGTGGATGGTAGGCGGTCGTTCGGAAGCGAGTGATTCCTAAAAGTGTGGTCAGACGACGGAAAAGATCAGATTCAAACTGACGTCCGCGGTCTGTAGTGATGGTTGAAGGGCAACCGAAGTTTGCTACCCATCGTTCGACGAATGTGCGGGCCACTGTTTCAGCAGTGCTGTCCTTGATAGGTACTGCTTCTGGCCATCGAGTGAAACGGTCTACGCAGGTTAAGAGATAAGAGTATCCATTTGAATCTGGTAAAGGTCCTACCAAATCCAGATGAACATGGTCGAAACGAGCATCGGGAGTTTTAAACGAGCCTAAGGGACATTTATTGTGTCTGATAACCTTAGATTTTTGGCAGCTTACACAGGAGCGTGCCCACTCCCTCACGTCTTTATTCATGCCAGGCCAGCAAAATCGTTCTGCTATAAGCTTGATGGTTGCACGAACACCTGGATGAGAAAGTTTGTGCAATGTGTTGAAGACATTGCGTCGATAATGTTTCGGCACGATTGGGCGATCCCTACCTGTAGATGTGTCACAAAGTAAGGTTTCCTTACCTGTTCCCATCTGTTTGATGCGTAGTTTAAGTGTTGTGGACGATAACTCGTGCTGAAGATCACTGTCTTCTTTTTGAAGCTCGGCGAGTTTAAGAAGGTCGATTCCTTGGAAACTGTTCAAGGAAGTTATGCGAGACAAAGCGTCTGCAACTACATTGTTTGCTCCAGAGATGTGTTGAATATCTGAAGTAAACTGCGAAATGTAGTCCAGTTGTCGAGACTCACGGGGAGAGTACTTGTCAGAAGGAGAGCTTAACGAGAAAGTGAGCGGTTTATGGTCCGTGAAAAGAGTGAATTCACGGCCTTCGATATAGTGTTGGAAATGCCGTACAGCACAATACATAGCTAGGAGTTCCCTACCGAATGTGCTGTACCTCGATTCGGTGTCTAGCAACCTTCTAGAGAAAAATGCCAAGGGTTGCCAGGAGTTGTTAACCCATTGTTGTAAGACTCCTCCGATTGCTGAGTCGGATGCGTCTACTGCGATGCTAATGGGTGCTCGGGTGTCCTGATGTGCGAGCATTGTTGCTTTAGCGATCAGTTCCTTAACTGTGGAGAATGCTTTTCGTGCGGTGTCGTCCAAATTAATGGATTTCGCATTTCCACGAAGTTGGTCGGTCAGAGGTTTCATAAGTGATGCGCATTGGGTATGAAACGTCTATAGAAACTTACCAGGCCGTTGAACGTGCGTAATTGCTTGACGGTGGTCGGTTCTGGGTAATCCAGAATGGCCGCCACTTTGGTTCTAAGGGGTCGGATACCTTGAGCATCGATAGTGTGTCCCAGAAAGTCTAACGAGTCGGTTCCAAATTGGCATTTCTGAACGTTTACAGTTATGCCATGTTTTTGTAATCGTTCGAAAACAAGGTCCAGATGCTTGAGATGTGTTTCTCTGTCCGGACTTGCGATTAGACAGTCGTCAACATACGCGTGTACGAAGTTGAGACCTCGAAAAACGTCGTCTATGAATCTTTGGAATGTTTGAGCAGCATTCCTTAGACCGAAAGGCATTCGCAAAAATTCATAGAGTCCGAAGGGAGTTATGATAGCGTTTTCGGTATGTCGTCAGTAGCCATAGGGATTTGGTTATACGCTTTAACCAAGTCGATTTTCGAAAAGACAGTTGTACCTTTCAAGGTAGCTGTCAAATCGTGAATGTGAGGCAACGGGTAACGATCGGGAATGGTTTTCGCGTTCAATCGCCGATAGTCACCAGTTGGACGCCAATCGTTGCTGTCCTTTTTAGGGACCATGTGCAACGGAGATGCATATGGGCTACTTGACGGTCGTATGATTCCTAAGTCCATCATGTGATCGAATTCGTTTTTCGCTAACCTTAGCTTTTCAGGAGCTAGTCGTCGTGCTTTAGAAAATACAGGTGGTCCTGTAGTCGTGATGTGATGTGTAACATTGCTGGTTACACACGGTAGTTTCGGTTGAGTTTGTTGTATCCCAGGGTACTTATCGAGTAGTGGTTGATAGAGTGGGTCTATCATATGTTTAACTGTGACTGGGGATACTCTACAACCAGTAAAAGAAGTTACGCAAACGGACAAATTAGTGTTTCCGTCTACTAGCCTCCGTTTGCGAGTGTCGATGATCAGATTGTGGTGTTGTAGAAGGTCCATACCAATGATTGGCATAGAAACATCTGCAACGACGAAAATCCAGTGGATGGGTTTGCGTAAACCCACGTTAAGGTAAACGTACCTTTTGCCATACGTAGCGATCGGTTTTCCGTTTGCCGCCTGTAAGTTTAGGGTCGATTCGTGAAGTCGGTCGTTAGGATTTGCTGGGAGAACGCTAACTTCTGCGCCAGTGTCGACGAGGTAGCGAACTCTCGTTGTCACATCTGTGACGAATAACAGACGGCTTTGTTCGCCGGCTACGGTTGCCGTTAACGCGTGCCGGCTTGGAAGTTTCCCGAATTGTTTTTCGAATCAGTCGGTTTCGTGTTGGGAAAATTGCAGGGTTTTCTGCAATTTCTGGAAAACTTTCCATACTGGTTATGATACCAGCACCAGTCGGGGTTATCTGTCTCTCGTGGTCTAGAGACAGATCGCTTACGAGAAATGCTTCTACGTGGTGTGCGCGATCTCTTACGGTCGGTACGAAGACTAAGATAACGCGTGAGTGTGTGACATAAGTCGGTTATATCATTCTGAGTCGTGTGAGGCTTTTCTTTGACTGAAAATACCTCGGTAGTAGAAGGTTTCGTAATTTCTAGAATGCGGTCGGCAGATGCAGCTAGCTCGTCTAAGGCGTTGTTCTGGAACGAGACCAGAACTGCTTGCACCTGTTGGGGAAGTTTTGACAAGAAGAGTTGTTTGAATAGACCTTCGTCGAAAGTTCTTGGGCCTATAACCTCTCTCATCCGTTGCAACATGTCTGTCGCAGAACCGTGTTGCAGGTCGATGTTATTGAAGAGTTGATCTAACCTTTGTCGATCGGTTAGGTCTCCTCGTTTAAGAATCGAGCGTTTTAAGATTTCGTAAGGTTCGGAAAGCTCATCGGATTGATAATGATAAACTTCAATAATATCGAATCGAGATTGTTACTATACAGAAAACGTATCTTACCCATTCTTGAATATGGTATTTTAGTTTACAGTAATTGTAGACATACTGATCTGATTAGAATTGAAGGTGTTCAAAGAAGGTTCACTAAATCTGTTCTGCGGTATTCCGATAACAAAGACTATTACCTACGATGTCAACAACTCAACTTAGAACCTCTTTGGATCAGACGTATCAAATTAAATATTGTCTTTATCTACCGCTTATTAACGGTATTTCCTACTCTTCGGTATCCACCCCTTCATACCTTATGATATCATCCCACAATCTACGCAATAAGGAGAATATTCTAGCGATTCCAAGAACCCACACAAACTTACGTCAGAATTTTTTCCTTATTCGCTACTCAACCATGTGGAACAGACTGCCAGTGAACCTCCGTTGCAGTGAAACTACAGCCCGGTTCAGAAGTCTTCTTAATGATTTTCTTTCCGAAAGTGGATTATGTCACCTATTGAATATCAATGTATTCAATAATGATTTATACAAACAAGGTCCGTCATCCATTTAATTGCTTGAAAAGCAAAATAAAACCTTTAAATCTTTCCACATCTATTTTATTTTATTTCTATTTATCTTAATATATGAAATCTGATTATGTTCGTGTTTATCATTATTTCCGTTATTAATATCATTATTAGTTCCCTGACACATTAGATATTCTTTTTGTATCTTCTTATCCTTCTAAACATATTTAACTCCAGATTGTCCTTTAAGATCAATTTTGACTTTCATAGCATCAATCTGAATTATTATTGCACAAATATTTATACTAATATCCGGTTTCACTCTGTATACTATTACATAAATCTAAATGTATTCATCCGAGTGCTCTAACGGATTTTTATTTTATTTTTGCAATTGCTGGTTTCCTTCTGAGGTTGATATTTATTACACAATTATTATTCTTATCATGGATCAAAACTTTTCACTAGGTGTTCACTTCTTTTCACTCCATTCTTTCCCTCCAAATAAATATTCTTAAGATTACGAAGTTTGTAATTAAAACAATAACTTGTGTTACACTTAAATTAAATTCTCAGACCCGTTTTATCTTCACTATGCATATATGACTCATACATATTGATATTTTATTATCCTTTGCACTCAATTGAGACTTTCATCGTATCACTCCAAACTATGACTGCACAAACATTTATTCTAGCGTCATATCTTACTATAATAATAAGTTGTTTTTTCTTAATTATTTTTTGTTACTAATTTAACGATACACACATAGTCGTTTATTCTTGTTCTGTGTTCATAAACACGCCAATTAAACTGATTGCGTATTTCATGTCTCCTTTATTTCTATTCGCTTATTTTCATCAATTTCATTCTTTAAACTCAATTCGATATTCTTCTCAATTACACAGACCCGATTTATTACTATTAATATTCTACTATTACTCTAATTTTTTTTAAATATGGCAAGTATAATGCTGACATTATTGAAAATTGTGTATTATTGCATTTTTTTGAAGAAACCCGAAATGGTTTCCTCACAACACTTGTGTACCCATAAGATGTTTGTGAATAATAATAATAATCACTAGTAAACATACTAGGTGTTACGTACCTGTTGAATTCGCGCGGTAGTGCCTTGACTACTGCGAGGAATTGTGCACGTATGTCGATCACGCCGTGCTCGGAGAAGTCGGCTTCTGCGTAGCAAAACCAGGCTTCGATGTTGTCGGGCCAGAAAGGCATCAGTTGAAACGAAGGTGGACACAAGGTCTTAAGCTTGAGTACTTTAGGTGTCTGTTCAGTCATGATGAAATATGAAGTATGATAATGAACGAGGGAAAATATATATATATCCAAGAAAAAACACGAAAAAAATCACAATGTTTAAAAAAAATAAAAAATAAGGCAATGATGTATAAAAATCCCAAAGAGGAACAGACTCACAGTTGCAATAAGGTATACCAGATCACGACGGTCTCACCAATGTTGATGTCACAGGTATTCAGTGTTTCACAACGCTTCAACCAGTAACACCTTCTAATATATTTCGTTCCCACCAAGAGAAATCAAAAGACAGAGTCGAGGAGATCGGAAGAGTATATTTGGCGATGACCAATATATCGGAATTCTCTGATCTAATCTGGCTAGCGATTGCGGTTGATGTTGAGCACGGCGTTACCACACGTGATCTGGTGCGGATGCCTGACCGAGCGCCTTCAGCTAGATGAGTCCACTAAAACATATGGTCAGCATCCAATGTCGAAAACTTAGTGCTATTTATTTTGGGGATTTATTTACCGCTACAATTGCTATCGCCTCAGCAAATTTCAAAAGGTTTGGGTTTGATTGTTTGTTAATCACCTTGAAGGACTTCAGTATATCAACTTCATGTCCTGTATCAAGGAGATGTCTTGCGATGGCACTGTTGAACGCGTTCAATCCATTTAATCTTAAACTTTTCGGAATACGTTCTTTGAATCGAACGTAGGCTCTCCTTTATGTTCTACCAATGTAACTGCTATGGCAGAAATTATTCTGCACCAATCTTTGTTCTTGCTCTCCTTCCACAGTCACTGAAGTCAGTGAATCGCCTGGTGACAATACGCTGCAGAATATCGAGAGAAATAACTCGACTTAAGTTTTTGACGAATGTCTCAAGTCATGCCGTTTCCCACGTCAGTTCTTAAAGTCTTCACGCTCATTTAAACTTCCGCCTTCTCTCAAAAATCTTTGAAGCATCACAAAATCTCACAATGAATCAACAAATTTACTGACTGAACGTTTGAGGGCAGAAACTAATGCCTTAGACGAATTAATCAACAATCTAAGTATTGTATGTCGCATAAAATTTATCAACTTTATACAAGATCTGCAAAGCAAAATATGCAAGAATTTCCACGTAACTTTTTCAAAGACTCTGTCAAAAGAACACTTATGTTTTGGATTTCCGGAAAACCCCAAAAAGTTTCTCTTTAATCTATCAACAATGAAGTTAAGCCAGATAGAAACAGAAGCCTTGTCACTTGGATTTAAATTTCATATCCCTAAAACACGTGCCGACAGAATCGACACAGAAACTCAATTTGAGAATTTATTTGATCAAATTAAAGAGCTGCACCCAGTTGGTGAAGAAAAGAAAGGCTGGTTTAAATCTAAACTAGTCGATATTGCAAACCAATATCTTGTTTCAATCGCACCACAGTTTAAGCTTTTATCTAAAGACCACCAAACAGCACTACGAAATATTAAACGAAATGATGATATAATGATATTACGGTCAGACAAAGGCTCAAGTGTTGTTCTAATGAACAAAACAGATTATGTCTCTAAGATGAAGTCCATCTTGAATGACCACATGAGATGAAAGTCAGAAAAAAGCAAAAAATACTTAACTGATTCCATTGAGAAAAGAATCACCAAAGTACTCAGAGATCTTCTGAAAAAGATGACCGATAACTCCACTTACAATAACGTACGACCTCGTGGGTCTCGTTTGCCCCACATGTATGGATAACCGAAAATACATAAACGAGGTTATCCTCTTAGACCTATTTTGTCAATGATCAATTCACCATACCACAAAGTTGCACGATGGTTGGCAGATGAGTTAGAACCAGTGCGTAGACGATTAGCCACCTATACACTAAAGGATTCATTTGTATTTGCTGACAGCATGAATCACATAAATATTGCTGGTAAGTTTATGGTTTCTTTTGATGTAACACCACTGTTTACAAAAATACCACTTCTTAAAACCATAGACATAATTTGTCAACATTCTGGCAATCTACCTCTACCAGTACCAGAATTCAAATGACCATTACTCATTTGTACAAAAGATGTTCAGTTCTAAGTCAACGATATCATATACAAACAAACCGACGGTGTAGCGATGGGAAGTCCGTTAGGTCCTGTCCTAGCAGATATTTTCATGGCTAACCTCAAAAGAACCAAACTCAAACGAGCGATTTATGAAATGGCGTATTATTCGAGATATGTTGATGATACCTTCATCGTATGTAATAATCAACAACATGCAATAAATCTGCCACAGCTTTTCAACGAAGCCCATCCAAATGTCCATTTCATTATGGAACATGAGAAAGAAAACCCGAAAATTTACAATTTTTAGGTCCTTTCCGCCAGCATTAAACCTAAGTTTTGGTTCTTTTTCAGTTTAAAGGCGTTATTCTCCTTTCAGTCCATAATGTATCATTCTAAACTCTTGAAGCCACCAACCGTGAGAATTGTCACATCGACTTGGAGAGCATTCCAGTCAGGATTGGCCCATAATGGGAAAAGCGATTGTGTCGCCCAAACATCCACTGTGCTAATTACCGACGGTTAACTCAAAAAGTACGGTGATAGGGTTCGGGGTAGACTGGAGTGTTCATTGTGTTGTATGACGTTACTGGGTCATCTCTTATTCGTCTACAACTTAGCAAGGGTGCCCTGTGATGAAAAAGTTGATTTTTAGAAGTTCGGCTTGTCAGTCCTAAGATCCACTTTGTTCCCTACATTCTTTTCGGAGAGGAGATGGAGCGGTGTTATGGAATTCGAGT
This sequence comes from Schistosoma mattheei, assembly GCA_944470405.2. Classification (NCBI taxonomy): domain Eukaryota; kingdom Metazoa; phylum Platyhelminthes; class Trematoda; order Strigeidida; family Schistosomatidae; genus Schistosoma; species Schistosoma mattheei. The sequence goes on along the minus strand of OX103943.1, from coordinate 53,250,332 downwards.
CATGGGTGGTGCAAGTCTTGACAAGTGTTGAAAGGAACTCAGGAGCCAGCATGTCTAGCTGTCTGAGAACAAGGTGAGGAATAGCTTTGGCCTCAGTTATATCTCACGGATTATTGCTGATGTCATCGAATTTCATTAGTACGACACATAAGTGGCACTCCAAATCGATTCTAGTGGGGTTTAAGCAATAGAGGAAACAGTTGTCCCGATTTTCTTTGGTAGTTCAAAATAACATCGTTTTGAACTTTCTGAAGTTAAACCTCAAAACGTTGTTTCGCGTTCACTCTTCAAACGACACAAAATCTCTTCTAAGTTCTAATGAATCACCATCATTTTCGACAGCAAACCATAACTTGATTTCATCCACATGGATGGCAACTGATGAGATGAGGCTTTTTGGGAAGTCATGATAAATATGAGGGACAAAAGGGGTCCCATATGGCTTCTTGTGATACTCCAGTTATGGACTATTGGCTTGAATATGATTTGTTAAGTCTGGTTTAAGGTGAGTCGAAGTAATCTGAAGAAAGTCAGGATCGCATCAGAGATGTTGAGCGAAACCCCAAAATTTTGACTTGTATTTACTAGATTAAAAAAATGTTAAGGCCCATTTGAAAATCGCGCTTCAGCCAGTATCCTACGTGGAGTGCTTCATTTTAAAGTATATAACTAATTCATTTAAGCCGAGGGAATTAATCACTCAATTTTTGATAAGTTATTATTTAAGATTGTCTGTTTGAATTTTTCTTTCACTGTGTTGAATGTTATAGCTTTGAGTCAGTGTGCCGTGGCTATCTCTTTGATTTCCAATCTCGGGTCGTTTCTTTCTCAACGCAATGAAAGTCACTTTCAAAACATTAATGCAACAGACATTTGTTCTTGACTTTCAAGAAGATGATCTGGTAATTCACAGGTTGGTGTGATATTGTACGTAGGTTGGCGACGTTAAAAAGAAGATCGAAGCTAAATGGGGCAGTGAATTCGATGCAAAGACTCAGAAACTAATACACTCAGGTAAATTATCGGTTATAGCTTGTTACATTACTTAGGCAAGGTGATGGAAGATAGTAAATCGCTAAAAGACTACAAAGTGACAGAATCTGGTTTCGTTGTAGTAATGTCTGTTTCAAAGCCATCCAAAGATACAACGAAAGAAGCTAGTGCTTCAGTCCAAATTAATCCTACTGGTGAAACAAAGCAAACAACAGACAAAAAGAGCCCCGTAACAGAAGCAAATGAAGCTCCGAGCAGTAAAGCAGACTCAAATCCCCAATCTAACTTACCTACAGTTACAACAGCCCCATCTAGCACAACAAATACTTTGGGTTTTGGAGAGAGTTCCTTAGTTACCGGAGAGAACTTTGAGCGGGTTGTAAAAGAACTAGTGTCCATGGGTTTCGAGAGATCACTGGTCAGTCTCTTGTAAAATAATAATGACAAATTTAGGTTATCCAAGCAATGCGAGCAGGCTTCAACAACCCAGATAGAGCATTTGAATACCTTTCGTCGGGAAATATTCCAAATGTTGACATTGTTGATCAGCCACCGCAAAGGGAAGAAATCGAAAGTGTATCTCCAGAAGGGCCTGGGGATACTGATACCCCAGGCTCTGAGTCTCTTGGCTCAGAAGACCCGATCACTGCACTCGCAAGTTTACCCCAGTTTCAACAAATGAGAGCGCTAGTACAAGCAAATCCAGAGCTACTGCCTCAGCTAATCCAGCAAATAGGGAATGATAATGCAGATTTATTTAGAGTACGTTTTTCTTTAGCACTTTCTCACGAATCTTTATAATCAGTTTTCATAATAATTATGCAAGCATTTACTAGTTGCAGACTAATCTCGCAACTAGGATTTTCCGGCAACTTTTCAGGGTTTGGCGTTATATCTAGATCTTAGATTCATTAATTGTTTTTCCAAGTCTCATGGGTATGTGCCACTATCACCGTTAATCAGGTTCACTTTTGAGGTTACTCATGAGTTATGCAGTGTTACATATGCTTTAAACGTTTTACTTCTTGGTCGTGTTCGCAGCTAAGTTTTGTATGGCTAAATGTACTAAATCTTCATATCAGTGTTGGTGAAATCGAGATACAAAATGCTTTGACCTGGCTTTGTTAGCACCTCATTCTGGCTAACCCATTTATTCTCCTGAAGTGTTTTTTCGTTCCAATCGTTTTTTATAGCCCTTCAGCTTGTGCAATATGCATGTTCCATTAAAGGGGATACTCTCAATAATGTCAAATATCCACTGTTGATAAAATAATTAACTATTCGAATGATTCAATATTTTTAGTAGTAATGAGCATACAGTTTATACTTATATGATTGTAATCTTAAAATATGTAACTTATTTAGCTCATTCAAGAAAACGAACAAGCATTTCTGGAATTTATTAATACCCCAGTCACTGGTACTACTCGACCTGGTGGTGAGCGTCAAACTGTTCTTACTATGACTGCTGAGGAACGCGCTGCTGTGGACCGTCTAAAGGCATTAGGGTTCCCGGAGGAGTTGGTTATCCAAGTAAGTTTTCAAGAAATGTATCCATTGTCAGTAGTTTCTCTCGAAACATTATAATAGGCTGTTTCTATTCCAAGTATTTAATTACATATTTCGCTCAATTTTTTATAAATTATCAGGTAAGAGTTTGTCTACTTAATTTCGAGTCTTTAAGGATTGACGAATCTAATCGACTGCTTCACCAAATAAGCCATCGTTCGTGACATGGCAGAAATGTGATGAAACTTCACTGGAAGCAATGCTATTGGTAGGATGGTTTCAGATCGTTTTTTAGGCTAGCTTATATTGGGCCACAACTAAGTCTTTACCGTCCAAAGTATTCTCATTGTCCTAATCTTGTCTATACTAATAAGAAGTGAAATCCTGGAAAGGGAACTGAATTTCAATGCGGTAAATCAAGGAATAATTATATGAACAAAAACTCATTTACTGGTTTATCTAGAATTTAAAGCCGGTAATCAGGAGACTGCGACTACACATTTTGTTTCAGTTAGACCATCTTTTAACTGTAATTCAATTAGTAGAAATAATATATGGTAATCTTAGCATCAAAATGCTGAATGCTCACTTGAAAACCGGATATCCTATTCTATTTTTTAATTTGTACCTCAATTGACACTTCCTTATATAGATAACTAGTGTAATATGTTTTTCCATTGTTGATTGAGCTCAGCATAAGTTTTTACCTCGTACCCTTCGCAAATGTCTCAGGCTTAGATTCGAAGAAACAGTGCTCTTTCAAGATTCTTTTGTAACAATTCTTCAACATTAAAGGGGATGTTCATAAGTTACGAGAATCTTTCGAAAAGTATGGAAAGACTATATTATGGCAAAACCATAGCTACATTAATTCCTTGATAAGCAAGCCATTCCCAGAGACAGTTTCAAAAGTTCCCATCTGTAAGCTTTATAGAATATGAGAGAACTTAAATTCTGAAAGCACTCAGAAAAGCCTCCTCTTAAAGGTTACCTGTGCTTCGACTAAAGAAAGAAACCTGATACTGAATCCCGAATATATGTTCGTACGGATCTCAGCCTGTTTGATCGTATTAAGAGAAGGTTGGTAGAAGTAGAAATAAATGAGCACCTTTAAAACGGTGTAGAAACCTCGTACTTAATGGTCTTCAAGTAGTAAACGTTCGGAGCGAAGCGGTCCTCAAACCGCTCTGGGTAGTAAAGGAAAAATTTCCACACAATCAAAACGTGTGCTACACAACGCTAACAGCTTATAAAAGAAAATGACTTGCCTCAAAACAATGGTGGATATAGAATACCCGGATATGATTGCTGTCTCAGAAACATGCTTAACGTCAGAAGTGTTTGATAGTGAACCTTAATTGGCTGGCTTTTTATCCAGTAGGGCTGATAAACTAAACTGTAGGAGAGGCGAGGCTATCATGTATACAAAAATTACCTTACCCATACGAGCTGTTGAAACAGTAACACATGAATCAGGGACATGTGAACTGGTGCATTGCAGGCTGAAATGTAGACGGCAAGATATTGAGTTGGTTGTAGTGTTCCTTAGTCCAGAATGTGTAGTAGATGACTTCCTCATAAGAAAACTTAAGTCCTGGTGTAACATGAGTAAAAGCCCTATGGTAGGCGATTTAAATGCACTGAATATAAACCGGGTATGCTTAGAAGTCGGCCATCGACAGCGACATTTGATTGCAAACTGTTAGAAAGCACAGTTGCATTAGATTTCTTACAACACATTAAAGATCCCACCAGATATAAATTACGAATCTCTTTATCTCTATTGGACCTCGTCTTAACACACGGTGATGATGCCGGTCAAATGAATTTCCTCCCACCTCTAGGGAAGGGTGATCATGAAGTCATCTTATTCGGACTCATGGCTGAGATGGCCTGTCAAACAGATGCACCTGTTCATCCTAACATATGGAAGGCAGACATGGAGGTGATCAACTCTGTAGCATCGGCAGCATCGTGCCTAATATTTATCACCATCATCACAATTGTAACTACTCTACATCTTGCTTATATGTTATGGTCATCACACATTTGTGCCAGGATCCACTTAGATTATTATTATCTCACTGATGTATGGTGGACGTCTAATTATACTAAGTTTTGTGTGCTTATGCTATAACGTTTGGATTATCGGTTTTCTTTAATCCCAAATGTGCTAATTTCATAGGTGCCTACACACATAAAATTATTTTATCAGTAAAGCGTCTGTACATGTACAATTCCACCTACTTGTATGAAGTTATTGAGAAATTTTTCGCTAATTCTTCTTGTATTTGCTGATGCACATTTAGTCGTTGTTGCGCGTGCGTCGTTTCACTGCGTTCTACCATCTACAATGCGACACATTTTGTTTTAGGTCTCGACTGATCTGCATGAAGCTTATAACAACGGTTCTTCATATTCCTGTTATGTTTTATTGCAAGCTTTACATCTGTTTCGCAAGTGTTGTATCAGTGACGTTTGCTACTTACATTGTTTCAAAAACTATTTACATTCACATTGCATTTTCCATAACACGCTATCATAACTTCCATATATTACGCCGAGTAAAACCGTCTGGAAAACATAAAACAGATTTAACAAGCAGCAGACACTACGTACCGAATATTATTACTTGTTAAAGAATTCAAAAGTTATCAACCGTCTCGTATATAGCCATCATTAAATATACAATTTCAGACAATAGAGCTGGCGAAACTTCTACCACGGTTTGTCTCATCACACGCAACACTGGAAGACCGTAAAATGCTACGTGGCCCCTTTCCAATAATGTTTGTTCGTATCCAACTTCCTATCGCTCTAAAATATCAACCTTTTAAGTCAGTTCTTTCGAATGGCTTTGTGATATGTGACTTCCTGTAGTATGAACCTCAGTTTAGACATTTGATGTGCTGCGTAGGTAACAGTACGCATGATAAATAGGCAAATCATGTTAACTGAAGAAGTAGAACCTTGTCCTACTACTTCTTAAATGTTTCGTACAGTAAATTGTAAATTATAGAATCCAAACCTATCGAGATATGTAACACTCTACAGCTGCAACGACTTTTGTGTGTGCATAGCTGTTGTTTATTTCTGCCTCGTAGATACCTTCCATTTTACGTGCATATATCTGAGTATTGTAAATATCCCACCCTCAATTTACATGAGTGACATGTTAGACTAACCCAAAAGGAGATAAAGCTCTAAAAGTTTTGTGAGATAAAAAGTATATGGAATATGACAGTGCTGTTGCGCTCTTTAGGTGTGCCTATCCTGTGGCATCTTGATTATATGTCCAATAACATTATGACGTGAAACAATAACCTATTCCCTTGTCTGAAGTTGAAATCCCTCGTGGTTAATGCGAAGGCGAGATAGACGCTGTTGTTGGGATAACTAAGGCAGAAAGTCGACGTAATATCCTCTCTGGAAGTTTTGTGTGAATGCATATGAAAATCTCTACACGTACACATCATGTGATAAAACTTGTTGCCTTAATTTTAAATGTGACGTTATTAATCTTGATATCTTCACCTGTATATTCGGTTGATCAGTTGATTCTAGGTGAGACAGTTATTATTTCTTTCGATTACAGTTTTTATTTTTGCTACGTTCCTTTTGAATTTTGAAGATTTTAACGGCTACGTCTACGTTGTTTTACTATAAATTCTCGTTTCGGCGGCTGCTATGTTGGTTCGTTCCCCTTGGACTGGCTGAAACCATGCATTCTATGATTGTAAACAGAAGCGCAATCACGAAACTGGAAACAGTCATTGAAATTATTTGTACTTTTGTTATTGCATTACTGTTGTGACTTCAAGTCCGGCTAGTTATCACGTAATTTATTTGTCAATCGAAATACGACGGGTTTGATTATCCTAGCGTCCTTATTGATCCTTTGTTCGCCTATCCCGTCTGAGTCGGGAACACCAATACCAACTTACACTATGCGAATCGTTTGTTTCAGACATACTTGATGTAACGGAAAGAGAACAGTGAAAATCCCTCTGCAGCTTCTTTGTTGAACAGTATTTTCATTTATTTGTTCCTTCTCCCTTTTGTGTATTCCAACCTTTGTTTCGATCTCGTTTAACCATGTCTTTTGTTCTTCAGTCTTCCCCGTTTGAGCCTTTACTACGTGATTTTGATTAAAGACTTATTTTTGTTACCTAATTTTCTATTGCATGCTGCCGGACCATTGACAGTAAGGTTGTGTTTGACTAAGCTCAAGGTCACGGCGTGGTTTAGTTTGTGACTGTTAAGCTTCTGACTGTCTGCTTGGGAGAATTGCTGCAATCCCTGCAGATAGATATTTGATCCCATCTGATTGGGAATATTTGTATTGATTTTCAGGTATCAAACCCTTTAGTATTAACTGTCTCTTTCATTGTTTAGCGCGCTACTTTGCGTTAGAGAAACTTCTGACTGTATAGCACAGGCTGTACCGTTTGAGGTATTTTGTATTTTTGATGTAATTCGTTCTGTTTTCTTAGTTAGAACCGTTTATATTGAGCACAGAGTTTGTGTTTTGATATAATATAATACGAGTATCTCAAAGACGCGTTGTGGGCTATACAGAGGAACTTGGTCTGGTCTAATCGAATAAATTTTGGGTTCGTCAGTCCGTAGTTCCAACCGAATATTGGCTGTTCGGTCGTTACACTTGATTTATATACCAGCCAAAAAGACCACATCAAATCATAAAATAGGAAATAACATTCATACAACATAAAGCCAAAAGTGGCTGTGAAGGTGTGGAGCGATAATCAAATAACTGATTATAATTTAAGAACAGTAAACTGTACAGCAATAATCTATAGGTCAAAATGAAGCTTATAATAAGGAAAATATAGATTTATGTAATCTAGTTACTAACTAGTTATACAATAGGAATATATATATACATATATGTATATATATTGTCAGTCCATTATTAATTCTTGGAAGTTACTCGTAATTTAGTCTTCGCTAGGATATTACAATTTTTATGAAGTTAAATACTATATTTTGAACAGTCTGTACGTGACCAGTCTCGGACTGAGAAAATATGAATAATCTTTTAATAGAAATGTTTGTTGATACTGGTAATTACCTCATGTCCTCAAACTTCTTATCCATCAAGTGCGATTTAGATTTAATTATTTGAGTTTGCTGAACAACTTTTAGTTGTATAACCTGATGATCATATTTGTTTAGGTAATAATGTACAGTAGGATTTATATCTTTATAAAGGACCGTTCTTCGCTCAACCAGTTTGTTTGAAATTTTGACTCAGCACTGTTGTCTGAAATTGCCTTCCCTGTTGTTAATAGTTCATAACCAAAGCCGCCTGAAGTCATCAATCAGAATATTTCTTAGGGAATCATAGTTTTCAAGTTCCTGACATTTTATGCAATTTTTGGTATTATTTTTCCAACAAAATGTGATTTTTGATACAAATATCTGAACGTTTGTGATTTTTGCGTCAAAACCCAAACATTTATCGGTTTTTAAAAATGTTGTTGGTTAATCTAGCCTGTACAGCCATTCGGCTACATCATGGACTTTACACATTGCTCCATCTTGAAATGATTTTATTCGTGACTTTTGATACAAAGTAATTTAGTTTGAATGCTTCCTACTCTGTGAATTGAAAATACAAGAATTAATTTAGAAATACCCTGTCCGCATCTTACAGCCTGCAATCCATCGCTATACACGTTATATATTACTTTCCGGCTTTAGAATGGAAAATATAGATATTGTTTACATTCAGCTGTAAAATTTGAAAACACCGGGCGTTTTCATTTGTTATTTAATCTACCCATCATACTAATGGAGAACGAAAGTCACTTTATCCTCCAAAAACATTATATGAGTTCTACAGTTATCCAAATTGCTAGTCATGAACTTCCGTTTTATTTAACTATTACGCGGAACGACAGCATTATGAATCATATGTTGTCTGAGGATTCCAAACTTTTCCCATAGTGAGGGAGCAATAGACCGTCATATTATTCTTTGAAAGGTTTTATTCACCGCTTTTATTAATGAGATCAGTCGACAGTACATGCACTAAGTAAATAGGATCTATATTTAATTAATCACTACCATTGAAGTTACTAAAGGACCATAACCTTGCATCCGATAGTAGTAAGAAACGTCGACAGTAACGAAAACTTAAAGAGAACATTTTAAGCAATGATATAGAAGTTTCGCGTTGTCATACACGTCGAAATGTGTCAAATCATTCTGACTACGGTCCACCTATGAACCTGCAAAAGGATTTTAGCACAAGGGAGTAGCATGCAATACAGGAAACAGTTACATGTCCTAACAGGAGAATAAGAGTTACCAAAACCAAAATGGGGAACCACTGGTACATGTGTCTCCCTCCAGAACTGAAGATCATGTTCCTAAATAAAACCTGGTTCTCCCTTACTATCACAGATAGAGAAGTTAGTATGCAAAAGATAAAATTTTTCATATGTGATAGGTAGCGCAGAAGAGGGCGGGGTGACAGTATACAAGAGCAGTCACCTCTAGGCTTTCCACTGAATAATCGTACGATGACTGACGTAAAGTAGCTCGACGTCACTTGCATTGATGACACTATCTAATCACAGGAATATGTCACCCTCCCACAGAAGACAACAAACACAAAAACCCAGATACTCTAGGTGCCATCATTATTAAAAATATTGTATTTATTCAGTGGTTCATAGCAGTGGACTCCGAAACTCACTCTCTAAACCACGCACAAGATAGGTCACACACTGGCTGCCGTCATGGGCACGCCACTAATGGAACATAGAAGACACGCAAATATAAAAAAATAATGAGAAGCTGTTCATAATAAACAACCTCATATCGGCTGAGAGGATTTTAGTTGGAAAAGTCCATTTTCACGCCCTTAGAGGCAGCAGCAACTATGATGCAATGAAATCTGACATGATATTTAGCATAAACCCGCCGGAGAGTGGGGTCAACTGTGCTTGGTTTCTAACCACGAGATCTTTGAAGCTGAGCATATAATTACTGAGAAGATTTACATTCAACATTTAGCATTTAGAGACCATAGATGGTGAACGGGTGAGGAATTAATCGTGATGACGTCGCTCAGCCATGTAGGCACGGTCACCGCATGTAATTTCTTATTTTAATAGTGAATATATTACTCTCTACAGAACTTAAGTATGTCTTTCAGAAGTGTCAGACGTTAAATTGCTGATTGTCATAATAGGACAAGTCGTTGTAGGCTATAATGCGACTTCCAATTAAGATCTTATAAATTCGGTGGTCATACCATGACATATCCACAATTTTGAGATTAAGTCTATAGCAACAAAGACAAATGTACCAGTACCCAATTGGACCATGAGTCTACACTCCCTATCTAATTGAGCAGACTTTCTAGCCATTAGAGGACCTTTTCAACATGATCTCTGAAACGAGAAACGGACGAGACATTGTAAAAGCCATCATTTAGGAATCTATAATGGGAAAATGTCCCACAGCTCTTGCGAACTTCATGTGGGAAATCATTCCAAATAGAAGGATTCGTTGGTAGATGGTCAGAAGTTCAAAGGCGTACTAGGAACAGATGGTGAACCGACCGCAAGACTCTATCTACAACCGGTACATAGCATTTGCAAACAGAAGAAAAGTAAAGGTACGGAAGAGTAGTACTGGCTCTCAAATGGTAGTCGGATTAGTAGCATTTATGGCAATTTACGTCCCAAAGAGAAACCATTATTAACCAAAGGATTTAAGCGAAAACCTCCGTTAGCCTTGAAATTATCGAAGCTATTAACACGCATTTTGACATGCTGCCAAATTATATACAAGGTCAGCGGTCAAACTGATATCTCAACGGTGACAACAGCGGAGAGCATTTTACGGGTCCCACCAGAGCTTTTATTGGAGCTAATGAGAGTTTAGATTAGCAAGTCACATGATTGTGATGATTTACTCATTAGTATCATCGAAATGTTCCAAAGTATTTTGAGTTCAATAAAATGACATTGTTTAGACTCTAAGCAGTTACTCGTGAATCTCAATATTTTAGTTCATCTGTACACGTGTGATATTCATGTGTGTAGAAGATAATTGATACAAGCTCCTAAGAGAACATAAACTATTGGAAGAATAGACGGACAAGAATAGTTAAGCTTTCAACTTGCAAAAGTTTCATCTGATGTGGTTCTGAGTTACAGAGAAGATTTGAACTCGCTATCCCCTCAAAGATCCTGCCCTACTCGAAAACTCAATGGAGCGCGATTTGGGGAAGTTATTAAAGGACAGTTCAGACATTAGTAACAACTAAAAGGGAGATGAAGCCAAATCCTACTCAATTCTTAACTAGTCCGAGGGCACTTAGGTGTGCTGACTTAACATCTCTGCCTAACACTATTTCAGCCTCACATTTCCCGACATCAGAAAACATCAGCATTATTTTACCTTACTCCCCGAAAGCGATAAGTTGTTATCTCAAGTGCAGAGGAGTGTCGCGGAGCGTGTCACAAAATTAAGGTGAAAAGCATATGAAAACTGATTGTAATAACGCAAAAATGTTCTTGCTAAATTGAAGAGATATATGTAGAGCAACCTTATTGCAACTGGAAGAGTGCGCCGAAATTTTCTCTGAAGTGTTTTATTGTCAATTCGTCGTTCCTTTTCCTTATCTAGGATTTCAAATATTACTCATGTCTCTTGTAACCTCACTTTATGTATTTCAACTCTATTTGTCTCGACTTTGTTTACAGATTTACCTTTATTGCTTGAATTTACTGTCGCATCTTGCCGGGTCACTGGCCACTGGGTCGTTTTCGACTATGCTCAAAGTTATGGAGTAGCTTACTTGATGATTCTTGATTCTTGACTATCTCCTGGGAACGTTTACTCGAATATTTGGATATAATTGTTTGATCCTATCCTGTTGGTAATACTCTTGTTAATTCTCAGGTACTGGATAATTGCATGTTAACCATCCCTTTTGCTGTTTAGCGCGTTGTTTTGTGCTGAAGAAAGTTTTGAATGCATGGCACAGGCTGTGCCGTTTAAGGTATTTTGTACTTTTGACACATTTTGTTTGATTTCTTAAACTAGAACCGTTTTAACCAAGCTCTGAGTTTGTGTTTAAATATAATTTAATTCCTGCCACTCAAAAACGCTTCCTACGCTGTACAAGAATGTGGTTTGGTCTAATCAAATAAACTTTGATTCGTCGGCCATACATTCACACCAAATACTAGAGTTTTGGTCGTTACACCTATAACGGTTTGCAACATAATAAACTCTCCTTGAATAAAAACATGCTGCCCAAATCTCAATGTCGCACTACATATGACAACCATCAACGGCTTGAACATCACGTTGCTGATGCATAAGTACAATCGCACTTTCGTTATTAAAACGTACCCCAATGAAGAATTTCTACTAGGAGACGTGACCATATCTCCACCATAGGGTAGCTTTAAGAGGGGACTTGATAACCATGTAGTCACCCATGGCCTTCCGTAGTCCATCTTAAACTGTTGACCTACTGTTAAAGACATCACGAATAAATAGCGCTCGTCAACACTATCGTGCAAAACCCATTCTACTAAGGTAATCCCGAAAACATGCAAACCAAATGTCAAGGATAATTGGACATTTGATGATGCTCGATTTGTATTCAATCAGAATTGATTGGTTGTCGTAAGAAATGAACAGCGTGATGTAAGTGAACGTGGTCTGGCCAAGATAATTAACCGAGCTTCTTCAGCCAGGAGGGTATCCAATAAATTGATTAAATCAGCATCTACGTCAGAGACCTACATGACTACTTGTAACTGTTTATTGCGTTCTCGCCATTATTATTGTCGTCTTTAATATCAAAATTGCGACTAACCAATATGTGATCACTCACCCACTTATCACCTCTGTCTATTTGTTATTCTTTAGTTTTGGTTTTCACATTATTTAAATAGACTACTTATTTACTTATTCTGACAGTTATCTTCGCTTTGCTACTCCATATACTACTTTTTAATCTTTCACGTTTCAGGACTCAAATTCAATCCCTATGAAGAGCGCCTTCAATCGCCTGACCTTTACTCATTAGAGTAAGGATGCCTTAGAGGTGACCTAATGGCTTACAGAATCCTTTACAACTACCTAAGTTTAGCTCCAACACAAATCAAAGGGGTATCACCCAGAAACTTCAGACACAACACAGCAGAACAAATTGTAGACAAAACTTCTACTCCTTAAGGGTAGTCGAATTCTGGAATTCACTGCCGACTGAGCTAGTCCAAGAGACTTCTCAGTAGTCCTTTAATAGTAAAAATGACATATTCTTACGGACTAAGGACAGTATTTTTCTAGGATTTACCAACTTCGTTTTCCTCTTTTATCGATATTATACATAGGTTGCTGCCTGGGGGTCTTGGTGATCCACTGCTATCCACTGCTACTAGACACGGAAGCCCGTTAAGCGAAAGCTTTACCGCTATATTCTATCCCTTCCACAACCATTTGAACTACCCGGTCACCCATCTAATAAAATATCCAGTGGTCTTAGCAACCCCCTTGCCAAGAACGAAAAGAATTTATTGATATTAGAAAAATCTTTTATCTTTAGTTAACTGACGAATTCACCAGAAATGGAGAAGCTGACTGGCTGTACCACTCTCCCTGAACGGTAGTGACGATCAAAAACCATACTGTAACATAAATGATCAAGAGTGAAGAAGTAGATCAGTCTGTTGAAATCAATGATAAAAATACTGTTCGATTACTGCGGTGGGTTTGTTTTAACTTTAAAGAGGTGTTGGCCGTCATGGCAACTGAGTTTAAAATTTTTGCGACAACAAGATGACTGCAAATCCCTTTCTTCTACCGAAATTTGAAAATATATTTGAGTTGAGAGATACAGAAAAGGAAGAAAGACTTAAGGTTGTCATTTATAAACAAATATCGTTTATGATTTAAATAGAGGACAAAAGAACTTGCGAAATTGAAAGTTTATCAAAAGATTCAACTTCATAAGAAAAACAAATCAAGAAGGTCAGTTCTGAATGAACTAAAACCCGTGAATGAAACGAATACCTCGGATGCCAATAATGTGGCATTTATATTGCAGAAGACAAAAAGTATGTTCCGTTAAAACGTCTTTGTCGAATATTTAAAGGGCAGTTTACTGACAGAGAAACTAGAGACCAGTTTATTGCTCACAGAAGAGAAATGTTTTTCTTAGAGTACCTTATCGCAGTACAACGCTCAGAGCTAAAAAGGCTGGAAGAATTGGCATCACATGAAGATCTCAAGCTTGAGCTTGCAGAGCAATGTTTGGAACAAGACGCGGCCCTTTTTGACGAGTTCCTCAAGGAAAACGACAAAAGTTCCGTGGAAGCAGTAGCTAAGTAAATTCAAATATTTTATGGTGGTGATATTTAGGAGCCTTTGTTTCAGTGTACCTGTAAGGGACATAATTGCGTCCACATTATGTAGTGGTAAACAGAATTAATTTCCCTTCACAACTCTAAATTAACTTTATTGTGTAATGAATAGTCATTTTGGAGTGATTAAAGTCACCGCGTTTTAATTAGTGTGGTAGCACTATCAGGGCAAAGTACTATGTAAATTAATTGTGCGGATTTATATTATCGATAGATATCAATTTCATTGCTCTCTAACTTTCTATTATTAACTTTGGATTTGCACCGAAAAGTGGTCTTTTTCTAGCTACCTTTTGAGTTTACGCTTTTTGTTAAAGGTGTAGTTTCTGACATTCTGGACATTTCAGATCTGCACCCAACGCAACTTTGATTATTTTAAATGGTGTTTTTACTATACACTTATATCTACTAGAATACTTATGACAGTCAAAAAACACTAGATATCTGTGTTTTACCAGCTTTGAGACTTCTTAACAGTGAAATGCACATCTTCAGGTGGGATCAAGCTGGAAAATTTCAAGCTTTACTAAAACCAATAACCTTAATTCATCTCTTTGCAAATTTTGTCCAAAAATTGTTCAATACCGCCCAAAACTACTCATAAAATATGGTTTACTCATATTATCCCTAATCCTCTTTCTCCTTCAGCGTTTCATAGCAAGGAGGGTGTGAAAGTTGGAGAAGATGGGGCTATGATATAAATTTTGCCGATCTAATTTTCACAAACATTTTATTTTTAAATTCCAAAGACATTGATCAGAAAGGCAAAATGTTACTCCTATTCATGTATATGAACAGAAGACTAATGGTATCCGACGGATACTTTTAGGGGGCAAATAAAGCACTTAGCGATGGTAGTACTTAACCTAAGGAATACATTTTTAGCGAATGATTTTCTAATACAGTCACTTTGTACCTTTATTTCTGCCTTTACCTGTTAGGTAATCAAAGTAACTAGTGTTTTTAACTAATACGTCCATACGTGGCTAATATAAAGGATTTTGACATTAAGTCTTGTCTAGTGGAACTCGAGGCTTGTTCAAAACTCCAGTTTTTCTGCAAATATACTTAGTTTCCTGAAGAGATATAAAAGAATTTACCTGTGTACCATAATTTTTTTAAATAAATCAGCTTGTAGTGCGTGTATTTATACATTTTTCTTTTAGCTCTGAACAGGAGGCTCGCAAACGTGCTATGATGGTTGATAGAATTAAGCAGTTGACAATACACAAATCACAAATCAATGCAGAAATCACTAAATTGAAAGAAACTGTAAAGGATTATAAATATTTTAAGGCATTTCTTGAACGTCTGATTCCAGAACCATACAATTCACAAAGGCAGACAATTAGAGATGATAAAAAGCAACTCAAATATAAGCAGAAAATCCAACTTCAAAACATAACTTCAAAACCATCATCAATAGGTAGCTGTTGATAAGATTTTCAGGTGTACTATTTTTTATCATGAAACTTATTATCGTAAAAATGTGAGTGTGATGTTATTCCCAAGAGAAACTCGACATGAATATGATCAGTTACCGACCAATAAATAATATCCATAAGCCTAATCTGTAGTGTTGACATCGATCTATATCTTTAAGGAACAAGCTTTTGAGAAAGTTCTGACGAACGTCACAAATTATAACTCTGAAATGTATTATTAAACTCTAGTAGTTATTTTGAAACTCTCAGTAAGATGTAAGCTATTAGTTTCAGGACGACAATGCCCTTATGATATTGTGTACACATCTATGCTTTATAGTTTGGTTTGATTGGTTACAAAGTTTTGTTGATATTGTTAAGATACTGGAAAACTTTGTTCTAATCCATTGATTTTGTATTGTCCAGTGTTGTAAGTCGTTTCGATCTATCAGTTCTACTTGATGAGAACAGTATCAATATGGTTAGATCAGCATTTTTACATAGTGTTTGCTAGGTCTGTACCAATGATATTCTGTGCAAATTTCAGTTGATGGAATGTCATATACGTGTAGTATATAGTCAAATAAACGTCAACAATTTCTGTTTTTAACAACTATCAAAATTGTTTTAAAATTTATTCTTATTTATTAAGATAATTCTATTTTAACATCTCATACTTACCGCCATCACCACTGGTTTAGGGTCTTTGTTGACTACAACAAAATTAACAACTATAGTAAAGTGAAGAAAATGGATTGTGTGTGATGGAAATTAAAATAGCACTTTATATACTAATGGTTGAATATTATACCAGTTATAAATTTATTAAGTTAACTTAATTGCAATTTAATCTCATATATCAGCCTTGTGTCATTCAAGTAACATTATTTCTATGTAGGTTTAATAGAAAAAATATTCTAGCTAGTCTTCCAACAACTCATACATCAGTTTAACACAAAAGTGTATGGATGAAGAAACATTTGGGTCTTTTTATACCTAAGCTTCAATTACTATCAAAAAATTAATTCTTAGAGAGTAACCATTATTATTAATATAGACAGACATCTGCTGATTAGATATTTAGTTGCTTCCGTTATATGAGGTAATAAGAAATCTCAGTACGTTTAATTTTCGATATCTACAATTAATACACAGAAAACCTTGTATCAAGATTTTGAATCTGATAGATAATAGCGATCAACTGTATTTATATCTTTAAAATATTATTCATCCAACATTTGAATAGGCATCACCCAGCGTTTTAGTAAACGATGTCAAAGTTAGACAAAAAAAATCAATACAGTATGTTATATCACTGAAAGGACTAATAAATTACCTCAATAAGAAGGTTTATGAAACTTTTGAATTAAAGGCTAATATTTATTTGATGATCACAGTTGAACTACATTTCCAGAAATTTAACTAGATTCTATAATTATTTTTACCAGGTTAAATAATATTATGATCGAATTATAGTCGTCTAATACAGAATAATCAGAAATACGTGAATTATATTGCTTACCTTTTGATTTATATGTTAGATATTTGCAGACTATCATTAGAAATCTAGACTAAAGAATTTATAAGAATGAGCATATTAAGTCTTCATAAGGACTTCATTTCTAATGAACTGGGTTCATTATTCTATTTAATATTGATGGGTAAACTAAATTTGATTTGTTTAAATTTAATTCCGGTGATTGGATAGTTTCTTGAACAATCATGAAGGACGCCGAATCTAGTAAAAGCTAAATGATAATTTTTTTACACTAATACTTGCTTACTTACACCTGTTGCCCTTCATTGAGGAGCATAAGCCGACCACTAGCATTGCCCATTAAACTCTGTTCTGGGTAATCCTTTCCAGTTACTACTCATCCCTTTGATGTCCGCTTTAAATTCTCGGCTCGGTGTGCTCTTTAGTCTTTCTCTTTTCCGTTTCCTTTCAAGATTCTAAGTTGAGGCTTGCAGTTTGATGATTTCTACAATGTATGTCCTATCCACTTGCAGTGGTTTTTCCTAATTTTCTCTCCAACTAAAAGCTGATTTATTCTCCCCCACAATAGTCTGTTGCTGATGGTATCCGGTCAACGGACATTGAGTATCTTGCTTAGATAATTGTTTATAAACACTTCTTTGACGATCGTTGTGGTAGTTTTCCAAGTTTCGATTCCGTACACTAGAACTGTCTTGACGTTCGTATTGAAGATCCGGTCTCTAATGTCGGCTTTCAGATAGTTTTTATGGGTTCCGTATGTTCTCCAACTGTAGAAACGCTTCCCCCTCTTTGCCGATTCTGGCCTTTACGTCTTCATTCGATCCTCCTTGTTTATCGATGATGTTGCGACCCAGGTACGTGAAAGTTTCCACATCTTTCAGAGTTTCTCCATCAATAGTTATTGTGTTGGTGTTCGCCGTGTTGTATTTTAGGATCTTGCTTTTCCCCTCGTGTATGATGAAGCCTACTGATGCAGAGACTGTTACTTCACCAGTTGTCTTCATATGCATTTGTTCGTGTGTATGGGATAGAAGGGACAGGCCATCTACGAAGTCCAAATCATATGATTGGTTCCGAGCTGACCGTTGTATTATGTGCTTCTCTTCAGACATGAGGGTTTTCATAATACAGTCAACTACCAGAAGAAAGAGAAGAGGGAGAGTAAACAGACTTGTCTGACTGCGGTCCTTACTTGGAATGCGTCTATCCGCTGTCCTCCATGCGGCACTTGTTCCTCCCCCAAATATTCCTGAACAGGATGTGGAGCATGTTTGCAGTTATTTCTATCTTTGACTTCAGGTCGGTATGTTGTCAGGTGCTGCTGCTTCCCCATTCTTGATCTGTCTGATGGCCATCCTGATTTCTTCGATCTTCCGGTGTTGCTGCTAGTTTTTCCACGTATTTCTGTTTGTCAGCTATAGTGCTCTTCTTCACGTGCTTGTTTGCTTCTATTTATTCAGCTCGTGTCTTGACTTTCTGTGTTCTTGTTCGGCTGTTGTTAATTACTGTCTTCTTATTCTTCTGTTCTTCAATCTCGTCTAGGGTTTTGATAGAGATCCACTGCTTATGATGATACTTCTTGCCACCCTAAACCTCTTGACATGTTGAAGTTAGTTCTTCTTAAGCTTCAGTTTCACCTCGGCAACCACCAGTCGGTGGTGATCTGAAGATATCTCAGCTACTCGCTTGGTTCTCACGTCTTCCATGGATCTTACGAAACATGGTCGATCTGGTTCTCTGCAGTGTGATCCAGTGAGACCCATATAGCATTGTGTATGCGTTTGTGTGAGGACATTGTGCAGCCTATAACCAGTTTGTTGAATATACACAGACTTGCAAATCTCTCACCATTCTCATTCCTTTCTCCCAGTCCATGTCGTCCCATGATATCTTCATATCCGGTGTTGTTCATTCCGACTTTGGCGTTTAGGTCTCCCATTAGGATGGTCAGGTGGTTTCCTGGGCGCTTCGCTATGATCGATTGCAGCCTCTCGTAGAACTGATCTTTATTGTCGTCATTGCTATCATTGTTGTGTGCATAACATTGGATAACATGCATAGTGATTCCATCCTTCTTTGTTTTGAATGATGCTTTGATGATCATGGATCCGTGAGATGCCCATCCTATATATGCATTTCGTGCTTGTTTGGACAGCATCAGAGCCACTCCCTCAGTGTTTGGAGCATTTCCCTTTTCATGACTGGAGTACAGCAGCATCTCTTCCGAATCTAACCTTTTCTGTCCAGTTTGGGTCCAATATGTTTTGCTGATTCTGAGCACCTCCATGTCGTATCTCCTCATTTCGTAGTTATTTGACTGGTCCTTCTGGTCTCCCACATTGTCCGAACATTCCATGTAGCTATATTAATTGTTGGTCTGATTTTTAGAGGGGTCATCGACCTCGTGACTTCCGAAGAATCTCAGCCTTCGTTATGAGGCGTCATAATTCTTCCTTTAACTCGGAGAACAGAGTTTAGATGGTCTAAATTGTTTATTCTGTTGGGCGTTTTTTTACCAAGGTTGTTTTCTACGTGATTTGGTCAGCGACCCCGTGTTCAATCCTCCTCTCTCATCCAGAACTAGGACAGGCAGTAACCCTAGAAGAGTTAGAGAAGGAGTTATTTTACATTATACTGAAAGGATATTGGCAAGGGAAATGAAGATAAATAAGTTTAAACAATATTTTGGTAAAAAAGTGAAAGATAGGAAGTTATTTATTTGTAATAAGCTACTCACTGATCTTGAGCTATGTTAACCAAGTCAAGTAACAATAACTTACGATTATGGCGTGGATGAATACTGTGGCCTTCATACCCCACGACAGAACTCAGGTCGAAATTCAACAAATTTATAGTTGCATTTCGAATGTATTTTGTTTACTCCTACTTCTTCCAATCAACCGTAACCTTGGCCAACATGGAATTTCACACTATTAGAAGGTTGAACTTAAGTGACATTATTACATATTTTATTGCCTAGTTATTTTTTATTACTGTCATTTACTTAGTTTGACGCATATATATTTGGCGCACTCTTGTACCAATATGTATGTGTTCAAATAAATAAATAAATAGTTTGACACAAATCAGAACAAGGGTGAGCCAGAACAACAATCAACAATAAATAAAATATAAGTGTTTATTTCGAATTCGCTTAAGGAATCTCCAGTGAGATCTTCATTTTGTCTGTTAGTGCTGATTGTTTATAAACGGACTAACCAACCTATTCAAATTTCAGCATCGACTAAGCAAATAAAATTAGGATTCTATTTGACTAACGTATAGATCAGTATAGGGTTGTGGAGATTAAGTTATTGGTTGAGATCTTGAACCGATTGATGTTAGACCACCATTGAAAACCTGGAAGCACTGGACGGCCATCTCGTCCTATTGTGGGACTTCTCGGCAGTGCGCATCCACGACCCCACAAGTGGGGTCCGAACCCAGGGCCTTCAGTCTCGCGCGCGAACGCCTAACCTACTTGATCACTGAGCCGATGTCCAACGGTGTTAATGTCTAACTCAAACCAATCCACGAAATTGTGCGACCATCTTCCATTGTACTGAGGTAGATACCTGTATCAGTGGTGGTCTAACATCAGTCGGTTTAAGGTCTCAATCAATAACTTAATAATTTCCACAACCCTATACTGATAATTACCATGTGCTCACTAGTTACTAACTTCGTAAGGGAATTCTCGGAGTTCTAGTGAGAAGCCGTGACCAGTGGAGTGATTCCGTGTCGAGTAGAGACAGGTATCTACCTCAGTACAATGGAAGATGGTTGCACAATTTCGTGGATTGGTTGAGGTTAGACATTAACACCATTGGACACCGGCTCAGTGGTCAACTAGGTTAAGCGCTCGCACACGTAACTGAGGGCCCTGGGTTCGAATCCCACGTGCAATATCACGGATGGCCACTACTGAGGAGTCACACAATAGGACGAAACGGCCATCCAGTGCTTCCAGGTTCTAAATGGTGGTCTTACTTCAATAGGTTCAATATCCAAGTCTATAACGTATAGATGTTTAAGTCGCCTAATCAGAATAAAGTTCACAACTTTACCAACTAATTTACGATCTCTAAATATCATTGTACCTCTTAACAAGTAACGAGAAGGTTTTGTTATAAAGTCGTCTTATATAATTTACTATTTACGATTCTGTTCAGTCGCCATACTTTGAGAGCAATAAACAATATTAAATTATAACAAATTAGTACTTATTTTCTTTAAAACGTCTCATTAAAAATTGCTTTTCTATGATAGTTCCAATAGGCTTATATTTCCATTTGATCCCGGAGAATCGATTTAAAGCAGAGCGTTGTTTTCTTAGTTTCAAGCTATACAAATCAAGTCCATTAGAATGTCGAGTAATAATCGTCAGACTTGTTTTACGACAGATAAAAATTATAAACCGATATTATTCTCACTGATGGTTAAACACTACCAAATCATTGTTCAATTATAATATTCATCATAAAAAAGCTAATCATTTGATTCATTTTGGTTTAATTGGGGTGTATGCTACTTGTGTCGACAGACATAAGTAGTATGTAACACCAATCAGAAGTGAAATGCCTGGCAGCAGAAGGTTGAGAACATCAAATAGAAGAGAATAAGCATGTAAACATATAGTGATTGTAATAACAGCAGTAATGAAGGAACGATGAAGTTTTTAAGGGACAGCTGAAACAAGATTTGTAAATGAAGTATTTAATATATGGTTTCCATATTTTATAAAGACATTTTGTATTAAACGGTTAATCGGTCTTTCCTATATGGTTGTCCGTTCACTATCTAATTACTACCATAATATATTATAGATTATCTTCCAACCTTCGTTGTGACTAGTTCTAAATCATTTGTTGTCTGAGGCGTCACAGAACCATAGCTGAATATTTTGCTGACAAGATAAAATTTTGATCATAAAATATATTTTAATTAGTACACCAATTGTCCTATTGTCTACAGTTCCTTACGTTAAGGTATAAGGACTGTCTACATCATGAAATTTCTAGCTAAGCATACCAGGCCATTTGAGAAATTTTGTAAATAAATAGTTTATTATCGGATTGCGGTTTTCGTGGAAATAGTAGTAATTTGATAGTTGAATTCATGAGTCGATTAGAGCTAGACTGCTGTGGGAAACCCGGAAGCACTGGGCGGCCATTTTGTCCTAGCATGGTAATTCTCAGCAATGCACTCCGACGATCCCTCACATGGGATTCGAACCCAGGACCTTCAGTCTGGCGCGCGAACGCTTAACCTGTAGACTACTGAGCCGGCATCCAATGTTGGTAATGTCTAAACAGTTTGCCATATTACGAGTATTATCAGTGAAATTAAGTCTTTTTTACATATCTGTACATTTCCATTAAATTTTCGAATGATATTTCTTAATAATTAGTAGATTTTTAGGAATCTCTCATTGACGATTATTGAGTGTGATACAACTAAAGAGCCTTTTTGTAAATAAAATTCAGAAATTTGTAATTTTCTTTAAAAACTAGCTTCAAATGAAAATTCGGTACGAAGACCATCGTTTGTCATTACCAAACGATCATCATTGAGACCAACAACAAATAAGTACGTCAATATTTATACATGCATACAAAGTACAGATTACAAATATACAAACTTTAATTAATTAATAGTATTTTAATATGATTGATTTCATAAAAACGTTCTCAGTACAGGCCCTCAATCTGATTCCATTATGAACGAACAAACGAAAGATTAGCCCTGAACATAAAATATCCGTTTGGTTTTGTATCCTATTTAGGCTAACCCTGTTTGTGACACAGTAGTAAAAAAGACCAAATAAGAATTAAGTTTTACTTACTTACGCCTGTTACTCCTCGTGAAGGAGCATAGGCCACTCACCAGCATTCTCCATCCAACCCTGTCCTGGGCAATCCTTTCTAGCTCCGTCCAGTTGTAATTCATCCTTTTCATATCTGCTTCTATAATCCGACGCAATGTGTTCTTTGGCCTTCCTCTTTTTCGCTTCCCTTCAGGGTTCCAAGTTAGGGCTTGCCTCGTGATGCAGTTTGACGATTTGCGTAATGTATGTCCTATCCATTTCCATCGTCTTTTCCTAATTTCTTCTTCAGCTGGAAGTTGGTTTGTTCTCTCCCACAGAAGGCTATTGCTGATGGTATCCGGCCAGTGGATGTTGAGTATCTTGCGTAGGCAGCTATTTATAAATACTTGTACTTTCTTGATTGTGGTTGTTGTAGTTCTCCAAGTTTCAGCTCCATACAGTAGAACTGCCTTGACGTTCGTATTGAAGATTCTCACTTTGATATTGGTTGAAAGTTGTTTTGAGTTCCATATGTTCTTCAATTGTAGGAATGCGACCCTTGCTTTGCCGATCCTCGCCTTTACGTCTGCATCTGAACCTCCTTGTTCATCGATGATGCTTCCTAGGTATGTGAAGGACTCTACATCTTCCAGAGTTTCGCCATCAAGAGTGATTGGATTGCTGTTCTCCGTGTTGAATTTGAGGACCTTGGTTTTCCCTTTGTGTATGCTGAGGCCTACTGATGCAGAGACTGCTGCTACACTGGCTGTCTTCATCTGCATCTGTTCGTGTGTACGTGATAGGAGGGCTAGGTCGTCTGCGAAGTCCAAATCGTCTAATTGATTCTGAGTTGTCCATTGTATTCCGTGTTTTCCTTCAGATGTCGAGGTCTTCATAATCCAGTCGACCACCAGAAGAAAGAGGAAGGGAGAGAGTAAACAGCCTTGTCTGACTCCAGTCCTTACTTGGAATGCATCTGTCAGCTGTCCTCCATGCACTACTTTGCACTGTAGTCCGTCGTATGAGTTCCGGATAATGTTGACAATCTTCTCAGGAACTCCGTAGTGTCGAAGAAGTTTCCATAATGTCCTCCTATCTACACTGTCGAATGCCTTTTCATAATCAATGAAGTTGATGTATAGTGATGAGTTCCACTCAACTGATTGTTCGACGATGATCCGTAGTGTTGCAATTTGGTCTGTGCACGACCGATCCTTACGGAATCCAGCTTGTTGATCTCGAAGTTGGGCGTCTACTGCATCCTTCATCCGGTTCAGCAACACTCTGTTGAAGACTTTCCCTGGTATTGACAGTAGTGTAATGCCTCTGTAGTTTTCACATTTGCTCAGATCTCCTTTCTTTGGAATCTTGACGAGGTGTCCTTCTTTCCAGTCCATCGGCACTTGTTCCTCCTCCCAAATCTTTTTGAATAGAAGGTAAAGCATGCTTGTGGTTGCTTCGATGTCTGATTTCAGTGCTTCAGCTGGTATGTTGTCGGGTCCTGCTGCTTTCCCGTTCTTGATTTGTCTGACGGCCATTCTAATTTCTTCCGTCGTTGGTGGGTTGACATCTATAGGAAGATCTATGTGTGCTGCTTCGATGTCCGGTGGATTCATTGGAGCCGGCCTATTCAGGAGTTCCTCGAAGTATTCCACCCATCTGTTACGCTGATGTTGAATTTCGGTGATTGGCTTGCCTTCTTTGTCTTTGACCGGCCTCTCTGGTTTACTGTATTTCCCTGCTAGTTTCTTCGTTGTATCGTGAAGCTGTTTCATATTTCCTTCTCTAGCAGCTTTTTCTGCCGTCGTTGCTAGTTCTTCCACGTATTTCTTCTTGTCGGCTCTAATGCACCTCTTCACTTGTTTGTTTGCTTCTATGTATTCAGCTTGTGCTTGAACTTTCTCTGCTCGTGTTCGGCTGTTGTTAATTGCTGCCTTCTTGTTCTTCCTTTCTTTGATCTTGTCCAGTGTTTCTATAGAGATCCATTCCTTATGATGGTGTTTCTTTAGGCCCAGAACCTCTTGACACGTTGAAGTTAATGCTTCCTTGATGCCTTTCCAGTTGTCCTCCATACTAGTTTCTTCTTCTTTCAGTAGATCTTGTAAGGCTTGGAACCTGTTGTTGAGAGCTATCTTGAATTCATTGAGTTTGTCAGTATCTCGAAGGAAGGCTGTATTGAACCTTTGTAGTGCTGTTTGTCCACTTGTCCAGTTCTTTTTTAGCTTCAGTTTTAAATTGGCTACAACTAGGTGGTGATCTGAAGCTACGTCAGCACCTCTCCTGGTTCTCACATCTTCCATTGTCCTTCGGAATTTTTTGTTGATGCAAATATGATCTATTTGGTTCTCTGTAGTGTGGTCCGGTGAGATCCATGTAGCCTTGTGTATACGCTTGTGTGGAAATATTGTGCCTCCTATGACCAATTTGTTGAATGCACATAGATTTGCAAATCTTTCTCCATTTTCGTTTCTTTCTCCCAGTCCATGTCGTCCCATGATATCTTCATATCCGGTGTTGTCTATTCCGACTTTGGCATTTAGATCTCCCATCAGAATAGTTAGGTCCTTTCTTGGCATTTCTCAATGATTGACTGCAGCCGCTCGTAGAACTGATCTTTAATGTCGTCGTTGCTATCATTGGTGGGTGCATAACATTGGATAATATTCATTAAGATCCCCTCCTTCTTTGTTTTGAATGATGCTTTGATGATTCTGGATCCGTGAGACTCCCATCCTACAAGTGCATTTCGTGCTACTTTGGACAGCATAAGAGCGACTCCCTGAGTGTGTGGAGCATTGTCCTCTTCGTGACCGGAGTATAGCAGCATCTCTCCCGTAGCTAGCCTTTTCTGTCCAGCTTGGGTCCAGTGGGTTTCGCTGATTCCCAGTACTGCTAAGTTGTATCTCCTCATTTCCATTGCTATTTGACTGGTCTTCCCGGTTTCCCACATTGTTCGAACGTTCCATGTACCTATAAAAATTTTTGCTCTGGTTGTTAGAAGGGGCATCGGCCTCGTGGCTTCCGAAGGAACTCGGCTTTCACCATGAAGCGTCATAATTCTTCTAACTGAAGACCTTCTAACTCCCAGGGCAGAGTTTAAATGGTTTGGATTATTTTTTCTGGTAAGCGTTTTTTTAGCGAGTTAGTTTTCTACGGGATGGGGACGCTAACCCCATGCCCAACCCTCCTCCTTTACCCGGGCTTGGGACCGGCAGTAACCCTATTAGAGCTACAGGCGGAGTTAAGAATTAAGTTGGACGAATTTATTTCATCCACTCAAATATTAAGATAAGAGACGGATAAGGGAAGCAGAGATGGCAAGCGTGCCCACTCCATTTTATAAACTGTGACTCGTGCTTACAGTCTGACCGGACACTAAACTATACATGCAATGGAGTAAGTGATGAACGTACATATAAGCGCATATGATAACAGTCAGGATTTTAAGCGATTAACTGACAAGGTCAAAATAGTATTGATCATAAAAAGAATAAATTAATTAGTCTGTTCAAAAGCCAGAATAATTTATGTACACGTAACAGCACTAGATGCTATACAATGTACCAAATAACTTACAGATGCATTCGTTCATTATTATACATGTCAAAACCAAAGAATAGGAACTAAGCAATAGTGTTTTAGAATGTGGCTTGGAGATAAAGGTTATAGTTCTGGAAACAATATGGTTCTGGTTAGCGTTCTTATTTCCACTAAGTTGTCCTCTATGGGATGGGATTGGTGACCCCATGCCCAATCCCCCCTTATCCGAACCTGTGAGTGGCAGTAACCCTAGAAGGGAAACAAAATAGTCATAATGTATTTAGGCGAGAAGGGACGGCTTCGGAAAACTAGTTTATGTGAATGTGATGGAAAAATGAGACCAGTGGGATCTTAAGATACATGTATTTTATTTCTATGCCACCTACATTCAGATAAAAAGTATAAAAACTGATTCCCTTCCTTACTCTTTGTAAAGTGACACTTATTGTGATAAATTAGATTGTGCAAACCCACTAACTAGTGAAACTATTTTTAATGTAAAGGAAGTCACAACGATTCAGTGATATCCTCATTGTAGTAAAGTGTGCTCAGAAATCACAATTTGGAAAATGTTATCTCTGAATGGACGAGGTAGAACTTTAGATGTTAACAAAACAGTTATGAGAATTAGTCATATGAATGGATTCATCTACGATAAATTTTTCGATTTCAAAACTCTAAAACTTTAAACATCCATAAGAGATAAGTAATTTAAAAAAAAAGTTTTACATGGATTATAACTTTACTTGGTTTTTTATTTCTTTTACAAAAAAGTAATTATATTCGTCATATGCCTTTTGATTGACTCAAAATGGAAACAATTTCAGTGAAGACTAGTCTTCGAGTTTTTCAAGTTCGCCCCCATACTTAAGTCTTGATCTCTACTCCCACCTTTGCTTTTTATCTTCATAGAAGACTTGTTTGTGATGATTTTGGGCATTCAATGAACAACTAAAATAAATAACTTTCTAGTCGATATTACAAAATCTACAAGACAACAAGCAAAATAAGATGACTGTCACCCAAAACTAAATACGATCATCCAAAATTACTTACCTTCAAATCTTAAATAGTACCTAACCAAGTTGAATAAAGTTTACATATTGGAATGTGTTTTAACTTCTGTTTGTTGTATGAAGTGCTGTTAGATTTGTCTATCTACTCTCAATTGTAACTTGATAACTAAATAGTTTATTGTCAATTCTACGTCTTTGTAATGAAAACATTATTTTATATTTTCTTTTTATACATTGTCAAAGACAAAAATAGATCTTACTTCAGCATAAGTGATAAATCTTTTAGTTCAGTATCATTTCAAATTCCAGTAAGTTTTCATTCCGTGTTCATTCAAGTTTGAATGGTTATCTATTAATTCCTAGTTTAATAGTGATTGTTGGATGAATGAAATCTGTTAATTTTTTAAATCTCACTTGATTAGAACATTATCAGTGGAGCCGAAACTTTCAAGACAAATTACACCGTATGAAAGTTCAAGTAGTGAAGACAGTGTAGGTTTGTTTTGATATTTTTTGTATTCTCTACTTAACTAAGACGTTTTTTATAAATTATTGTTATCATGGAGTGTGTGATTTCAAGGTGAGATAACTAATGAAGATTAGTGAACAATCAGATATTCATACAATATGTACTTTAACATCCCAAGTGATTTACCCTAAACATTTTAACATTCAATTGCCAATCAAAACTAAAGAGTTATCATATTTTTCAAATTGTGTTAACATATAGTGCAGTGCAGTTAATCAACGGAAAGATTAACTCATCAAGATTTCTCTAACAAATGTGATAAGTAAAGTTGAATGATTAATGGGACCATTATAGTTACTCAGTTTAATTGACTCCAAATAGTGATGAACTTTGCCATTGATTGCTAGTCATTGATTAACAGGTTAAAAGTTGAATTCTCAGTACAGATTTATTGCTGTTTGCTTGAATAGATGTGTGATAATTTATTTAAATGAAGACTTAAATGAAGTTAATCCAAATATTTCATCAAGTAAGAAATTCTTTAGTACTCATGAAAATTTATAATTTTAGATATAGACAACTTATTTGCTGAATTAGGAGATAATTTACAATGTGAAATGTGTGCAATCATTAAGAACACCACAGTGGCCTGTTAGAACTTTTGGACCACCATTTTGCTAAAGTTTATTTACTGTAATGGATTTCCTTGTATTTGAGATTTGTTTCACTGAATCAAATATATCTGCCAATGCAGTGTACTTATGCACTTTTATGAAATGTTTGAAACCTATGGTAAATCTGATTACCAAGAGACTCAATAAACACTAACACCGTTTTTTTTATATAATTTCATCCTCTTTTCTTCTGAAGTAATGAGAGGCAATTACTATAAAATTTATACCTGACAGTGAAAAATAATGTCATAGTGTGGTATGTGCTACTAATGCGAACAGATATAATTAGTATGTATCAAGTTTTAGGAAGTGGGATTCTCACTGACAGAAAAGGAACATGAGGAGAAGAGAAAGAAAAACAGAAGCAGCTCAGTTAGCAACAGGAATAAAAGAACGACAGAGTTTGGAAGAAACAATTCAAGGAACATCTGCAAACAGTGTATTCAGTATATTGTGTTTATGTTTTACAAATTCAGTGTGTAAATTTGCTCAATAGAATGAATTAATTTACACTAACCAAATCTTCGTTCATTACAATAAGAGCGAAAATGATGTAAAGCTTTTTAGATGAATATAAATAGGAGCGAACCTATATATATATAATCCATTCTTTTCTAGAATCTTTACAAGTTAATCATTTATAAAACAGCAATTTCGTTGCAATTTTATATATTTTGTTTTGTACATTTTCCACTGTAATCAAACATTTGATATTGGAGAAAATAATTGATGCGATTATTACTACGTCGATCAAAATCTCCACCGGTTTCTAAATTAAATTATGAGTCCCTCAAATGATAATTATTAAATATGATAGATCACGATAACAGTTAATTAATGCAATCACTTCAGTCAATTCGATTTAAAACAGTGAATATATATATTTTCTTTTAAAGTTGACAATTTTTGTCATTTATCGTTGGATTTTAATAATTCTTTGTTAATTTTTTTCTAAAACTTTTGTCTGGTATTAAAATGTCGTTTCATCTTAATTTGAACTTCATCAATAGCATCCATCTCCTCCCTCATTTGGGATCAAACTTAAGGTTTCCGCATCTTCCAATCAGGACCACTATTTAGAAATTTAATAGTTCGAATTCGCTCATCAAGTGACTTATCAGAGTCAACATCTAATTCTAGAATTCAGTAGTTGTTTAAACTCTAATCTGTAAATGAACACTGCTAAGAAGTTTCAAATGAGAACGAAAAAGTTATAGATTATGAAGTTTCATCGAAATCAATGACTAGTATTGCTTAATTTTAGAATGTATGCAATTTCTTCGTTTTTCATAGGATGAAGAAGTTTACTTTAAGGATCCAATTCAAATATTAACTATCTTACGTGACTTAGAAGAGACAAATCTACGTTTAATTCAACATTGTCAAGAGTCAGATGATTCAGTTGAAATATTACGTAATCAGGTGAATGAAACTGTGGATAATTAGTAAGTTGTTTTGCAAATAATAGTGTATAGAAAAGAACATTACCGAATAAAATGAAATTTCCCGCAATATTTACATCATAAAAGTAATCATATTGAGATAGAAGGATTGATAATTCCATAGATAATCAATATTATGTTTTTAAGCCATCAATATAAGTCAAGTTCTTTTCAACAGGCTGTCACAAGACCATTGGTGGTTAAATGACTTGATGTAGTGGAGCATTTCATCTGATGTTACGTGGTTTGGAAGTAATAAAAAAAACTTTGAGTCCAGATTTCTTCCTAACTAACCTTCAATTGTCAGGGTTCTTTCCAATCTGAAGAGAACCGACATCCCTCGTGGGATTATAACTCAAGTTACAGTCGGAGATTAATCAGCTGAGAATCACTTAAGGGAAGATTCTTAATGTCAAAACGTGCTCCAGTGACTGACTAGTTAATAATCTTGTTTACCATTTCATATCCGTGAATGTTTATATTGATTTTTATTTTAGTGAGAAAGATATACACATTTTATCACAACACCAGACATTTCTTAAAGGTGCTATTGATGCAGAACAAAACAAGACTCAGTATTTCAGTTTAAGTATGAGGTTAGTTTCAGATTGAAATAATATATTATTTGGTTATTGACCAATTTTTGCCAACAAGGGAATATTCAATATTTAAATTGGTAAAATGACATTATTATTATTTCTGACTTTTATCATTTATTAATGGCGTTTTGTGGGGATTAATTTAAATTGTAGGTGGCATTCGTCACCGACTGATTTTAGCTAAATAATTCTTATGCTACATGGCGAACCGATTGAATTTAGAAGTATGCACAAGTAAATGCTAACTCAGTTGTCTAATAGTCAAGCACCCAGAAGTTCCTGTATTAGATTTTAGAATGCACACTGTTGAGAAGTCCCATACTAAGATGAATCAGTGCACTGTAGTTTTCAGTGATAACCTAATTGTCAGCACAAGTATAAAATTTTTTAATGGCAATATAACTGATGTATCTATCAGTATGACAGAATGACTGTGATCAATACGCTTTATCTAACTCGACCAATGAATTTCATTGTTACTGACAAACCCATTTTTGGTTCCACTCTAAATTCTCTCTTCAGATGTGGCAATTTTTGGACAAATTATCATATGAAGTTGCAAACTGTCATGCTTGTTTGACTGTGAAAAGAAGTAGAAAATTTTACATGCGTTATAATTACAAAAAGATTGATATTTTTAATTCGCAACGAAGAATTATTTAGTTATTCATCTGAAGAGGAAGGAAAGATCCCCATTGATCTCGCCAAAAAAACTATTGACCAAAGAGAATTATTTTGAATACGGTAATTAACGATAGACGAATAATTCTGAAAGTCAATAAATAGTTACAAGTTTAGATATTCGATTTTCTCTGAATCATGTATATTGCTTGATTGATTTACCTTTAAATACAGTAAGTATAGACGAGTTCCACAATGAAAACTGAAAGGTTGAGAGTAAAATACTTAAACCATACAGACAATACTTCACTAAGAGGAATATATATATATATATATATATATATATATATATATATAATACAGTAATCTGGAACCCTGAGAAACTGAATATTTCTAAAAGTTGAAAGAAACCGTGAAAGAGAATTTTATTTATGAAAGTCTTGGTGTTTAGTAAACCCTCTGATATGACCACGGTAAAATGGAAGCCTGATAGATTATTTTATGAACTGCATTTTTATCATTGGATAATAATCCGTCATCTGATAAATACTTCTTATTCATACCAATTGGTGTATACATTGTATACAGTTATCAATTTTAACTTCGTAAAGCGGATCAAGTCCTCTAGTCAATGGTTCCATTTCCTATAGATCTATTGATTTTGAATTTAGATCGTAATTCCATGAGTGAATCATCCATGCAGTTACTTCAACTACCTGATAATTTCGCCGTCAGACAGCTCAATGCCATCATGACATAGAACATAATGAGGACAACATGTTTTTGCCTCTATTTATTTCTATACCTAGCTAAAATGAAATCAAAGAATGATACATTTTAACATGCATATCAATTCTGAATGCCCTGGTACGGCCGAGAGTGGGGAGAGTCCGCTCTCCCTCTCGAAATACTCTCACACGGCCACGCGTATACAGCCTCTGCCAGGGAAGTCCTACTCATTGCCTTCTCGTGGCGGGGGTGTTGTTTACGAAAATGAGAGGACGAAAAGCGAATGTCCGGCGCTTTAACCGGATTCCAAATCAATGGTGCACATGGGCTCCAGTATCCTGCGGGAACGAATGGCGTATGAACCAATCGTTGGTCACCGGCTACCATGGGACTGCATCTCCTTACGATGCTCCACTGCCTTGTGGGTTAGACCTTTAGGTCAAAGGCTCGGGGAGTGGCCCCCTAAGATAACCACCTGCTTCGGTTTGGGCACCCGGGCAGTATCACAGCCCACACACAAATGATGAACTCTTTATGTCTATGGAAATTACTTTGTCGCTTTGAAAAACAAACAATTGATTCAGATTATTATCATTACAATTATTGTCATTATTAATACTAATATTATTATTACTACTATTATTGTCATTATTGTTATTATTATCATTATTATTATTATTTTCCACATTATTCACCCTCTTTTATACTTATACAGCGGCTCGTCTTTGGTGGAATTCCGACTGTATCTAAACGTTCTCGAGTCACTGTCCGGTTGAAAATTGTATGTTACCACCGAATACGAGGACTGAAGCAGATTTTCTGAAACCACGTGCACCATTCAAACTGGCTGCCTTCAACGTTCGCACATTTATGCAGGTCGGACAACAGATAGGGCTGGCTATGTCTTTGGAAAGTCTTAATATCGACGTGTGTTGTCTATCCGAGACCCGTATTCAAGACTCTGGCGAAGTACTACAAATTCGATCTCCATCTGTCGCTTCGAAAAGCTTGTTTTACGTGCGCTTATCCGGGGACCCTGTGGCATCTTCGTCTGGTCTTGCTGGCGTTGGTGTCGCACTAAGCGCTAGAGCTGAGGCAGCACTAGTCGATTGGATCCCCATTAACAGTCGGTTATGTGCTGTTAGATTAGAAAGTTCCATCAAAGTGAGAAGAAATCGGCGTGAGAAACGATGTCTTTTCGTCATCTCCGCCTATGCCCCGACAGATTGCAGCCCGGATGCAATCAAGGATGAGTTTTACCACCAGTTATCAGTTCTTCTCCAGAAAGTGCGTTCGACAGATATTGTAGTACTAGCCGGAGACTTGAATGCTCAGGTCGGGCGTCTAGGCACAGAAGAGAGTCGTTTAGGT
This sequence comes from Schistosoma mattheei, assembly GCA_944470405.2. Taxonomy (NCBI): domain Eukaryota; kingdom Metazoa; phylum Platyhelminthes; class Trematoda; order Strigeidida; family Schistosomatidae; genus Schistosoma; species Schistosoma mattheei. The sequence goes on along the minus strand of OX103943.1, from coordinate 53,217,221 downwards.
GGCCGATGGGGACTCGTTGGTCGCAGGTCAGATAACGGGGACCGTCTACTGCAACTTTGCACAGACCACAACCTGTTTCTGGCTAGCACTAACTTTCGGCACAGTCATCGCCGATGTGCCACCTGGCGTCCTCCCTCTGCATCTCAAGCCTGGACTCAGATTGATCACATCGCGATCAGCTACCGCTGGCGTGGTTGTGTACAAGACTGCCGCTCCTTTTGGAGTACCTATCTGGACTCTGACCATGCCTTGGTCTGCGCCAATCTTGCCTTACTTTTCAGTGGACAACGAAGTGAACGCCATCAACGGATTGATGTTAGCAAGCTGGTTGCAACTTCTGTTGCAAGTAAGTATCGAACCGAGCTAGCCTCTAGGCTAGCTACCACTCCACCGAAAAGTATAGATGAGCATTGGTTGCAATTGCATGACGCCATGAAAATGGCGGGAACAGTCAGTTGTGGGTTTGCGAAACGTCCCGCTTTTAAGCACTGGGTTTCTTCTGGTTCCTTACAACTCATTGAAGCCCGTCGGTCTACTCCGGGTGACCGTGAGTTTGACCATAAACGAAGGATGTTACGTAAGGAAATTGGGCAAAGCTTGCGTAAGGACCGAGAAGCCTGGTGGTCGATGCGTGCTAATGAGCTGGAAGCAGCAGCTGCATCTGGTAACTACCGGAAGCTCTTCCAACTCATCCGAGCCACTGGCAGCAAGAAGTCTGGTGTGAGTGAAACAATCTGCGAGGATGATGGGATGCCAATCACTAACATCCATCGACGTCTTGGACGATGGGCAGAATTTTTCGAAGGGCAGTTCAACTGGCCTGCTGCTCCGGCAACATCGGTCAGACTGTCCTGCCCTCCATGGCCGGTGACGACTGATCCACCAAATGAGGAGGAAGTCCGCAAGGAACTCCAACTCTTGAAGCGTTACAAATCACCTGGCCCAGATGACTTACCTCCGGCTCTTTTTAAAGATGGTGGTGACTTTTTGACTAAGGAATTGACGACGTTGTTTACAAAGGTTTGGGAACTAGAGAGTGTACCAACGTCATGGAATGAGTCGATAGTTGTCCCTATCTTTAAAAAGGGTTCACGTCGTTCTTGTAACAACTATCGGGGGATAAGTTTACTTCCGATTGCGTCCAAGCTATTGGCTTCCGTCATTCTTCGTAGGTTGTTCAAAACCCGAGAAAGATTGACTCGCGAGGAGCAGGCTGGGTTTCGTTCTGGTCGAGGATGTATTGATCATATCTTCACCCTCCGCCAAATGTTAGAACACCGCCATACTTTTCAAAGGCCAACAATCGTAGTGTTTCTTGACATCAGGGCTGCCTTCGATTCGTTGGATAGGACTGTTCTCTGGGATTGTCTATTGAAGAAGGGTGTGCCTGAGAAGTTTATTAACATCCTAAAAGCCCTATATAAAAACACCTCAGGCAGAGTGAGGGCATACAACCACCTCTCTCCATTGTTCCATTCGAGCAGTGGGGTTAGGCAGGGTTGCCCAATCTCACCATTCCTCTTCAACTTTGCCATCGATGACATTCTGGAAACAGCTCTGATGAATGTAAGTAATGGTGGTGTGGATCTGTTGCCTGGAGAAAGACTTCTCGACCTTGAGTATGCGGACGATATTGTCTTACTGTGCGATAATGCCCAAGGCATGCAATCCGCACTTAATCAGTTGGCAATCAGTGTCCGTAGGTATGGTATGTGCTTTGCACCTTCGAAGTGCAAAGTACTTCTACAAGACTGGCAGGATTCTAATCCTGTACTCACCCTGGACGGTGAGCAGATAGACGTAGTTGAGAAGTTCGTGTATCTGGGTAGCTGCATAAGTGCTGGTGGGGGTGTGAGTGATGAGATCAATGCACGAATAGTGAAAGCCAGAGCGGCTTATGCCAATCTGGGCCACCTTTGGCGCCTTCGTGATGTTAGTCTGGCTGTAAAAGGTCGGATCTACAACGCGTCGGTGAGAGCAGTTTTGCTCTATGCTTGTGAAACCTGGCCTCTCCGAGTTGAGGACGTTAGACGACTCTCTGTGTTCGATCATCGCTGTCTCCGAAGGATTGCTGACATTCAGTGGCAACACCATGTCAGTAATGCAGAGGTTCGGCATCGTGTGTTCGGGCACAGAGATGATAACTCAATTGGTGTCACCATCTTGAAACACCGACTTCGGTGGCTTGGACATGTTCTCCGAATGTCGTCCCAGAGAATTCCACGTCGTGCATTATTTGCCGACTCTGGGACTGGTTGGAAGAAGCGGAGAGGTGGTCAGTGCATGACATGGTGTCGTGGCATGAAAGAAAGCTGCAAAGGACTGGCTTGTGTTGGTCCTTCACGACTCCCTGGTTGGGGTCCGAGAGATGGTGCTACACAGTGGCTAGAGACGTTATCAGATATGGCTCAGAATAGAAGCCAGTGGCGATCCTGCTGTAACCTTCTTTTACTTTCTTCATAAAAAGTGGTTGTGTCTCCCTTACCTGAAAGATTTCTTCTGATTGTACCTCTTCGTCATTACTCTCTTTTTCTTTTGCGTTCCTTAGTTTTTTTTTCTCTTTCTACTTCTCTTCGAATTCCCATTGTTTTGTGTGGCGCATATATATTGGCGCTCTCTTGTACCAATATTTATGTGTTCAAATAAATTAATTAATTAAAAAGAAATTAGTCATTTTGTCACGAGCACCATCAGATACTGAAGTAGCTCAATTCATCTATTAATTAGCCAATGACGCTAATTAGGCAGAAAAACAAAAAATTCTATATTTTTAGGCTAAAAAGTGGGATAAAGGTGGTATAAATTCCAGCAATTTACAGCAGAAGATATAATTTATCATATAATGAAAAGTTATCTTTCCAGTTATTAAATAGTTGGATATAAATAAAAACTAGAATCTCATGATAAGTAACTACAATAATGGAATGCGAATGATGTGGCAGTTTTCAATTTAGAGATTGTTTGCATCATCGACTGAATTCGGTTTATGGAGACATTGTAAACCAATGAGCGACAAATAATAATTTTATCCTAGCATCGCATCACTGATTGCTGACTGAGTGGTCTATGGGTAAATTCCTCGCTTTGAAACCTGCATATCTTTTTATTCAATCGCACAAATAGTTCGAGATAAATATTACTGAAGAGTCTCACACTAGGAAGAAACAACTATTCATGGCTCCACAGTTTTTGATCTTTGGTGTGAATTATCCTTATATTATAAAATGCATGTGTAAATTAAAGACTTTCGTGAATAATATTTGAAAAGATATAACCCATTCATAATTTCTTTTATCAGTCATTCTTCCTTAATATTGAGGATTATCTTCTAGTTTTATCGTACTACGATTATTTTTTCTTATCAGATGATAGATTGAGAAATACAAGCTATTTTATTCCTTTATTTGTTTTGAAAAAAAGCTCCATTGAAAGGATTTATTCAGACTTAAATAAAATTAAAAATTTTATTTCATCAAATCCAGTCGAAATTACACTTACACTAAAGGTGATTATCCGTTCATGCTCATATGAATGAAATGAATTCATGAGGAGTGATGATGAAAACGACGATGACCAAAAATATGTAAACAGTTAGAAGACTTGAACCAATTATTTTTTAAGCTTCCAGTCAAATTCATTATATATATATATATATATATATATATATATACAAGAAAAATGTTAGCCTGCTAAATAGGAATATTTATCTCAGAAAATACTCTTGTACATATCATAAAGTTTCACAGAATTTTATCGAAATTTTAATGATAACAGTCACTAGATTATGCATTATGCCATTTATACTAAACATTTTAAATTAATAGTTCATTGTGATGATTTACAATAATCCACCTTTTTCTTTCATTTTCGATTTGTTTTAGTGATTTTTTATTTGCCGGTTATAATTCAGAACAACAGAAGTTAGTTTTAAATGATTTACATGAGATTATTACAGAAGTGTATCGTGATACAATAAGAAAATCAGATACACCTTTAAGGTAGTAATCATTATTATTAATGTTGTGTAATTTTTAGATATAATTCACCATAAATACAAGGATTTATGGTAATAGCTATCTAGTTTATCATGGTATTTAATATTGATGTCCAAGTTTATTATATCCAAGACAATAATCAATATTTATGTAAAGCTGGATTATAGATAGGGGTAGAATCCAGCACGCGCGTCTCATCATATATAGAGCTCATTTAATGGATATACGTAGATCTCAGTGTTGAGTTTTATAGTAAGACTCGAACCCAGAAACTGTTGATTCAAATGCCAATGCATTATTCACTTATCTATTTAGTTTAGGTATCGACTATCCAGTTCAAATAGTATGAATTTATTTCCAACGGTATTCATTTTCTCGCTGATGAATTTAAGTACTAGAATCGGTGTTATTTATGTATTTTCTAATCACTGTAAGACCTCAAACCTATTTTATTTAAATAACTTAATAAAATCCTGAGTTTCTAGGATAATGCAAAACTATATATGAACGAAAATTAGGATTATAATATTCACAAGATTTTCATACCAGTTTGAAATTCTTTATCATTTATTGTTGTTAACTTATAGTTAATAACTGTAGTCAGAACACCTCTAGTTATACTATGATTATTCATATCATGTATCGGGGACCTCATGAAGTACCTTGCTTTGTTGTTGTCAATCCACAAATTTAATCGGTGATTTAAATACTGATAGATGCATGTCAAAAGTGTGTAAAGCTCGTCTAATCTGTATTGGTCTGTGAAATGATAAAAAAACCAGAAGTCTGGTATATTTTTATATTTTTCAAATGGTATTAAGTTGAGGTCAAGATTGAAATAGTTAGTCAACAAAGTAATAATAAATACTACATATCTCTTCTAATTTAGATGAGAGAAAAATATTCAATTTAATTTAAAAAGATTAAGTTTAAATTGATGTATGGTAGATTTTATGAAATGTTAAACTAAACGGCTTCAATACATTAATGACAAGTGAACTTAACCAGATTCTATTTTTATTTAACAACGATCTACACTGAAAGTATCAATTGTTTTTGGTCTTTCAAAGATAAATTTTCCTAGTTCAGTACAGGGGAAGATATTCAAGTAGAACAAATGTATGGTGGATTACCAAGATAGCATTAATGCTACAACATGTACTATCAAGTAATATTATATAGTTATAATTAACCAAATAAATGTAAAATATTTATAAAACTATTTATTTTTTCAAAGTGTAATTCACCACTAAAAAACTATTTATCTTTGAGTTCAACTTCTGTTGATCATTGAACTAAAAAAATAATTGGTCAGAGTAATAAATAGAGAATTTATTTAGACTATTTCGTTTATTTTCATCTTTTCTATTTCTTATCGTCTAGTTTATTTTTTTTATTTATATTTTTTTAGTTCAATACAAATGTTATATGAAATTGAAGTGAAACTGACTGATTTACTTGAAATATTACAAACTTTACCTGAAGATGAAGTTAATGAAGTAAAACAAGCTAAAGAAATTGAACATAGGCAACAAATTAAAGAGGATAAAAAGTATCAACAGCGTTTATATCAAGAGGAACGTATACAAAAAGCATTAGAACGTGCTAAAGCTGCACCGAAAAAACAAGTAATGAATAAATAACTTGGATTATTATTATTATTATTATTATTATTATTATTATTATTATTATTATTATTATTATAAATGTCTTGAGACGACTTTAACCATGCAGTTATATTATACATGAAATAATTTAAAACATGAGTTTTTTCTTAGTTTGAGCCATATAATAACTGCTCATTTAACTTCAAACATGATTAAACTAAGTGCCTTGCGGTTACCTGACTAACATGATATAATCCAGAAGCGAAGTCAGATTCTATTTGTCTAAATCGTGCAATATTCTCATAGTCCCTTGTCTTTTTCGTGGCTCAAATAGTTCAGTTGTAACATTTTAGACTATATTGATGGGCGATGTATGCTTGAGAATCACAGAAAGTGTCAGCTCCCCTAATCCTGAAGCCAAAGGTTTTCTGGATGACTGGCCTCGATCACCTAACAGTAAAATATGGTGCACGGAATATCATGTTACTTAGACTAATAGTCGTATTTCAGTTTGATTCGTAGAATTCCACCAATACTAAAAACAAGGGAAAAATAACGTTGGTTACTAATTTGCAATCAATCAATATAAAATCCTGTATTTAATTACTGAATTTTTTATACTTTTTGTAAGCAACCATTGAGAATCGTCAGAACACTATAATTCATAATGGCGAATCATCTGTCATTATGCATTTCACTAATGAAACACACAAAACTGATCTTTATTTCATACTATTATCGATGAAGTGATTAAATTACACGTGTTGTTTCCATATAATTAAATAAATAATCGACAGACTGAGAACTAGGTATTTCGTTTATAATCATTTAGTTATAAAGATAGATTGTTTCAAAGATTATCATATAGATTTTCTAGACTTACCGTTTTTAGTTATTGAAAGAAACGTCACTTTGTTGTATCATATTATCCGCCACTTTAATCTGAGAATTGCATTCTACTTTTGTAAATACTTTCATGGTCAATTTCCTGTGAGAAAAACCATTCCAACATTTGAATGTTTACTGTTCTAATACCCCATACAACAAATGTTTTTCATAAGCTATTCAAAGCATAATACACTTTTTTTCTCTTGAATTTAATTGGTATTATATCACTTAAATGTGAATGTTTATCACAAACTAATACTGAAAAAAGTTTTGGAAATAAAGGTAGGGATAATGGATAACGATATTTTACATTTAGAACTGAAAAACAGTTAATTCTAGACAAAATAAAACCTCGCATAAATGATTATCAGTACACGTTGACAGATGTTATACCGGCCTAGCCAGATGAAAAAATTGATAGGATTAAAGTCAAAGAAATGCTAAGCAATAAGAAATCAGGTTGATAAAAAGTATTGATAAAATTGTATTTAAAAAATGTATACCTTGGAATTAAGTTTAAGATTATTGTAAAATAGGAACAATTAAACGAAATTACATCATAATGATTAACTTTTGGATAGATCAACCAACTTTTAAAATCATCTCATAGATCTAAACAAGAATGCATGAATCAAATGACACAGTTTAGTCATATAGTTAATAACTTTGTCGATTAATACACTACTTTTTATTTCTCTACTCAGTACACACTATAATCTCTATACGATATCAATTTTGATGTTGGTAACTAACACGAAAAAAAATAATAAACGATTTTTGCATAAAAGAAAAACCTATGTAAACTGATTTATAGAATTTTATTATTTTGTTTGTTCTCTATTTAAAGACTGGGCGTAGATTAATGATTCGATCACAACCTCCTGTTATACATAAATCAGATGATGGAAAACTTGATGCAAAAGCTAAAGAAATGAAAGAATTGGCGTTCCTTTTCGAATAAGATTATGTTTATGAAATGGGGGTGTTGTTTATTCTTGGCATAAAGAAAATATATATATACTATGTCAATTTAAATATTTCAAAATACATTTTAAACCCAACTGAGATATATAAATATGCATTAAATCATGAAAGAATCGATTGTCCTATCTAATTTCCTTTTCCTTTTGTCAACATACGCTTAACAGTACATTACAGAATTCGATCTAGTGTTCTTTTATTCTTGAATAGTCTTATTTTTATGAATTATACTACCAATCATTTTAATGTATGAATATTTTAAATTGCCATGAATTATTTACACACCATTTTATAAACTTCACTCCATTGCACAAGCATTTAGCTATCAGAACTCAGTAGCTAGGTGGATAACGCGATGGCGTTTGAAGCGAACAATAGTGGGTTTGAGTCCCGGAGTGAACATCAACTCTGACGTGCATGTACATCCAGTTGACGTGTCCCAAGGAGGACGAAACGCGCGTCCTGGATTCCACTGCTCACCAACATCCATTTTTGCTTATAAAGCTTGTGAATTAAGGCAATATTGAGGCAATCCTCGCGCGATGTAAATATGCCAACAAGAAACTAAATAACAACAATGGGAAAATACAATTAAATAATACCAAGTGAAATTACACTTTTTATAAATAGTTTGATTGGATATAAATATACGGTTTTTTCCAACAGTTACAATTCAACCATGTCTGCTAATGATTAAATGTATAACACTAGTGGAATAATTTGTAATTACATGTATAAAAGAATAGAAATTAGTAAACTATGCTTTCTGATTGAAATTAAAGTTTCCCAGTGTATAAAATGTGTTCATATGATACAAGTAAATTAAAAAGAAGTTAATTGATCATTCGAATAATATAGTTTTGATTCATATTCATCATGTTGAATTCGAATCAGTCATTGTGTTATATTCTATTGAAATAAATGTCTTTCTGATGTAATAGACAATAACATTCATTATAAAGGGAATATTTACAAAGTTATTCAAATAAATTATTTCAATAGTTGAAATCATGAGTCAATTGAAGCTAGACCACCATGTAAAACCTGGAAGCACTGGACGACCGTTCTAATAATAATGATCTGCTCACTAGTGACTGACTGGAGTTCTAGTGAGCAGCTGTGACCAGTGGAGTTTAACCGGTTCTGTTATGAGATAGTAGCTGACTGAAGACAATGATGTACAGTGGCGCAATTTCGTGGATTGGTTGAAGTTAGAAATTAACACCGTTAAATGTCGGCCCAGTGGTCTAGTGGTTAGGCGCTCGCGCGCGAGACTGATAAGTCCTGGGTTCGAATCTCGCGAGGTGAGGGATCGTGGATGCGCACTACTGAGGAGTCCCATGCTAGGACGAGACGGCTGTCTCATGATTTCAACTATTGAAATTACCAAAATCTCCACAAAACCTCTTCTAGAAATAAATTATTAACAAATTGTTGGAATGGAATCTTTAAACAGTAATAAGGTATTTAAAATAACACATAGTATCACTGAATAAGAAAGAGAGAATTCAGTGAAGAATATTTCCTTCTCGACGAAATTATTTAATCTGTACATTTGTATATATAGTTATCTGGAAAATGTATGTCTATAGGAGGATAGGAAAGATTGCATCACAAAAATGGACTTGAGACTAAATAACAAATGAGGTTACGTACTGATTAAGGGGTAAGGAAGAAAGTAGTTCAATTGACAGATATGAAGAAAAACGACAAACCCAAAGGTCGGAATAATCTGAACTAAATAATAATCAAGAAAACTTGTATAAGGTAATAATAATAAATGAGTTTAAAATTGCAAAATAAGAAATTTAAAAAAAGAATCCAACAATAATCAAGTAAAAGTGCAGAAAAGCATGCGAAAAAAACAACCCAGAAACATTCCTATTTTCTTCCTTACCCCTTGATTAGTACGTAACCTCATTTGTTATTTAGTCTCAAGTCCATTTTTGTGATGCAATCTTTCCTATCCTCCTATAGACATACATTTTCCAGATAACTATATATACAAATGTACAGATTAAGTAAATAATTTCGTCGAGAAGGAAATATTCTTCACTGAAATCTCTTTTTCTTATTAAATAAGGTATTTCATTTATTCTTACATTTATCTAAATTATTCTTTTCGATACAAACTACTGATTCACTTGTTAACAGAACTCGGAATGTAATATTATGAGCTCAACTGTAGACATATACACGCAAACTGTCACACTAGCTTAAATAATGCTATTTGATTCCCTCATTATTCCGCTAATTCATATATAACGTGTGATGAAGAACAAATACCAGAAACAGTTTGATACGAAAAATACTTCAAGCTCCAAATGTTCTTGCTCAAATAATATGCAATTGATTGGATGGTGCTCAACTAATTACAAATAATTTGATAAAAACTTTATTATTTAAAGCATTCCGAGTTGTTACAAAGATGTATCTTTTGACATTAGTTGAATTTCAAAGTGTTTGTAGAATAAATAGGGTCCACATACTGTCTGAAAATGATCAATGATATCCATAAAACCGATATCATAAATAAAGTCACGAAAAAAACCAGGATTCTCACGTTGTTCATAATCAACCGTAAATAACTGAAGAGGTTTATTAGCATAAAATATAATTTTACTTCTTAATATTACTTCACATTCAAGTGGTGTTAGAAAATATCAATAATTGTTTCGAAAAATTTCATTAAATCTAGAAATATCCAGAACACGTCGAGCCAATTAAAAAATATCGGATTGTAAATTATCTCCAACAAGTAGAACCTAAGGTATATTTCAAACGCAATATTATTTCAGTATTTGACGAGTTCAGTATACAGTGAGGGTTAAAAATATTGATCCTGATCAGTCAGCACGGTAATAACTAATCTATGATGCTTTTATTCTAAGTCACTCAAAGAGTATTGTGCTTAAATGTCATTTGAATGAAAGATGGTCAAATTATCCTAGATTCACTAAGATCTCACAGAACTGCTACCTATCAACATGGTTGGACGATGACTATATTACTTCATAAATTGACCAGACCATTTGATTCTGACTGACCAACTGGTTGATATTGTGTCGATCGGTTAGATTTTAGTTAAGTGGCTGGACTGATCTAAGGAAAAATGATAGCATGATATTTAAATCTCTTCTACGAACGTGACTAAAAATTATCAATGGAAAATTTAATTGATCTGATATACATTAGACGAAACCAATGTCAGACAATGTTCACTAACTGACTACTAAACAAAATGCAAACAATTACAGAAATATGCACAAATTTAAGATGATTAGATTCAATGTGAAATCAGCGAAAGGATAAAATAAAAGACCTATCTTCAGTATCTGTTATAACATTCCTCTAACTAGTCAAATGAAAATATCAGTGTAATAGGAAATAGAACAATTAAAGCAATGAATAAACGCAACGCAAAATAACTTTTAACCAAAATTTTACCGATCAGTGTGTCATCTGTCTATCAACAGTGATAATCTAGCTTACTAAGGATGTCGTACAACAGTACACTTCTCATTTTGGCAAGGAAAATACTAGCGAGGATTGAGCCTAGGGGTGATTCCATTGCTACTACATCTATTTATCCATAAAATTTGTTGCTAATCTCAAAGTAGATATTCATTGTGCATCACAACAGAAGCTCCTTCATTTTATTTATTGTGATAAGTTTCTTTCTTTACTTTTATAGCAGTTATTCACATATGTGATCGATAGTTTTTGTCAGTGGAATGTTAGTGAACAAAAATGTTATGTCTAGTGATAAAATAATTTTGTCTCTTATATTCATATCTTTTATTGTATACACAAGTTTAAATACGTCTTTAAGGCTGTACTTTAACCAAGTCTTGGTTATATGGTCCTAATAATTTCACAAATTCATTTATTGTTGAATGGTATGGTGGGTTTGACATGCCTAGAAGTGGAAGCAAAGAAACCTCTGGTTTATGAACCTTATATAGGCCATAAAGTCGAGGGATATGTGTTCTAGAAGGCTTGAGCTCATTATAGGTATACCCAGCCATACATTGTTGTATTAGAAGTTTTAATGCCGTGGTTAATTGACGTTCGGTCTTTTCATCAGGGATTTTATATGAATCAAGATTAGTAGGGTATTTATCTTATCTATGCAATCCGTTGTGTTTGGAATTACAGTCCCCAATCCTTCATCTGGTTTAGTGATAAAAATATGCTTATTTGATATTGGTTTCTGGATAGTTTCTCAATGTTTATCAGTCAATAAATTTTTCGTGTGATGTCTGTTGCTTTCAAATTGATTACAACAACCAAACATTATAATCTTGAATCTTTCATGTTCGATCTATGTCAAGGGTATCAAACCTTATGTCTGGGTAGATAGATTTTCATATTGAATATCAGTCTTCAAGTGATCTATATGTCTACAACTATCACAATTAGATTTTTATCCGGATTTACTCTAGTATGCAATAATAATTATATGCATATACAAAATTATTTAACCAATCAAGGTAATTTATTAGTCAGTGATGACAGTGGAATAGATTACATAAATAAACGTGATAAATAATCTATTCTGTTGTTATCATTAACTCATAAACTGCGTTGATTGATTTAATAATTTTATATAAGCATATAAATATTATTGTGTATTCGAGTAAAGCTTAATAAAGATCTAATTAAAAACAAGATTGTTCGCTTATATATGTTGTTTGACTTAATGTTAAAATACATATCATAAAGTCATGGATGCGCACTGCTGAGGAGTCCCACAATAGGATGAAACAGCCATCCAGTGCTTCCAGGTTTTTCATGGAGGTCTAGCTTCAACTGACTCATGATCTTAACTATTGAAATTACTACAATCTTCACAAAACCCCTTCTGATACTAATCAACATATGCTCACTAGTGACTGGCTACAAGATGGATACCCTGGAGTTCTAGTGAGAAGTAGTGACTAGTGGAGTTCAACTGGGTCTGTTGTGAGATAGTAACTCACTGAAGACAATGGCGGATGTGTCGCTCAAATTCATGGATTAGTTGAAGTTAGATATTACCATCGTTGGATGCCGGCTCAGTGGTCTAATGGTTAAGCGCTCGCGCGTTAAACTAATAGATCCTGGGTTCGAATCCCGAGAGGTGGGGTCGTGGATGCGAACTTCTGAAGTCCCACGACAGGACGAAACGGCTGTCCAGTGCTTCCAGTTTTCCCATGGTGGTCTAGTTTCAATTGACTCATGATCTCAACTATTGACATATCATAACATTTTTTATTTCTTGTTTTCATGTAGTTGGCTTCATTAAAATCTTAGAATACATGACATTTGTATACATGATATTCTCAAACTTTACTGTTATACGTACACAATGTCTGAGTCTATGAATAAATAAACTTAATAAAATATATATTCATTTACATAGTACTATGCATTAATTTATGTTACCTGTCAATGTACTGTTTTATTTTATGCTAATAAATGTTGTACATTATTTGTGACCGTTGTATAATTAATTCCTTATATATGCATATTTAAATATTAAAAGTAAAAAACGCGAAGTTCAGCGAAGGGATCTCTTTTCAACGAATTTATTATCAAGCTGTGCAATCGTATATGTATATGAAAAGTCTATTTTTGTTAAAGTCCTAATTCCGTGAGGAAATGTGAACACGAATAACCAAGATGACGTAATAGAAAGATTATAATACTAGATTATGTAATACGAATAATAACAATAGGTTAAGAGAATGTAATAAGATGATTAAAGCGTGAGAGGAAAGCAGTTAGGAGTTCTATACTTGAACACTTAATCGACTGTAATCATTCTACGCATCCACAGTTTGATTTTAAGGTTGTACATATTTTTCGTTCAAATTTACCTAAATTTCTTCGTATCCAACTCTTAAAAATATATATCACAAATGGCCGGATACTATCAGCAACAGCCTTTTGTGGGAGAGAACAAATCAGCTTCCAGCTGAAGAAGAAATTAGGAAAAGACGATGGAAATGGATAGGACATACATTACGCAAATCATCAAACTGCATCACAAGTGCTAACTTGGAATCCTGAAGGGAAGCGGAAAAGAGGAAGGCCTAAGAACACATTACGTCGGATAACAGAAGCAGATATGAAAAGGATGAATAACAACTGGAAGGAACTGGAAAGGATTGCCCAGGACAGGGTTGGATGGAGAATGCTGGTGAGCGGCCTATGCTCTTCACGAGGAGTAACAGGCGTAAGTAAGTAAGTAAGTAAGTAAGTATGTTATAAAATTATCTGACGATGGTTAGTGCTGTAATTTCAAATGGACAACTCTTTCTATTAAGCAATTACTTCAGTTTTAGTTAGTTTCGAATTTTTATTCATCAATTTTAGGATCCATTATATTAAAGTTTAAACCGTTACAAAGTACTAATACTAACAGCTAATCCTTCAACACCAATGATCAGATAATTCAGTTTTGTTGATAAATATAAAGGCGAAATTATGAAATATAATAATGATGACTTATTTTCAAGATGATGAGAGGCAATCGCTAGAAGAGCCTTAGATCTAAAGATTGTGATGAATGAGATTATTCAGAAAAGTCAAATTTGTAATCTTATAGAAACTGATATCCTCAAGATACTCGATTATGTATCACTAAATATCACAGTCAAATTTATCAATAGTGAACTTAGACTGATATAGAGATCGATACGTGAGATATAAATTTCTATATCTGCCTAGCAAATATTAAATAATTGATATCATATATTTTAGATCTTATTATTGATCATATTCTACTGATAATGTTGCAATATGATTACTAGCCCAATGATCTCTATTTTTCGTCGGCTATAATTAACTTGTGATAAAAATAATGATCTAAATGTATAACATCTTCAAAAAAAAAATTAACCAATTAATTCATATTTATGCAACTATATTTTGACTGAGCAATAAAAGAAAACCAAATTGATTTGTATGTAAATATATACAAAATAACTTTGTCTAATTTAAACAGTTGCATAAAGAACTAAATGTGGTTATAACTCATATATGATTAGATTGGTTATGCTAATATTATTATAATATTGATCTGTACACAGAAGAACAGTTTTGACTATTTATTTTTTTTTCACAATATTAATTGAATGAATTACTTAGTGTAAACCACTAATTATTCTATTACAATTAAATTAAATTAATTATTTGCTTATCGAATTCATTCAATTAACTAACTGATTTCAATCATATAAAGAAAAGAAATCTTTTTTCTCAAGTTGAAATAAATATATGGGTCAAATGCAAAGAAATATATATTTGAAGGAAGAAATAGCGACAAGGTTATTTAAGGAACGGGGTATGAAGAAATCAATCAACTAAGCTAGTATTATTATAGTAGAATAAACCAGAATAGTCCTGAATTACTTATAAGAGAAGAGTAAAGTTCACAAAATTTAAATGATGAACAGAGTAGGATACCGATTGATAAAGTAGATTTAAAAGAAAAGACTACAATGTCTGTCTATAAGATTAAACAAAAAATTATTTACTAGTATAGGGGTTGCGGAGATTATTAAGTTTTTGATTGAGATCATGAACCGATTGATGTTAGACCACCACCTTCGGAAACCTGGAAGCACTGGACGGCCGTTTCGTCCTATACTAGTAATCAACATGTGCCCACTAGTGACCAGCTTCGTGAGGGAATTTTCGGAGTTCTAGTGAGAAGCCGTGATCAGTGGAGCTAATCCATGTCGGGTAGAGACAGGTATCTACCTCAGTACAATCGAAGTTGGTCGCGCAATTTCGTGGATTGGTTGAGGTTAGACATTAACACCATTGGACACCGGCTCAGTGGTCAACTAGGTTAAGCGCTCGCACACGTAACTGAGGGCCCTGGGTTCGAATCCCGCGAGCGGGATCGTGGATGCGCACTGCTGAGGAGTCCCACAATAAGACGAAACGGCCGTCCAGTGCTTCCAGGTTTCCAAAGGTGGTGGTCGAACATCAATCGGTTCATGATCTCAATCAAAAAATTAATTACTGACATTTTACATACTTTGATATTTAAGATTTAGAACGCACACCAATTTCCAATCAATCATCATAATGATTATGCAAATATTACAAATAAATTTTAAAACTTTCAACGAGAGTAAATACTATACACATGTCCCGTTAGATAAGACAATGTTTTGATCGGCCTAATTACCATAAACTTAGTAGGTGTGGAACATAGAACGATGGAAAAAGGACTGTTTACCGCTTTAGAGAGAGAAGTGCCTGAAAAGAAAAATAGGTTAGAGTTGGTCTTAGTGAGCTGAGAACGTTACCGCAATGCCCAAGGGACAACTGCTTGAGGGCGGTCACACACATTTTTGTGGGTAATTTTCGTGTTACCTCCGTACTTGGTGAGACCTTATCGCTGGAGACGGATATCCATGTGACAAGGTGAATAGTGCATTTTTAGGGTTCACCTTTTCTAAACTAACCCTTCCTTTGTGGGAAGGCAGTATCGCTATTATGTTGGTTACCTGAGCGAAAGACCTTACTGCCGTCACACCTCAATAGAAACAATAGTATGACTTCACCTGCGGATCTTGGGTTTGCTGCCTTCAGTCTTAACGTTCTTCGACGGATCTGATGGCATGGTAGAGCCATAATGAGTGATTGTTACAACCGGTATAGCCCGATTGGTTCATCACGATAGGCAAACTCGACCACTCCGTCGAGTTCACCGCCCTATGTTCGAAGTTGACATACTTCGCAACAGAATAGATTTCAAATAAATAAAAATGTTCTTAGGAAGATGGAAATCGGATAAGAGGAGTTCAGTTTTGGATTTATTATCTGAGATATGAATAAGCTTGTGTGGAAACTTTGACTAAGGTTTTTAAATAAAGCTTCTCAGTTGTCCTTGATATTTCCAAATAGCTGGTTGTGCTCGTATGCATGAAGCCTGTAAATTAAGATCGGACTGTGGTGTGGATTACTTATATTCATATAAGTAGTATATAACCATGGTCAGGCATAGAATGTATTTCAGTAGAAGATCGAGAAGGAAAGAACGGAAACGGAACGCAATTGGTATGAAAACGCATGAACAATGAAATCTGAAACAATGGATTGATGTTCGCAACAGAAACAGTCAAGTTTGAGATGATGGATTAATATTTTGCAAATTAACGATTTACATGGTGAAATGCTCTGTAATTTTGTGTTCAAATACACTCGATTGTCCCCACTGGTGTTCCTGTTCACTACAGAACAACCGCTAAATACAACAATCAACTAATGTACAAGCTACTTCATTGTTGCTTCCTGGTTAACCTTTAGTTTCTATCGGCTTAATTATACAGCATTCAGTAACGTTTCGCAAGTGGGCCACAATATCCTACATAACCCAATCGCTTGACGATTACGTTCTTTTGGTCTGGTCAAAGTATCTGTAAACTGCACTTTTTCTTGTGTTATGACGGGTAGTAAGTAAATTTGGTCGTCAGGTCTTAATATCTAAGGTCAATGAATGACGTACGAAGTAGGAATCTTGCAATCATTTACATTTTGAATGAATTGTATTCATGTTTATTTTGTATTAAATATTTGGTAAATAATTATGTGATTTTAGTACCCTGACACGAAATAACTCGTTTTTATTTTATTGTCTACCGATATTCGTCTATTGAGGACGAGGGGATTTTATGAACAATTTTATCTTTAAAAGCACTCACCACTCGGTCACATAAATATGAACTAAAGGAATAGATTCAATTCGTGACGATTCATAGAGTAGTTCGTCAGTCATAACATTTTACATTTGCCATTTGTCAATGCCAATAAGAACTAGAATTCTTTCAGGAATTATTATTCCTGCCTAGATTTCTGAGAGAAATTTGTAATCGTTTCAAATATTTTACAATTGCGAACAGGAATATCTAGGTGTATTCACTAACCTATATACACTGTTAACACATAACTTCATAAACTATTCAGTAATCTCCATAAATACTCAACAATTCGAATCATAATTTTATATTCACCGAAAAATAGTAGAAAAACTGCAGGCTGATGCTAAGCTTTGTAAATCCCTAGAAAATATTCAACATTTTACACCATTTACAACTTATTTGTTCAATATTAATGAAACATTTGTGGTGTATGCTACTTAAGTTGACGTAAGTAGTACATAACACCAATCAGAAGTGGAATGCCTGGCAGCAGAATGTTGGGAAGATCGAATCTAAGAGAACGGATATAGGCAGTAATTGTTATACCAATGGAGGAACAATGAAGTTTGAGATAATCGATGGAAGATTTGCAAATGAAGTATTGAACATATGGTTTTTCACATTTGATGAAAGATTTCTGTAATTTTGTATTGAAATGCATTGATTGTACCTACCTGTTTTCCTTCACAACACATTTATAAGATTCTTTACGGTAATAATATTCTCCATGTACTTTAATCTAAGCAGACGTGGTGTGTCTTCAGTCACCAAATAACTAAATTTAACTTTAAAATTTAACACATGCATTATTGTTACTTATTTTCGTAAATAAACATACTAATTTCAATATGCTCTAGACTGAAATTACTTCTCAAGAATGATACTGAGACATTCGCCTAAAGAATATTAACTTTGGAAAGATATCCACAAATACTCACTATTCAGTTCGTTGAAAAAAATAAACAAAAAGTTTTATAACCCTAATTTAGTTTTAGACACGATGTTTCTTAGTCTAGCCATATTCTTTTATAACACAATACTCAACTGAATTTACGCATAATAAGTGGCTACCTTAAAAAACTAAAGACAGGAGTTCCAGTGCACTGGAATCAAACTTACTCTGATATACATATTTTTAACATTTCAAACTTGTGAGTATAAAAGTACCTTTTACCAACTAATTCTTATTGATTTTTTGGAAAAATATATTATTCTCAATACACTCATTATTTATATATTGTTTTACATATGTCTGAGTAGTCCTATCGAATTTATCGACTCATAAAAGAGCGAGATTACAATTAAAGCTATGTAATCAATCAATGAAACTGAACTGTATATACAAACACACACACACACAGACACTCTGATCTGATCCACTATGATGCTATAGCAAAAGATGAGATAAAGAAAATATTTTTGGACGATTATTATCATTTTCTTTATTAAAATAATGATAAAGATATTGATAACGACAATGTTAGAAGACGAAGCAGTCGAATAATTGTTTGGAACTAAACAAATGTATCGTGAAAGTATATTGATATTCAGATGAATAATAAACTAACGATGAGAGGTGGGAGAAGGAAATCCAAGAAAACAAAAGATATATATTTTACTGATAAGTAGGAAAAATAACAATTTTTTGAATATAAAACTGTTATTTTACTAAACTGGAAAACTAATTTGTTTTTGTTTCTCAGCTTTGTTTTTCCTGCAAACCAGCAATAGAAATAATATCACCACTAACTAAATAACAACGAGTACATCGTCGAAACTAAACTATATACAAATCCCATGTGAATGTAAGCACAAAAGAATGTTTTTATGACAGGCGCTTGTATTGCACTATTTAAATAAACAAACAGAAAAATTCTCTCTTCTCTTTGTTCTTTGTATTACAAATGATGATGTATGACATCATTGTGACAAAAATCATGAGAAAAAACTGGACAAAATCTGATAATAATGGTAATACTTCGTGATCATATGAGAAAAACAAATAAAAATGGGGAAACAAATGGATAAGAAGGACTTAGTTCAAGGAAAGAGAGCGGGTAACAATATCACCAATGCCCACAACCACTATTACCATCATCGATGAACAATAATAAATGAAAACAAGGATAGTAATGTATAAATAATGCTTGATCTCCTATCTAAGAAATAAAATCATCTACATCACAGATTGACATAGATTGTCAGTCAGAAGATGAGGTACCTGGCAGTGTATAGATGAATAAAAAGATAGAACAAAAAGATGTATTATGATAACTCATCAAAAAAAGTATTTGCTTTCAGGATGGAATGACTTCAGAGAGTGATACAATTAGTTAATTGTATGATAAATAGGGAAATTCACAGTTGGATAAAGAAGAAATACAAGAACGTATAGATAATGTTAATTGAAATGAGGTAAAACAAAAGAAATGTTAAAAATTCATATTGACTGACGAATTGTTAAAATTTTTGTCAAATTCAGCCATAGCGTCATTTAATTCAACGAATACTAGACGTGCGATATTCTCGTGTGATGTACTCATCCACTATATAAAGAATAATAAATACATAAAATAAGAGTATGATTTAGATTCTATACTTTAATTAACTTAAGAATAACTTTTCTCAAAACGTACAGAATTTGATGTTATCTAACAATAATAATCTTGTTTCGTCATGTAGAAATAAAAACAATTCAAATTTACCTTATCAGGATGAACTACACGAGCAGCTTTCCGATACTGACTTTTAACTTGTTCACGCGTTATTAGATCAGCCATACCAACATGATTCCATTGTACTCCATCCCATAATATGGCCGGTAGTGAACATAATAATGCTCGAAGATTTCGATCTTTACCCTCAGCCCAATCACAGACCTGATAAAAAACAGAATTATATTACAAAAAGAATTATACTGTTAAAAACAAGTATAACACGATTATTAAGAGTTCTATGTAATTAGCTAATTATAGAGATGGAAAGATGTTCATCTGACAATCAAAAGACGAATACACTGAGCAATAGCTAACTCTTTATTGATATAAGAATATTTAACACAATTTTAAAAATACAAGGTATGAGTAAGTTGCAAGCATCTAAACATTAGTGTTACATGTATCATTGAGAATTTTAGGAATCCCTGTTAGCTATCAATCGTATATATCCAATGTCTAATAAATTTAAAACACAAATATGAACAACAAAACCGTATGTTGAAAAGGTGACTTTATAGTTAAAACGTTCGACTCAACCATAGAACTACATATTTGATCCCTGCTCTATATCGACTTAAGGAGTTAGAGAGTATCACTAACCTTTAAGTAAAAAACGTTTGATTAAGTATAGAAGATATGGAAAGTTAATTAATTAATTAATAAGTCCCACAGTTATAAGTTACGTAAATCGATGGTACTGAGCTTCAATAAATAATCAATTCATTGAGAAGATATTCTATAAAAAACTAGTTAAACTTCCTTACAAAGATGCTGTAAGAGAAAAAAATAACTTGGATAGTTATTTTTCAATGAATTAGCTAGCATATTTTTAAGGAGTGCTTGCTGAAACAGTTGTTCCAATGATACTTTTACAGACCTAACTGTAAGTTATTTTCTGATTCATTAATTATTGCAGAATATATATGGATTGTAGTTAGCACCAGAATTCAGTATATAAGTTTTTCTTATTTCTGGATTGCAGTTTTGATGTTCACAACGAGGCCCAAGCCCATCTACCTATTACTTCGAATGGAAATCTGTCATCCCACTGAGACAATGATTCCGGAGAGTTATTAGCTTGTTCAACATGAATAATGTTTTATATTGAAGCACTTGATCAGCATTCGCATTTACCAACAAATACTCAGTTACATTCAGTCCTTAATGTCATCGAATGATGTTACAATTTTGATGAAGTTTTGTTCTCAGAGAACAAAACTCCAAAATCATACACCTGAGCTACAAATCTTCACCATCTCGATGTTACAATTTGTTTACCGTTCACAAATTACAGGTCAATTAACTGTTAACTTTATCTTTGTATCAAGAATGGTCTAGTTATGCACTCCTTGAGAATTTGAAATCCTAGCGCAATATGTATAATTTCGTGAGCAATGAATCTGAATAACAAATTTTTAGAAGGCATACATCGAATCTTTAGTGTTTTGGTTAGAGAATTAGATGAACTACAAGTTGTAGCACAAGGAATAGTCACTAAGTTAAGAGACTTATTGTTAGTGAAGTAGGCGAAAACAAAAGTTAGGGTTAATTTATTAATGATAGCTATTTGATTACCTGTCAGTTGGTGTCTATGAGTCACAAATCATGAGTCAATTATTTGAGCCATTAAGTATTCAATTACTAATATATATTATTCAAAATTTTTTAAGGTGTAAATTAGTATTCAATGATGATTCATACTTTTGTGTGAGATATGATGGATAAACTATCGAAATTAGTGTAATGGATCTTAAATTTACAACCCATACAACTGAAATTTAAGTGTATTAACTATTAAGCTACCACGATCAGTCTTCAATTATTATTATTTACTAGCTTTATAATGACCAGAGATTGTGTTTGAAGATTTGACAGAGGGGAAATTAACAGTTACTGTAGTATGGATAAAGCGGCAGTTTTTAATCTTAAAAAAATGGTCAACTTTAAACAAAATTGAAAAATTCTCATTAAAAAAAGAGTTACTTTCAATTGTTCTGGATCGACCGTTTTAGCCATTTTTTCACGACGAATCTGATTTACTGTTTTCGGTTGTTTATTATCATCTGTGTTGTTTGTTCGAGAAGAACCAAATCCACCAAGTAAATCAGAAAATGCATCTTTATTAACATGAGGTCTAGCACCAGTTCCTCCACTAGTTGGTATTGATGTAGATCCAGAAGTAGTAGTATTAGGAAAATTGGAGTAGGAAGAATACGATTGACTAGATTTCTCATAACCATGGAATAAATTATCAGGACTTTCCTTATAATTTGAAGAGTTGTTCATAAACTTTGAGTCGATACTAGCTAAAAATATGAAAACGATTTTTTCAAAAAGTATGAATGGACTTGATCGACGGAATTTGATCAGCACAAAGGATTAGAGAAGCACCCAGTTGGCCAATACTTAGTGATTATTCAGTATAAATATATCGGTCCTACAGGAAGTCAGTCTCAGCCTATATGAATCCACAATAATACAACAAACAGTGAGATTCGGCTGCTCAAATTTAAGTTCACCAGAGGAACCCAATTCCTTAAAGAATACAAATACGCCACGTTGACGAATGTTAACTAACATAGGACCTGGGTCCAAAGTTTCGAGCCGACTATCTCCAACCAAATGAATTCAATGTATTTTCAAAATGAACTAATGTTGATTTATTGGAAGGGTCGTTTAGAAACAAATCGTAGAGCTATACAGTTGAAATTCGTAGTACAATCAAAATCTATAATTGTTGTGTATTGATATAATTGACATCGGGTAGAAAAACATTTACACTATAATTTGCTCAAACGAATGTTATTCAAAATATAGTTACACTAATTTTCTAATTGTAATCTTTACAAGAGCGAGAACTTAGACCGACACTTTACTATACAGTTTATTTTAATCAATTCATTTAAGACTGTATACGTAAACAACCGAAAATCAAGGACAATTGAGTCCTCTATATTTCGTAAGTTTTTATCGAATTAAGCACGACAATGATAATAATCTTATGCTGTTTTGTCACTTACGTCAACATTAAAAGGAATAGACATACGAACATGACAAATTATTGAATCCATGAATTAAGGATATCACTCAACATGAATCACGTTCATTCTATTAATGTTTTAGATTTAATTTCATTCACAGAAAGATGTTCTGGAGATTGTTGAAATCTGAAAGCATTGGACGGTCGTCTTGTCCTAGTAGGGGAATTCTCAGTAGTGCGCACCCATCCACCGAATATAATAAAAATGGTGGCACAATGTCATGGATTGATTGAAACCATCGAGTGTCGGCTCAATGGTCTAGAGATTAAACGTTTGCGCGCTAGACCCAAGGACCAGGGATTGATTCACACGTACAGGGTCGTAGATGCGCACTGTTGAGGAGCCATATAATAAGACGAAACGGCCGTCCAGTTCTTCCAGGTTTTCAATGGTGGTCTAACCGAAATCAGTTCATGATTTCGATACACTTCATTCATCTGGTGTTTTAACTTAGCATCATAAAATGAATCAAATTTACTGTTCTTTACGCGTAGTAATGAAACGCAAGATGAATTATCTCATCACATTTGGAAAAAGCTCACATTTAAAATTATGTGCTGGACTGGGACCAGCAGAAAAACCACCCAAGTTTGTGGATGATCTATTTGATGATGGTGGGGTATATGCATTATCACTATTTGTAGCATTGGTACTGGAAGAAGTCTGATTATTTAGTCGATCTCGAAGTACATCAGCAAAATCTGCAAATGGATCTAGGCGATCATGATTCTTGATGCCAGTAGTAGTAGTTGCTGTGTTAGCAGTCTTGTCTGGGATAGTTTCAACGTTAGGAGACAAATTTGTAAAAGAAGCTGCTGCGAAAAGCGGATTTAAATTATTAGCACTGGCGCTGGTACTTAAATGACCACCTTGTTGTCTAAAGTAATCTTTGCTAGTAGTAGTATTAGTACTAGTAGTTGGAGGAGGAGAATAGTCAGTAGCGGTAGTTTTATCAGGAAGGATGGTAGTAGTGGTAGTAGTCGAGTTGTTTTCACTTGATATATAAGAATTTGGTACTGAAAAGAAATCAGATAATTCTGATGTGGCTATACCAAATGGATCAAAAGGATTATTGGATAAGCCAATGTTGTTTGTAGTAGTACTTTGGCTAGTGGTGATGATAGTAGTGGTCTTTGTGCTTTCTGATGACGTAATATCAAATAAATTCTCCCAACCGAGATCAGTTTTTGAATTGACTTCAACAGATGAGTTGAAATTAAATAAATCATCAACAAATGATTTTTGATCAGTTTGTTTCAAATCATCTGAATTACTATGCTGACTAGTTGTTGATGAAGTAATAATTTCATCTAGTGAATTTTTATTATAAATTACGAAAGGATTCTGTGCTACATCAATTAAAATATGATCATCAGTATTAGAAGTAGTAGTGGGAGAAGTAGTAGCATTGTCAGTGTTTGGAAATGAAGATTCCACGTGGAATCCAAGCAGGTCATCAGAACTTGCCTCCTGTAAAGGAATAAACAGGAATATAAACATACAGATTTGTAGCAAACAAACAACAGTGTTTACCACATTTATATTAGGCTAGCTAATACAATACGTTAATGAAACTTGAATGTGAAAAACACATCAGCAACTCAATGCAATTTCACGATGCTATTAACTGTTAAACTCAGTATTCCATAAGGAATATGGAAACTTTTTACTTGGTAAACAGATGGTTGTATGAACAGTGTAGTGGCAATTTATACAAAGATAATATCGAAGGAAACATTACTACTCACATTGTTGTTTTTCGGGGATGAACAAAAGTATTGTAAATTTAGAACAACATATATAAGCGAACAATATTGTTTTCGATTAGATCCTCATCAGGCTTTACTCTAATATACAGTAATATTTATATGCATATACGAAATTATTAAACCAATCAAGGTAGTTTATAAGTCAATGATAACAATGGAAAAGATTACATAATAAGTAAAATGTGAAAATTACAAATTGATGGTGTGACAACAGGTGCATTAGTTTTTGATAAGCAATAATAATAATGGTTCAAATCAATGTTACATAATCTGAAATAGGTCAATGATTAGGAGAAAATATAGACAGTGAGATAACAATTATGAAGATTATAAGATGACGTAATAAGAAATGTTCAGATAATTGGACCATGAAACGTATAGTTGAGAGAAAATAAAATGGTAGGAGGGTGTGAAGAAAAATAATAAACGAAGAGAAAGTTAGAAAAGGAATAAATAAATAAATAAATAAATTCATTTATTACTCAAGGCCAAGGGAGAGATAAGGGATAAGGGCGCACTACCAGGCAACTGAACCAACGAGTTAGTGAACACCTCCCTTCGTGGTTAGGAAAAGGCTATGTCAAAACAATACGCAGCTCGGTTCTATCACACTTGATCGATAGCGGTCATATAGTGGACAGAAACAAGTCGTTCAAAGTTATTTATCGGATTCCCACTAGTTTTCCTTATGGTGTTCGATCTCGTCTCTTACACATAGCAGAAGCTATAGGAATCCGAGCCAACAAGCCAAGTCTTTGTGTCCAGAAGAAATTTGTAACTCCCTTATCTCTCCCTTGGCCTTAAGTAATAAATGAATTTATTTATTTATTCCTTTTCTAACTTTCTCTTCGTTTATTATTTTTCTTCACACCCTCCTACCATTTTATTTTCTCTCAACTATACGTTTCATGGTCCAATTATCTGAACATTTCTTATTACGTCATCTTATAATCTTCATAATTGTTATCTCACTGTCTATATTTTCTCCTAATCATTGACCTATTTCAGATTATGTAACATTGATTTGAACCATTATTATTATTGCTTATCAAAAACTAATGCACCTGTTGTCACACCATCAATTTGTAATTTTCACATTTTACTTATTATGTAATCTTTTCCATTGTTATCATTGACTTATAAACTACCTTGATTGGTTTAATAATTTCGTATATGCATATAAATATTACTGTATATTAGAGTAAAGCCTGATGAGGATCTAATCGAAAACAATATTGTTCGCTTATATATGTTGTTCTAAAAGTATTGTAACAAATTATTCTTCAGTCCCTAAGCACATTCATTATTATATGAAATCCTATATATATAAATCCTAACGAAAAATTGATTGTATTCAACACAGAAAATCAATAATATAAGACAAATGACTCAAAACAATATAGAGGAAACAGTTGTTTACTTTTAAAAGTCTAGATAAGTTATTGTTATTAACATTATTGATATTTGTCCTAATAGGATTATCTATACAAAAAAGATTTGACAAAACTTCAATTTGAATTTTAAATAACTATCTTGTTTCTAAGCGTAAGTTCCCATGATATCACAAGAGATCGAACAAAGGCCTTAGATCTTGAGGTGGTGATGCAAATTTATCAATGAGTCATAATCCAACAGTTCAATTTTTTAACTTTAATCAATTCACAAGGCGGCGCGATTCTCATTCAACAACATCGGTGATTTACGGTTTCGCCCCAAACATATCTGACTTCACAGACCCCAGGTCTCCACTAGAACGTCGGAAAATTCCATAGTGAAGTTATTCACTATGCCGAACCAGTATGATGATGAATACCTCAATTAGAATAATTTAGTTTCCTCCTGAGTCACTCAATTGATTTCAGTTTTTGATCAAAATTACAGTCAAAGTAGGAAGGAAAAAAATGTGAAAATAAATTAATGAAAACAAAAATAAAAAAACTAGATTACTCACCATATTATTATTATCTTGATTCTTTGATGATGAAAAAAAATCCCCACAGAATTTATCACTTAATAAATCGTAGTTAATCTGTTTTGAATGATCAGAAGAAGTTGATGAATAAGTATAATTATGATTCTTTGGCATGTCATTATCATTGATTAAGTCTGAGACTAAAATATCATTAATTTCTGTATTTTGTTTTAAATTAACCGTACTACCACCGATGGTACGAGTAGTAGTAAACAAATTTGTAGTGGACTGGTTTGTTGAATTACATGATTCATCGCTATTAATATTAGTGGTTATACAATCTTTTTCTGATGGATTATTTGATTGATTGGGTTCTAAACTATTTTTTTCATACATTCGAGTTGATGGTTTATGATTAAAACGGCCTAGATCCATCAGTTGTTTTCGGAAGATGAAATAAGAATGTCAAAATAAAAACACGATTTAAACAAAAAAAAGTAACTATTATCATCTTTTATGATTAAAACAATAATAAATGGCTGAGGTTTATCGCAACGCTTTTAATGTTCACTAATTAAGTTATTTCATCAGAAATTACGGCAATATTCCCATTCATTTAGTAAATAAATGTAGCAGATTATAGTACAATTCTCATTTAAGATTCCATTTTAAGAGTCTCACGTTATTCTCGTTTGTCTGTCATCGAAATATCGGGTGAAGTGTCGTTCCATACGTTGGAGAAGGAGAAACAAGTAGGATTAAGATCAAGACTTGAAGCAACATCTTTGATGAAAAGTACACAGAACCCGGTTACTAAATGAATGCAGAAATAATAACTGAAAATGCTAGGTATGATACAATTAGTGAACGTCGAAAGCATTGTGGATAACCTCAACCATGAAACGGAAGATATCTCTGAAATAAAAAGAAATTATAGAGGAAAACACATTGAAAATACTTGACATATTACTGAATTACGATATAGTTTCACTTTCTAAAAATTAACCCAATTAACAAGTGAATTTTTTCAACACAATAAATAATCTCAGTAACTGAATAAACAAACTCATTTGTGTTTTCTAATTTTCAAGGTAAATGAAAATATTCAGAGGGATAATCACCGAGAAAAGTTACATATTGAAGGTAAGTTGGCTAGTCAAAAGTATATTTTGATACTTTATGAATTGATTCATACTGCTTAGCTAACCAAATCAAAACTTGATATATATTGGATATAAGCAATACATTTACGTTTTGAATTATTACAATTATTATTATACCTGTCATGGTTATTTAACAAGGAGAGCTAATATTAATAGGAAATTATTTACATAGCTGATGCTCACAATATGAATATACGATTGAATTCATTTTGCTCAAGAACAGTATCAATGATCATCATTTTATAAATAATGCAATACAAACACAGTGAAAATTCGTCAAATATTTATGCATAAAACCATTCTATGTATTCTTATTTACCGTAATCAGATAAGATATTTTTCAATTCATCATGATTTGATACACAGAGTTTAGGACTAAGTAGATCATTTGATGGCAAAGTTTCCCACGGATAAACAAGATTGTCACTTTGTCTTGGTCTTTCAGTTGGTGAGACCATAAATTCCAATGTAACATGAAAACTTTCAGCATAACGACTAGTGAAACCGGCAAAGCTGCTACTATTATCTAGATGATCTAAATCGGATCTGTTGAAGAGAAATTGAGAAAAAACAAAAAATAATATGTAATGATGCATGGGGGTAAATGCTTTTGCGAATGAAAAATCAATACGTAGTGGTATATTAATCCAAAACTTGAAGAAAAGCATTTATTTAGATAGTGTTTTTAAAGGGAGTTGTAAAGTGTAAATATTAATTTCTGTCACAAAGTGATCTGAAGATGAGAAATCTATGGAAACCAAGGGTAGTATACCTGTCGTCAGCAGTTTTCAATAGGCCGTCGATGAGATTAAAGATAAAGTGGACATTATGAAAGCGATGATGAAGTACTTAATGTCAGAAATCAATGAAAACGGATAATCAATCGGTAACAATTGCTTAAAGATAAAAGTGCAGATATTTGCTAACTATAGAAATTCATCTGTTCAAGAATTCAGTGCAAAAAAGCACAAAGCGATTCATTTTGTGGAAGATGTGTCAAATATGATTAGCATTATCTACGTGGAATTTTTGAATGATATTAGATCGTTGTTTACAAACAGCTATAATAACAGCTTACATCGGATCGTTCCTTTCCATTTTATTAAATTTAATGTACATAAGTAAAGTCAACAAAAGTGCTACCAAATCATTTTCCATTCAATTAGACCGATGTGTTATAAAGAAAACCTAATGTAAAGCGGGGTAAGAATGATTACGGATGAATATTTATGTAGTATTTCGCATTGTTCAAATTATATCCGTATGCAATAGAAGACTAGAAATACAAACAAAACAAAACAGGAATTTTCATTTCTGAATTCGCTATATATAAAGGGCATAATGAATTTAATGACAGTAAAAAACAAATGGATATCAAAATATATGTCAAGTAGTGCATACTTGGAAACTGGCGACTTTTTATCTCAATAGTACATAAATTATCTGTCTATGAGAGATATTTTCAGTCAAGTTAATGTATAACATTTATTTTTCTGAATAAAAATTGTATTTCTACTAAACGTTAGACAGTGAAATGAAGCTAAAATTGGAACAAAAGTTGACATTTAATGGTTTAATTTAAAACTATCATAGGTAATTTCCATTCTTGGAGTCTTCAATTAGCTAGCTTGAGTTTACAAGAGATAATGTAACAATTCGGTAACCAAGTGTACATATATTTACTTTCTCATAAAGCAAACGATTAGATACAATCGGTCCATATATTGCTTATTTGCTAACTGAAAAAAAAGATAGGAGAATCCTAATTAGAACCACATCAATATACTGACTGACACATGTTTCACATTATTAGACAAAAACTTGGGATTTTCTTTATAATCAGTTTGGTGTCTACAATGTGCGCCATAACCATTGTTGTCAATGAAAAATTGTAGCGTTTTGTTCCTCAAACCCACATTTCTACATTTAGACACAAAACGTTAGACATGTTAGTTTCAAATCACAATAATTGTACGACAAACTACAAATGGTAATAATAATATGTGGTTATTATTTCAACGTCTATCTATCCAAGTTCAACCTAGTTACTATGTTGAACTACTGACTAGAACTCTTTTTATTCTTATTATTACAACTAGTACACATCTCTTCTTACTATGAATTAGTACTTTTTACCAATTATGTGTAGTTATGCGATCTACTTCATTGTAATCATTGACTCATATATGTCCTTGATTAGTTTTTTTTTTATTAGTTTAAACAGCGATTAAAGAGGTTATGTGATCAGTCACAAGGTCATTTCATATTGTACAGACAATTCATATTATGCCTGAGACACAATGAAGTATGAATCAATAATCTAAGGTACATGCTATTAGACTTGAATATAATTGAAATTATATTGCCAATAAATGTAATAGTTTGTACAAGAGATTTAGCAGATATACATTGTTTCTCATAAAGATTACCATCTTAACAATTTAATATTATTACGTAGAAAAACCCACATTTACACATTTGATGTTAAACACGTAAAGAGATTGGAAAAAAATCAATTTCTCAAAAATCAAAAAGAAAAACCACTCCCTAAAATCCATATATACAAATGACTTACTTAAAATAAATTAGTTCAGTTAAATTATGTTCTACAAATCCAGTGTGTAATTGAAACTGAGCGATCTTCACTGAACTGATCTATAACGAAAGAATAATATGAGAGGAGCAACACATATCCACATATGTCATTGACAACATACACTTTTTTCAACGAGAAAAGTGAAGATGCAAGTTTGTGATACAAAAATAATAAGCCGGAATTAATATAAGTTTAGTAAAAGTTCAGCATAGAGACAAACCTGAATGGCTCCTAAAATTACTATGTAAATTAAAGTCAATAGACAGTCAACCAGTGGAGATTCTGTGTAAGTATTTTATAAAAGAACTTGTGAGACCTGTTAGTGGTTTTATACAGTTCAGTAATTTTCTATGGTTTGTTATCAATTTTTTTGTAGAAGCACCACTACATAAAGCAGCATAAATCTGAAAGGGAAATTATTCACGTTAACGGTTAATTTTTGGATTTTTCTCATAACCTTAAAAAGTTTCAGAATATAAGTTTATCATTGCCTACAAAATCCTTATTGATCAATTTGTTGGAGTTAAAGAGATGAAATGGTAAGTCACCCATGATTGTCACCATAATGACATGAACAATTCATGCGAGAAAATCGTCATCTATTTCAACGTTCCTATTATACTTGCCTATCAATTATAATTCAGTTAATCATTAATAAAATAATCTCTTTGCAAATTTACCATAATCAAAGTAAATGACAAAAAGTGATTCATTTTCTGTAAAATTGACAGATAATACATTGAGCAGTTAATAAGTTTAACATTATCATTTTTACTTTACGAAAAGAACTTTCCCAACCAAATTTAAGCATTCTAAACACTAGACAGAAGGTATTTCTATTGTATATATTTTTTGTGATGGAGGATCAAATCTATTGAACTTTTAATTTTGGCACAAAACTCGGAGAAAATTTCCTCTACTCTGATTGTTTCCTTTACTCATACTATGCTTTAACTATAATTATCGAATAACAAATTATTTATTTAAAAGGAAATCACAAAAAGAAACTAATAATTTACATAATAAATAATAAATTAAATCAATATGTTGGGCAAAGTAGACCGAGTTGATAATGATTGGTTCATAAGATAAAAATAACTGTCATTTTAATGAACTTAGATTGATAGTTGAACGAGTGCATACACACATGTGAAAAATATTGAAGTAATTAATCTTATGTAACAATGTAATCTTATATTCTGATCTGGCTTTTCATAAAATGAAGCTGATTAGTTCACAAGGTTAAAGATCTCAGTTATTCAGTTAAACAAAATTACCTTATATAACCATGAGATTGAGATATAATAAAATAAAACAGGTTTATATGATAACCTAATAGTGGGTAGTTGTGACGGTCTTTTAGTTGGACAATTTGCTATTGGATTGTTATCATTTAAAAAAAGAAGTTAATCTTTTTAATAGTGATGAGTGTATAATAAATGCTAGATGTTTCGATTCAGTCCATGATGAAATGTCATGAACACAAATATCATGAATAATTTGGAATTTTAAGTAGGAACTTATACATAAAAAAAAACAACAGAATTTGTAATTTATGAACTTATTTGGCATAAATGTGCAGAAAAAACAAGTCGGTACACTTTACTCAATCAATTATTAGTTAACAGTAAGTAAACTAACAAAATGTAATAATGATTAAAACAAAAAAAGATTTTATTACAGAACCGAATATATTCAATTACATGTTCAACCAGTCTAGTGTTACTATCATCAGTTTGATAACGGATAGTGTTGACCAAAACAAGAATGAAGGGATATATTATGAGTTGATCAGAAGTTAGGATACTAGTTAAGTCACTGAAGTCAACACAACTATTCTGTCCTCAAAAACTGGAAGTACTTTAGGTAGTACAGTTTCAGAAGGCTAACAGTAATCAGAACGTACTTACAGATTCTATCTATAATTTACGGCAGTTCTAACTTGGCATTCTCAGCAATACTAACATCATGACTTCTTCAAGTTTTTGTTTGACAATGATTTTATTCATTCACAATGGAATAAGCCAGTAATTACCAATGTAGACAATGTTAGAATCAACTGTACAACAGTGAATGCAATTAATATATCACAGTTATTGTACAATTTATCAGTACAAAAAAGTACTTAATATTGAATAAGTGCTAAGGCAGTCAGATTTTATTAGAAAGGCTAGATCTCTTCTGGGACGATATCCGTTTGCCCTCTGGTTGATTGTCATATTCTTTTAGTTCGCTAAATTGCTACATCCTCGAAGGTCACATTCTGCTAAGATAGTAACAACTTTTGTACTGATTTCGTTTGGGTTGCTTGTTCTATCATAAGTATCAAGTTACCTGCAATTCCATCTCCTTCCCGTCTTAGCCGTCGAGGTTTGATGTGTTGAGTATGATTGACTGTTGTCGGTTCCGAAGAAAACCGACCGTATTAGAAAAGCCCTATCGTTTTTGTCCCTGAATTTGTAACATCGTAGGCCGTACTGAACTCTGATAACAAGACACAACAATAAGTTATTTATAAGATAGTTATATTTCTTCAGATCTAATGAAGTGATAATGTTTAATATGTCATCCTGGATAGTACAATACAAGTAGATTCTTGATAAGATTTCCTACAAAATTTGTAAACTAAGCTAATATGCATTTAGAAAATGCATTACTTTTGATAGGATAAATTGTAATTACTTCTTTAGAACAATAAAGATACTTGCAGTTAAACAGGGTATCATTCACTACTAAATTTACTACAAACAAAAACTCAGAAAATACTACCATCTCACATTTCAGCAGTATGCAAACAATTTGAACACGAAATAAGTGTGCTGTTATACAATGCAAACCTAACCCAAATGTTCAGAAAGTCGATTTGGTGTACACGCAAGAATAGATTATTTAAAAATTGACCTTTACACAACTATAAAATAGAATTTCCAAATCATATTGTAAACAACGGATGGATTATATTTCAAAGCAAAGTTACCAGTGTTTTAGAGTAAAATGAATAATTACTGCTGGAAGTAAGTGAATTTTTTAAGTATAAAAAATATGAAACATAGGTAGTAATATTTGTAAACAAAAGGGTATGAAAGTAAATACGGTAGATATTACCTTGCCACGTCCAGCAAATGAAGATCGACAATGATAAATGATAACTGTAAGATCACCTAAGACAGTTAATCCATTCAAAAGTATTTGGATCTTTCCATCTTCAAGAACATAGGATCTATCACAAAATAAAGACAAAACAAGTACAAATAATTATCATAAAAACACGTAAAAGTCGAAACTAATAAAATTTATGTCGTCAGATTATCTGTTGCCTCAAAGGCATTCGATCATTTGATTGTCAACCACTAATTTGCTGATTCAGACTAAAACACTAGGTGTTATTACTAGGTTTCACAAAAAATTTATTGTGTACTGAGCTGCACTAATGTAATGACGTTTTTGTTCTGCACAATAGTTGACGTATCAGCCACTTGACGGAAATAAGTTATCGTTTTTAAATTATTGTTGAGTACACAACAAAAGAAGAAAGGAAAGCGAGATTTATTGTCTTATTTTTCATGGATATCAACCGATGCACAGGAATAATCGTCAGTCATTTATAAGTAACATCAACGTACTCAGTGGATTGGAGATGAAACTGTACTCATTAGTGTAAATGTTTCCATATATACAAGACACATAGCCAGAATCTGTTGGACCAGATAGTCTAATTTACTATAGTAGTTAGAAAACAACTATTGTGTTAAAATCCCACATTACAGTTTAATTTGAGAGGAAAAGTAGAACCATTATCCATCAAACATAGTGTGATTCAAGGTAAAATACACAGAAATTTACTTCGTCAATGCTACATTAATTTACCACTGCGAACGGAACAAAGACTTGTGACCATAGACCAATAAGCTAGCTGTTTGACACGTCCCGATCCAGCTAACTAGAGGAAGAAGTCCAAGCTTGGAATGGCGAAGTATATTCCGCAAACAGCCAGGAAACAAGCGATAACAACAGACACAAATCAAATGTATACATACAGCACAAAACCGTCCTTGGGGAGAGTTACAAAATAGCATACTAAAAGACACAACAGACCAATAGCGTTTAAGATTCTACCAAGTGGAAGGTACGACATGAAGGCGAAAAGAGCGCTTTTGGCACGAAAACAAAGAAATTCAAATTTTCTAAATAAAATTACAAAATTAGGTCCTTTTCCAAGTGAGTTCTGGAGATCTAACTTCCCAAACACTTTACCAAGCTTGTATTATCTGCATTTCAAACAAGATGCATCCGTCTGGCTATCAAACGATGAGTATACGATGTAGTGATTCTTTATGGTTGTAAAGTGAAGTCTATAGCATTAAGAGCAGTAGACTGCTTGTACCTAATAAAACAAATATCTTATAAAAATTGTTCGAATACAGTGGAGAACCTCAATTATCCTTCATCTCATTTATTGACTCTTGCTGAACATATGTAGAATGAGACAACCTAAAAGGGTGCACAATCTTGTCGATTACTATGTTGTTTATAACTAAGACATAAAAAATCCTGCTAACATTATTCACCTCTATGCATTCTACGGACTTCCTTTCTGTTGTTCCCCTGTTTTGAAAAAAATAATGTTACAATTTGATTAAATTTTGTATTTAGAATGTTTGAAGCTTTGTCCTCATTCGAAAAATTCGTCATTTGACTTAGCCGACAATGAAATCGATGCTACCTACTAGATGAACTATAATAATCACAGAGGTCTTCTTAGTTTTCTAACTTTAAACAGGGTTATCGTATGAATAAGAAATTTGATTTTATGTAAAAAATATATTGATAAATACCTTAATAATAATAAACCCAAACCAAATTTTTCAACAAAGTGGCCTAATAACCAAAAACAAAAAAATTTCTGCAAAACAGTAGACAACAACTGAAACACATTTGAATCGGTTGTTTCAATCTTCTCATTGATGTTTGGGACTAGAAATGATCAGTCACTTTTTGCATATGAGCGTCCTCTGTTCTAAACACCAAAGGAAAGATTCAAACAATCGATACAAGTGAATTAAACTTCACTCCATTCCACAAGTTACTAGCTATATGGACTCGTGAGTCACCATCTATCTCTGCTTATATAATAATAATAATAATAATAATAATAATAATAATAATAATAATAATAATAACCTTAAATTATCGTATTCTGCGTAAGTTGAGTATACTTTGGTCTTTCCTTCAAATATTTCCACATACGGTCGACATCCATTTCTGAAATATTTTCAAGAAAAACAAGTACAATCTTTATAATAAGAAAATTGCTATTATTAACTCCGAATATAACCTTCTTTGATTTAGCCAATCTCATAGGAAAGTATCACTAAGCTTCAATATAGACATTGAAGTTGAAAAGTGAGTACGTAGAACTTTATATGGTAAATGGGTTGCATTTCTTTTTTTATAAATTTCATGTTAATTTACGAGTCCAAATCCTCTGTATCCACCTAGGGAAGTTGGAAAACCCTGATTCTAAACCAATGGTGCACACGGACTCCAAGATCCTCAGGGAACACATAAAGTAAGAACCTATTGTTGGTCACCGGCTACTATGGGACTGCATCTCCTAACGTTGCTCCAATGCCTTGTGGAATAGACCTCTAGGTCGAAGGCTCGGGGAGTGGCCCCCTAAGAAAAGTAACTGCTTCGGTTTGGACGCTCGGACAGTATTCCAACCCTCACAAAAATCAAATGATTTGTGTGGCGCACATATAATTGCTTCCTCCTTGTACCAATGATTATGTGTTTAAATAAATAAATAAATTATAATAAATCAGTAAGAATATTTGTTCCAGTAACTAGTACCAAATAAGACAAAAACAGCGTCCTGATTTAAACTGTTGGCTACTAGTCAAATTTAACACAAGTATCTGACTAAAAGACAATATTAAACCGAGCCAATCAGGATGTATCTATTCCATTGTAGACCGATCAATTTTAGTCCTTAAATTAAACAACAGGAAAAAATGAACTCTTGCAAATGAGACAGATACCGATTGTAAGAACTAGTGTCCAATCGGACTCCGTTGTTCGGCAAAAAAGGCATTGAAGTTTGAAGCGAAAAGAACTGAGTTTGAGTATCAATCCAACCATCAACGTAGGGATGCAGATACACTCAACTGGCGAGTCCGAAATAGAACAGAAAGTGAATCTTGGGTTCAACTGTTAATAATTACCTAACTTAATTAAATTTATCTAATCATAATAATAACTATTTTTCACAAGTCAACGAGGATTTTAAATAGATTCAGTCAAAATTTTAATGTATTAAGATTATTTAACTGAGTTGAGATCTATCAATCAAAAAGTACCAATAATAATGAGTTAGAATTGACAAAAATAAAACAAAGTGGTCTATATAATCCACGTTAATTAATGACTATTAAAACAAAAAATCGACTTATGACAAACACCAAATTAAAAATTCAATTATTCTTAATCTAGTACATGGCAGTAATAACAGAAAACAAGTACAAACTCATTGATAGTGCAATACCAACTACAATACACTTAAGATAGTTTATATATATATATCGCTCACTGACAATCAAAACAAAAACAAAGATACACATAATTTAGCATGAACTTATGAAGAGAGTACTTACTTGGATTTATTAAATGTTGGTACAGGTGCAATTATCAAACTGATAAGATTCAATGGGAAATGATGAGGTGTAAATACACGATTATGACTTAACTGAGCTACATAGTTGATATATCTGCATGAACAAGTAGGAAAAGAAGAAACAAAATCAATTAGAGTTCATTCAATTGATTTAGTTACGTACGTTCATTAAATAAAACAATCAATAAGACAACGAGTGTCAGAAAATAAATATCCATGGAAATAAAGGGGATAATTTAAACATGATGTGTCATTTAGATTGAATAATAGCTTCAAAATAAACACCCACTGTAAAGACCTTTTTAACAGATAGTTTTTTTTGTTTGTAGAAATTCGTTTAGTTCGGAGATAGTTTCCGTTATCACATAAACAAACAGGTGTATAAATGACTAAGACGCCCTGTACTCTAATGGCACCGCAATTGATCACTGCTTTGTCAGCCAGTGTGTTAGTCTATGATTACCATACAAGCTTAATTGACTATTCATTTGATTTCAAACAATTTCCATCAGAAAATACCGTCATTCTTATCAAGTCAGTGAAACTGGGAAATTAGAGAGATGTCTATCGTGTATCAACAACATTTCCGTAACGCGGATGTTCAGTAATTTGTGTGTGAGCACATTGATGATTACTCACTGTGTCGCAATCTTGAAACACTGGCTTCGGTGGTTTGAAGATGTGCTACGAATATCATCTCAAAAATTTCCACAACGTACTTTATTTGACAACACTGAGACTGGTTGAAAAAATGCATTTTAATGAGAATTAAATTTCTAATGATTATGCAGTGAATATGATTAGAATACGCCAAAGTCTCTAACTAATTGTCTCAAAGTAAAGTGAAATCTCTTTAAATCAACGAGTGGGGAATTGTAAATAAATATATAATTAAACATCATGTATGCTGTTATTATTAATTTGTCGACAGTTGCTCGAATCCATAGATTCCAAATATTAATCCTGTTTGTAACACTTTAAAATCTGTGGTTTTTTTTTATCCTAGATTTTGATTCTAGAGTTTATTATTCTAAATGCTTGTCATTAGCTATTCGATTGACGGCATTGAGTTAATTAATCACACTCATCTCCTTTTTACCACATGAAATCCTGAAATAAAAAGAAATACAGTTAGTTTGTTTACAATTCATTAAATCTTTTAAATGCTAGGATAAGACAGTTAATGACAACTTCACTTGTAATATATACAGAAAACACAATTAAAACAGGAACAAAGATTAGAACGAATAGTTTATACCTAATCTGTGATGCATTCAAGCCAGGATTGCCACGTTTCGATGCAAACAATTGAATTGCAGGTGACGCGTTATCAAATACCCGACAAAAGCATAATAAGGAACATGCTAATACTGCGGACAATGTTTTACCATCGGTACAATGTATAACACAAATATTGTTCGATTTTTGAGCTAACCATAACCTTGCATTTAAGCATAATTCAATTAATGATTTTAGCGCTGGAGCACGGTGTGCTTCGAAACCACGATGTGATACTCTACCATGAAACCAATGATCTGAACGATATGGACGATTACTAAGATTATAAACAGCATAAGCATCTGAAAAACGTGCATCTAGCATATTTTGCATTTCTTCCATGGAATTCACATTGGCAAGCACTTCAAATCCACTTTCAATGGGGAAAGATGTAACTAAAGCATAAAGGACAGTGTTTTTTTAGTAAATTCGTACAAAGAAAACGAATTAAATTGAAAAGCAAAACATGTTTTTACATAGATCGGCATCGAGTTGAGAAAATTGTTAAACCTCGTTAATATCACGAACCGAATTCAGTTAGAACACTATTAAAAACCTTGAAGTACAAGAAAGCCGTTTCGTCTTAATACTGTAATTCCCAGCAGTACGCATCCACGGCTGTACCATCGAGAATCAAGCCCAGGAACCTCGTACTGATACGCGAACGCCTAATCTCTAAACCACCAAGTCAGAATCTAATGGTATAAAAGTCTAGTTTCAATCAACCAGCGAAATAGTACGATAACCTACCATTGTCTTCGATGCGTATCTTCCTCAAACCCGAAATGGTTGCTCAACTTAATTGGTCACTGCTACTCACCATATATATGCAGTAAAATAGGTATAATCTAATAAGCACATCAGTTAATTAAATATTAAACACTTAATTATATTCATTATATAAAGATCATCACGTGCTTAGATTAAAGAACGTCGAGTACGTATTACGTTGACAACAATAACCTATAGGTAAATCATAATTTATATAATCTGCAGAGGCTATTTCCCTTATATCAGACTCCAATAAATAATATCCCGTTAACTGAGCATTTGATTTATTTATTTGAATGCATAAATATTGGTACAAGATGGAACCAGATACATATGCGCCACACAATAGTAATGAGAATGGGAAGAGATAAATGATGTAATGTAAGTGTAAAAGACGGAACAAAAGCGACCACAAATTAGTGTATGGTAGAGAAATAATAATAATAGAGGAAACGGAAAGGTACAACCGGAAACAATTCTTTCAGTTAAAGAAGTTATGGTCACCTTTAATGAAGAAAGTAAAAGAAGGTTACAGCAGGATCGCCACTGGCTTCTATTCTGAGCCATATCTGACAAAGTCTCTAGCCACTGCGTTGCATCATCTCCAGGACCCCAACCAAGGAGTCGTGAAGGACCGACAGAAGCCAGTCCTTTGCAGCTTTCTTTCATACCACGACACCATGTCACACACTGGCCACCTCTCCGCCTTTTCCAACCAGTCCCAGTGACGGCAAATAATGCACGACGTGGAATTCTCTGGGACGACATTCGCAGAACATGTCCAAGCCACCGAAGTCAATGTTCCAAGATGGTGACACCAATTGAATTATCGTCTCTGCGCCCAAATACACGATGCCAAACCTCTGCATTACTGACATGGTGTTGCCACTGGATGTCAGCAATCCTTCGGCTACAAAGATGATAAAACACAGAGTCGTTGAACATCCTCAACTCGGAGAGACCAGGTTTCACAAGCATAGAGCAAAACTGCTCTCACCGACGCGTTGTAGATCCGACCTTTTACAGCTAGACTAACATCACGAAGGCACCAACGACGGCTCAGATTGGCATAAGCCACTTTATCTTTCACTATTCGTGCATTGATCTCATCACTCACACCCCCACCACCACTTATGCAGCTACCCAGATACACGAACTTCTCGACTACCTCTATCTGCTCACCATCCAGGGTGAGTACAGGATTGGAATCCTGCCAGTCTTGTAGAAGTATTTTGCACCTCGAAGGTGCAAAGCACATACCATACCAGACATTAATTGCCAACTGATGAGGTGCAGGTTGAATGGCTTGAGTATTATCGCACAGTAAGACAATATCATCCGCATACTCAAGGTCAACAAGTCTTTCTCCAGGTGTTTGGCAGAGGGTGTAGATGTGATCAATACATCCTCGACTAGAAAGAAACCCAGCCTGCTCCTCGCGAGTCAATCTTTCTCAGGTTTTGAACAACCTACGAAGTATGACGGAAGCCAATAGTTTGGATGCAATCGCAAGTAGACTTATCCTCCGATAGTTGTTACAGGAACGACGTGAACCCTTTTTAAAGATAGGGACAACTATCGACTCATTCCATGACGTTGGTACACTCTCTAGTTCCCAGACCTTTGTAAACAACAGTCAGTTCCCTACCCAGAAAGCCACCACCATCTTTAAAAAGAGCCGGAGGTAAGTCATCTGGGCCAGGTGATTTGTAGCGTTTCAAGAATCGGAGTACCTTTTGGACTTCCATCCTCGTAGATTGCCTCGCTCACATCAGACTTCTTGCTGACAGTGGCTTGGATGAGTTGGAAGAGCTTCCGGTAGATACCAGATGCAGCTGCTGCTTCCAGCTCATAGGCATGTTCCGACCACCAGGCTTCTCGGTCCTTATTCAAGCTTTGCTCAATTTCATTACGTAACGTCCTTTGTTTGTGGTCAAACTCACGGTCACCGGAATAGACCGACGGGCTTCGATAAGTTGTGAGGAGCCTGAAGAAACCCAGCGCCTATAATCAGGACGTTTCGCGAACCGACAACTGACTGTATCCGCCATTTTCATGGCGTCACGCAATTCTAACCAATGCTCATCTATACTTTTCGGTGGAATAGTAGCTAGCCTAGAAGCTAGCTCGGTTCGATACTTATTTCCTACACAAGCTGCAATCAATTTACTGACAAATCCGTTTAGGGTGATGAATTCGCTGGCCAGTGAAAAGTAAGGTAAGATTGGCGCAAACAACGGCATGATCAGAGTCCAGAGAGGTACTCCTAAAGGAGCGGCAGTGGCACATCGGCGATGACTATGCCAGAAGTTACTGCTAGCCAGAAACAGATTCTGGCCTGCGCACAGTTGTAGTAGACGGTCCCCGTTATCTGACCTGCGACCAACAAGTCCCCATCGGCTATTATTATTAAGTGAATGTGAAACGTGTGAATTCTGATTGGAGTGTGCACAGTTGTTATACCATCAGGTTTGTGTGAGGGCTATGATACTGCCCGGGTGCCCAGACCGAAGCAGCTAGTTTTCGATTATTATTAATCCTCTTTCTTCCAATTACTCGATGTTAGTTTATAATCGATGTGTTATTATATAACTATTATGTAACGCGTGTACTCAATGAGTATTATTTCATTATTGTAAATCTCGACCGTTGTTGCTACCTTGACATGGTGGTCGGGCTTGCCTATCGTGATGACCCAACCGAGCTATATTGGCTGGAGCGTATGTTCCTGTAGGTTCTATCATGCCAGGCAGGTCGATTGGAGAACGGTGAGACTAAAAGCAGCAGCTCAAGGTCTGAGTGCGAAGTCGTACTGCTGACCGTAGAGGGGTGTGACAGCAGTAAGGTGTTTCCTTCAGACAACCAGCATGACAGCGATGCTGCCTTCCCACAAGGAGGGGTGGGGTTAGAAAAGGTCGACCCTAAAAATGCACACCTCGCCTTATCCCACGGATATCCGTCTCCGGCGGTAAGGTCTCAATAAGTACGGAGCTAACACAAAAATTACCCATAAAAAGGTCGTGTGTGACCGACCTCAAGCAGTTGTCCCTTGGGCACTGCGGTCACGCTCTCAGGTCACTAAGACCACCTTAATCCAATTTCCTTTTCAGGTACCTCCAGAACAACCCTTCCACGGTGTGGGCAACCGGGAAGTGATAACCGCCCTCATAACTCTAACAGCACTCAAGACCACTGTATTCATAATCAACCTCCCTCTTCAATTCCTATTATTCCTCCTACATCGACTTTCAACTCTAAATTTCCTCTTCGGCTTCCACCTCAAGTGTCACCATAGCCAACGATTCTAGTGCGCAAAACACTGTCCCAGGTCTACTGAAACCTCGCTCCAAACTACACATTGGAGCCTTCAACGTACGCACCCTATGTCAAATCGGTCAGCAGGCTTCCTTGGCTAAAACCCTAGAGTCTCTTTCCATTGATGTATGCTGTGTCTCCGAAACACGCATACAGGATTCCAGTGTGGTCATTCACTTGACCTCACCTCGGCAAACGGAGAGCCAACGAGATACACCCTTCGTGTATCTGGTGACCCGATGGCAAGTTCTCGTGGACTGGCAGGTGTAGGCATAGCACTAAGCATGAGGGCCGAACAAGCACTGCTAGAGTGGATCCCCGTCAACAGTCGTCTATGTGCTGTTCGGCTGAACGGCTACGTAAGAACTCGGAAGGATAGGGACACACGTCGTTGCCTTTTTGTCGTTTCTGCCTACGCTCCCACTGACTGCAGCTCAGATGAAGTGAAAGATGAATTTTACAGAAAGCTTCCGAACTTCTTCAGAAAGCTAAACGCTCAGACATAGTACTCGTAGCAGGTGATTTTAATGCTCAGATAGGTAGTTTAAACCAAACAGAAAGGCATTTAGGTGGATATTTTAGTATTCCGACACAGCGAACAGATAATGGTGATCGTCTGCTGCAGCTATGCTCAGACAATCGTTTATTTTT
This sequence comes from Schistosoma mattheei, assembly GCA_944470405.2. Classification (NCBI taxonomy): domain Eukaryota; kingdom Metazoa; phylum Platyhelminthes; class Trematoda; order Strigeidida; family Schistosomatidae; genus Schistosoma; species Schistosoma mattheei. The sequence goes on along the minus strand of OX103943.1, from coordinate 53,174,163 downwards.
AGCAAACACAAATTTTAAGCATAAGGAGAGACATCGTCTAACATGGCGACCCCCTACACCAAACCAACGATGGACTCAAATAGACCATATTGCCATCAGTCATCGTTGGAGAGGGTCGGTAGAAGATTGTCGCTCATTCTGGAGTACCTGCTTGGACTCCGACCATGCCCTAATACGGGCACGCATCTGCTTGCGCCTCACTGGACGCAAAAAAGCCACATTAAAAAGACCCGTTAGAACTGAGTTGAGTAACGAGAAAACCAAAAGTAGGTTCCAGGAACAACTGAGGTCACACTTAGGTAGTTGTGAAGACGAGGCTGACCCAGATGTTGCTTGGAAGGGCATACAATCAGCTGTGGAAACAGCAGTGACATCTATTAGTGACTTAAACCACAGAGTTACAAGGAACCAGTGGATTTCTTCAAGGTCTGTCACACTGATGGATTCTCGCAAACTCGTCCCATCAGGTTCTGAACATGATGAAGAGCGTAAACAAATCAGATCTAGGTTAAGAAAAAGTCTAAGGAACGACCGTGAGCAGTGGTGGGTAACGAAAGCAAAAGAGATGGAAAAGGCGGCGACTATAGGGAACACAAGACAGCTTTACAGACTAATAAAAGAAACTGGAATTAATAAGTCAAGTGTAAGTGAGATTATTTCGGAAAAAGGCGATACTCTCATCTGCTCCCAGTCCAGACGTTTAGAACGATGGGCGGAACATTTTAGAGAACAGTTCAGCTGGCCTTCAGCTACTCTACAACTACCCTCCATTCCCAGACACGTGAATGGAACATTGAAGTAGGTCCCCCAACTCTTGCTGAAGTTGAGAAGGCTATAGTTAATCTGAAACGAGGAAGGGCAGCTGGTCCAGATGGATTGGCTCCAGAAGTCTTTAAGGATGGTGGTCCAATTTTAGCGATTAGGTTGACTAATATTTTAGCTAAGATCTGGGAGTTAGACGTTATCCCATCTGACTGGTCGCAATCACTTATCGTCCCAATATATAAGAAAGGGTCAAAATCATCCTGTGACAACCACAGAGGGATTAGTTTAACAAATATAGTATCTAAAATACTGGCCTCGATAATTATCAGACGCCTAACTAAGACTCGTGAACTACAAACACGAGAGAACCAAGCTGGCTTTAGACCTGGTCGTGGCTGCATCGACCACATATTCACCATTCGTCAGGTTCTAGAACACAGGCATACTTATCGGCGTCCGACGATGGTGGTCTTTCTTGACTTAAAAGCAGCATTTGACTCTGTAGACCGCGAGATTCTGTGGCAGTGTCTGTCATTGAAAGGCGTACCTCAGAAGTACATAAACCTTGTGAAGGCTCTTTACTCGAACACTACTAGTCGAGTCAGGGCTTATGGCGAACTGTCATCTACTTTTGCAACCTCAAGTGGTGTCCGTCAAGGCTGTCCACTTTCTCCATTTTTGTTTAACTTCATCATAGACCTATTGATGGAAATAACACTCTCGTCGACTGAATTCTCGGGTATTGATCTCCTTCCAGGAGGTCCACTTATCGACTTAGAATACGCAGATGACATAGTCCTGTTTGGTGAAGACGCTGACAAAATGCAGAGTCTTCTGGTAGCACTAAGCAACAATGCCAGAATGTTTGGGATGCGCTTCTCTCCCTCTAAATGCAAGTTGTTGCTTCAGGACTGGTCTGCGTCAACACCTGAACTAAGGATAGGGAGTGAAGTAGTCGAACGCGTTGACAACTTCACTTATCTTGGAAGTCTGATCAGCCCTAATGGGTTGGTGTCTGACGAAATCTCAGCACGGATTCGAAAAGCTCGTTTGGCTTTTGCCAACTTACGTCACCTTTGGCGGAGGCGAGATATCCGTCTATCAATAAAAGGACGAGTATACTGCGCGGCAGTCCGTTCTGTTTTAATTTACGGCAGCGAAACATGGCCATTAAGAGTAGAAGACACCCGTAAGCTACTAGTATTTGACCACAGATGCCTTAGAAATATTGCTGGCATCTGCTGGGATCACCGGGTAAGTAATAGTGAGGTTAGACGCAGGGTATTAGGGAATGATGGTAAATCAGTTGATGAGGTTGTGAATCTTCATCGACTGAGATGGTTGGGCCACGTATTACGTATGCCTGAACACCGATTACCACGACGTGCAATGCTAACCGGTGTAGGGGATGGTTGGAAGAAAGTTAGGGGCGGCCAAACCAAAACGTGGCATCAGTGCTTGAAGTCACTAACTTCTAGTCTGAGCCATGTTGGTAGATGCAGACTACTTGGTTGGGGTCCGCGTGACTTTCGTAACCAATGGTTGGAGACTCTGGTTGACATGGCTCAGAATCGATCACAATGGCGTCGGTGTATACACTTCTGTCTTCCCTTAAACTAAGAGATTAAATCACTTCATATCTTTCTACTAACTAATTCTTTCTTCCTATACTGTATCCTTATTGCAATTTTTCTCCTATATATTACCACCTCTGAATTAACCACTTATATGAATTCGGTGTCCATCTTGTTGTGTTAATGAGGTATGGCAACTTGGCCCGATGCATATATGTGCCTGATCCTACGTTGTAGCTGACTGACTGACATTATTGTAAATTATAAAATAATTAAATGTGCTTATTACAAATCAATAGGGTAGGAAGTATATCTGTGAGTATCATTCAACTGAAATGACTATTTGAGAGTAACAATCAAGACATCTAGGTAGAATTTAGTCATATATACTTAACTTTATAATACGGAAAGCTTTAGACATCCACAATTTTGTGAGTACAAAAACAATTTGTTAGATCCAACTTTTTAATATGGTTGTAATTTGCAGTTTTATTTTATTTATTTCATTGTTCCTTCTCATTTCATTGTTCACTATTGAGTTTACAGAGATGATTCTCATTTATTCTATTTTTCTATCACTATTATTAATAAAAAGACCATTTCTATCTCGATACCTTGGTTATCATTCTCAGATCTTCATCTCAACAATACTAACAGATACATTTTCCATCTGGTTGTGAATTTATCAACAGAGGGATAACAAGAATCATAAACGCGGATCTGATGATCCTGAACCCTGACCATTAAATAGGCTAAATTTCTGAAATTTTATTTAACACAGGTGACGAGCAATCACAGAACATGGTTTTTAACTATTTTTAGACTATTTTAAACAGTTCTGCTAAGAAAATGGAACTGATCGCTTACACCCTGTTCATCGCATCAACGATAATTTTTAACGGTCAGGCAAACTAGGCTTTGTTGAAACGAAAAAGCGATGGGAGTCTGAGCCAAGTAATCACCCTAACGAATTATATCTTATTCTGTCGTTCCGGAACGCCGCCTGCAGCTCTTCTAAAGTTACTGTCGGTCCAAAGCCCAAGTAAGAAGGAGGGTAGGGCATAGGGACGCCAACCCCATCCTGTAGAAGAAATGATAATAAAAAACGCTAAACAGAATAAACAATTTAGACCATCTAAACTCTGTTCTCCGAGTTAAAGGAAGAATTATGACGCCTCATAACGAAGGCTGAGATTCTTCGGAAGTCACGAGGTCGATGACCCCTCTAAAAATCAGACCAACAATTAATATAGCTACATGGAATGTTCGGACAATGTGGGAGACCAGAAGGACCAGTCAAATAACTACGAAATGAGGAGATACGACATGGAGGTGCTCAGAATCAGCAAAACATATTGGACCCAAACTGGACAGAAAAGGTTAGATTCGGAAGAGATGCTGCTGTACTCCAGTCATGAAAAGGGAAATGCTCCAAACACTGAGGGAGTGGCTCTGATGCTGTCCAAACAAGCACGAAATGCATATATAGGATGGGCATCTCACGGATCCATGATCATCAAAGCATCATTCAAAACAAAGAAGGATGGAATCACTATGCATGTTATCCAATGTTATGCACACAACAATGATAGCAATGACGACAATGAAGATCAGTTCTACGAGAGGCTGCAATCGATCATAGCGAAGCGCCCAGGAAACCACCTGACCATCCTAATGGGAGACCTAAACGCCAAAGTCGGAATGAACAACACCGGATATGAAGATATCATGGGACGACATGGACTGGGAGAAAGGAATGAGAATGGTGAGAGATTTGCAAGTCTGTGTGTATTCAACAAACTGGTTATAGGCTGCACGATGTTCCCACAAACGCATACACAAAGCTACATAGATCTCACTGGATCACACTGCAGAGAACCAGATAGTTCATATTTACATCAGTAAAAAATTCGTAAGATCCATAGAAGACGTGAGAACCAGGAGAGAAGCTGACATATCTTCAGATCACCACCAACTGGTGGTTACCGAGGTGAAACTAAAGCTAAATAAACATTGAACTGAGTAAACAACATTACAAAGGTTCAATACAGTCTTCCTTCCAGATACTGACAACCTCAACGAATTCAAGATATATATACTTATTTTTCATACCTAATGCTAAGCTTGAAAGTAAAGCTTTTTCCACATTTCCCGCCTTTGACTTCCATCCAAAATTCAAGTCTAGTAGATTCTATGACAACGATTAGTAGTTATCAAGCATTCATGTACCATACATAACAAAAAAGAAATTAAATGTTATCTCCCTAAGTATTATGGGAAAGATTACATACATGATGAAATTATAATCACATAAGCTACACAATTCATTTTCAATTAGTTAGAGTATTGGATCAGTCATTTGAAAACCAGTCTTTCAGTAACTGGCTTTAATATAAAGGTTCCGCTTCAACTATTTCAATTTAGGTACTCAGGCAGTATCCTAGTCTTCAGACAACAATGAAAATCCATTGCACCTAAACTGTGTTGGATCGCTGGCATTTACACAATGATATTAAAAGTGTGAAAATCTGCAGTAAATTTGTAGTTCGTTCTTGCTGAACATTGGTGTTAGTAAATAATTGGAAATCAGATTATACTATGTGACTGTAACCAGAAAAATACAATCACAGAACCACTGGAGAACGAAACACTATCGAGAATTCATAATAAACATGAACCAAAACTTAATTATCAGATGTCTAACAGCGAGCTATTCTTTACTTCACCGATAGGCACCCTATATGAGTGAGGGATTATACAACACATTGAAGGTGGTGGGTAGAGGAATATACATTTTATGAAACGCTGCACATTTGTATTTAAACCTGATGAACATAATCGTGGATGCTGTTAAGAAGCTTAAACAAAAGTGAACAAGTTCGCAATAGTAGGCAACAACAATGAAAAGGTTAAGTATGAACCTTATAGAAACTTCCATAAAATATTGACACGAATACATTACTGTGAGTAGGATTATTAACGATTACTAACCTGCTATACGTGAAGTGATAAACTGGAAATCAAGCTCTGTATTCAACGTGCTGAAAGATAAGTGTACAAAATAACTCAGAGAGAATATTTTTAAACACAAAAGTTGCGTAAATTATTAAATGACAGTTATAAAATTATTAACAAAAAAAGTCTATAAGTAACGTTACCACCTATAAACTGAACAAGCAGAAGTTTGAGTTATTGATTGATAGACCGACGTAACGTTAATCTGAGTCTAAAACGTCGGGTTTATAAATCGGTGAAAGTAGGTCTATTATAACCTCCGCTAAGTTGAGTATGTTTGATGGCTCTCTTAGTGGTTGATCGTCAGTCTCCAAGGGATTATTTAAATCAGATGATAACACCGTGCAGTTAGTACCTAAATCCGGGTACTGTGTGTTGGAACATAGTGATATTATTCCAACCGATGAAAATGTTTTAAAACACCAGCTTTGGCGATCTGGATATGTTTTACTCATGTCACTCCAGTGACTTTCACATTATGCACTGTTTTAAAACTGGATGGAAAAAAGAGAAGAGCTAGTTGATTTATGGGATGGCGCCGTGGAGCGAATGATAGTTGTATAAAACTAGGATACATGTATTAAAAACTATTGTTGAAACAGTAAAATCATTATAAGCTACTCGTATCACTAATATGAATGAATATTAACTTACCTTATGTACATGAGATTTCATAAGACTATAATTGCAGTTTACTTTTCCGAAAGCTGTTTAGTTAACCCATAAAAAAGCATACTAAATATTACTAGCACACTTGATTAAAGTATTTCTTAGTTATTGCCAATACGTGGATTTGCCTGTATGCATGCCTATCAGCAATTGATGAAACCTAGTAATCAAAACTAGGTACACATACTTAAAGCTTTGAAAAATATACTTTGTGCAGACTGTTATATCCCGATGAGAATAATGAATGGTAGCTTTTGGGACCCATTTATGGACCAATACTATACGTATATTTTTATCGTATAATTTTAAAATGACTAAACTATTCGTATTCGTGTTCCTCTTATCATAAGCTTTATTTTGACATATGAACTGTTATTATACGATTTACCATTCGTGAGTTATACCCAGTCTATCAATTACTACCTCCCACTTTTGGTTAAATCTTGTACAAATGTTGTTTTGGTCTGGCCACCCCTAGCTTTCTTCCAACTTACTCCTATACAACAACATCGAACATCGAGGCAGTCGGTGGTTGGCATACGTAACACATGTCCCAGTCATCTCAACTGATGAAGTTTCACCACGTCATCAATTGATTTGCCATCCTTACCTAGTACCCGTTTCCTAACAACTGGATTACTTACTCAATGGTCCCAGGATATACGAGCAATGTTTCGAAGACATCTATGGTCGAATACTCGTAACCTACGGATATCCTCTACTCTTACCGGCCATGTTTCACTGCCATAAAGTAGGACGGGACGAACTAATGATGATTCCCAATTGTTCAAATTAAAACAAATAAATAACGAGTTCAGACGTGAGATCAAATTGTTGAAAGTAAGACATGGTAACAGGATTAAAATACCAGTTCAATTAAATGGATGTCAACACTTATGTTATGATCAGTGAAGGGTTTTGTGGAGATTGTAGTAAATTAATAATTGAATTTATGAGTCAATTGAAGCTAAACCACCATTGAAAACCTGAAAGCACTAGACGGCCGTTTCATCTTAGTATGGGACTTCTCAGTAGTGTGCATTTAACTTTCTCATAAATGTAACTTGTGACTTAATAATAATAACTGATAAGAAAGTAATATTTTCGCTTCTCTGCCCCCTCCCCCAAATGAAGAAAAAAGACAAACGACAATTATTATATGATAATGATGAATAGAGTTTAAAACTATTCGAATAAATCAGTAGAATACTGATCGATAAATAAAGGGCAATGCAATGATACGATATAATCAACTGATAATTCCTTACACAATATGGAATAATTGATGCACGATTTCCAAATGAATTGATATCAGAAGACAATAAAACTGACTAAGACAACACATTTTATTTTATTAGTTAACTAAGATGATTAAATGAAAAAATAATTATGATTTGATAGTTTATTGCATGTTGCCCATCATATCCCAATGAAATGAGGACCTAACAATTAAACCTAATTATTACCTGTTAATATTATATCGACATAAATGCGCACTTCTGAGGAGTCCCACACTAGGATGAAACAGCCGTCCAGTGCACATATGTGCCTGGTCCTACGTTGTAGCTGACTGACTTTCAGGTTTTACATGGTGGTTTAGCTTTAATTGACTCATGATTTCAACTATTGAGATAAATGTAAATTGTTGTAATTTGAGCATAAATGAAGAAAAATGATAACAACAAATAGTACTCACGTAGAAACAGTCCCAATAACTTTAGTTGATGCATCTCGTATATTACGAATTAAATTGCCAGCGCCTCCTCTAATCATACCAAGCATATTACTCATAGATTGATTGGATAATTGTTGATTACTTGAAATTTGATTAACTGTAGGTGCTTGAGTTGTTATGACTACTGTTGATGATGATGACAATGATGATGGTGGATTAAAACTAACTGTTGGATTTAATTTTTGTTGTGAGAGCAATGTTGGAGGATTGGGTCTAGATGGTTTATTAGATGACGGTTGTGGATTTGTAACAACATTATTTTCTGAATGCATTGATCTCGGATGATAATCACTAACTTTAGGATCATTACGATCTATAAAGTAAGAGGAATGAGTGGATTTTCAATGTTTTAAAGTCTTTTAAATTTGATTTTAAGGTAAGAATAATTTAACTACATTTTTTCGTCAAAAGAAACACACTTATTTCAAAATATTCTGCAAAATGTATTGATTAAAATACATCCTTACAAATCATCATCAAATTGATGGGCTTGTGAATGCCTTCAATGGTTATTTGTAGTTAAAGAACTTGTTAGGGCATGAACTACATTGTCCATAATTTAATAATCATTTACAGACTTGTGTATTCTATTTTGAGCTACATTTTAGGTACGAGTGGTAATCATATTCTACCCTGTTACTCAAATCAAAACGAGATTTGAGCGTGCAGGAAACTCAGTGGTTAAAACCTGTGTATTTTATCATAACTAAATTACTGCTCCACTGTCTGTTAAAAGCAATGCCTTATCCTATATAAAACAATTCTATTAAGCTAATGGGGATAAAAATGCTTTTAATAAATAATAAACACAAAACAACAGGTACCTAGAAAATAGAGTGATATTTCAAGTGGTTGGTAGTAAACGCCGGAAGATCTTGGATCTAGCATTCATGCTAGTTGGCACATGTTAGTAAGGTATACCTGAAATCTTGAGGTAAATTATACGCTATGTAGGACTCGAACCCACGTCAGCTTCAAGATTGCAGAAACACCTTGCTGACGAGTGTCAACTAAAGAAAACCTAGGTCGATGATCTCCTGTTGACTACTTACAATCTCAACATAGTGAATGTGATGTCAATTCCCTCGAACTAGTGCCTACATACTAACTTGATCAACAGAATTTGATCAGCACAATATAAATATATCACCATTGAGTAATTAATCAGCTGTAAACAAATTGATTTACTCGGTTATTCTGTGAGCATACCTTACGGTAGACGATAGTATATAGCTTAACTCTCAAGTAAGCATTTGTGTACTCAATTTTATAGCAAATATCTAAAACGCTTATTGAACTGAGATAAAGGTTGTTTCAGCGAATAGTCAAACGACAAATATCAATGTCGATATAAGTGAGTAAGACATATCGTCAAACTCAGTTTAATAGAAATAAGTATCTGGAACAATAATAAATACCTTGACTTCATGACATTCAATTTATCAAACTTGATAAACATCCTGGTAACTTAATCTAGCTTAGAATGTTGACTTACCTTAATTAATTAAGAATTACGGAAATGCTCAATCAAAGTACAAGTAAGACAGTTTTATTGTTCTTTCAAATAAACAGTTAATATTTTCTTATCACCATGACTTGACTTCTATAAGCACTTATGATAAGAAATTGTCATGATTGAAAAGAAAAGACTACATAGGAATCTGAATATTAGTCACTGGTTAGGATACTGAATCAAATAGTTATTAATTTTAGGCTGATTTCTGTCTGACAGAATGAAAAATAACAGATTAGACAAAATCATACAATTAACTACCAGGATTTGGAACTTATTAGGTGAGATTTAAAGTTGTATTGTCTGATTTACACAATTACTTACTGATTGGCTGGCTTGTAGGATTAGCAGTAACGTTTACATTACGTCTTTTGGCAACTTCTTCCAACAGAGGAATAGAACCACTTACTCGAACTTCTCTCATAGACGCTAATTCAGATAACTCACCAAGAATTTCATTTATGTTAGGACGTTGAGATGGATTTATGAGAAGTAATTGTCCTGAAAGAAAAAATTGGGTAACATTTAGTTTGACTAGATTACTTGTGATAATAACAACAGATATAAGTCGACATCGCAAGCAACCGCTCAAAACTAGAAAGTTCTTAACAACCATTAGGTCCCAGTGCGGCACTACTTAGAAGTGCGCATCAACGACCATGACCTTCAGGTATGACAACGAATACACTCTTTAAACCATTGAGCCGACATCTAATGGTTTACATGTTTAACTCCAACTGATTTGCGCAACCATTTTACGATGTGATCAGTGGTTAGTTGTCCCATACTAGACAAGATTGAACTCTAGTGTTTATAGCTTCTCTCTAAAACTTCAAGAATCGCCTCTCAAAAGTAGTCATTGATGAGCATACGACTATATATATATATATATATATCACCCTTCTGGTTTCTTAGGATTCAAGATTTGGGAACTTAAAAGTGGCTAGGAACATTGTATAAAACGTACAGGGTGACGAAATGTATTCATTCAGAACGATTCTAGTTAATCTACGTTGGAATATGGATACTAAATGAGTGCCTATAAATCACCTGTAATTACAAGTTAATATATATTCCAATAGTAAATGGCAGTGGAATACAGGGAGTACATTTTCGTCCATTTGAAACTTATCAGATGGATGTAACCGCATTTGTGTTGACGTTCGCAAAAAGACTGGGACACTGTTAGTGGATGTCGGGACTCAGTTGCTTGGTGGAATCGACGCTAGAAACGATAGGTACTGAATTGGAGACTGAGTGTGAAAACCAATAATTGGAAGCAGATACGTCTAAAAGATAAGCCCGAAATAGGATGAATATTAGTATCCTGAATTCCATTTCTAACCAGAATCCGAGAATAAGATGATAAAATCTCGAGTATTGTTTACTTAGTGACATATTACTCTGAAGTACACTTAATTAACGTGTAATGAAAGCAAATCTATCTCGAAATAACACTAAAACAAGAGGTAAACTTACGAATTAAACTGCAAAATGGTGCATTCTCTGAACTTATTGATGCCGGTATACTATAATTAGCATTGAGAATAGCCAATTTCGATGAATCCTCAAATGGATGATAAGTACATGTTAAATAAAACAATATACAACCTAAAGCCTTAAATAAAAAGAAAGAAAATGATAAAATAAACATTAAAATATTGAGTAGTTCCATTTGTAATAAACAATGATAATAATGATACTTTCTAGATAAATAAAATATAGTTTCTTAAAAATACAAATTGAGTATAGAAATATTGCTTTTAAATTCAATCCCAACATCCTAGATGTATACTAATACAAACAGGTTTTGAACATCAACACACAATCAAAATTATTCGAATAATTCTGAGTCACTTAACAGTTTATAACATTTTGAACTACAATTCACTTGGTATTGTTTTACTTGAGTCTTCCCATTGATGTTTAGGACTGCAATTGATTAGTCTCTTATTGGCATATGTGCATACTGTGAGTATTGCCTCGATATTGCCTTAATTTACAAGTATTATAAGCAATGATGAATAGTGGCGAGCAGTGGAATCCAGGACGCGCGTCTCTTCCTATTTGGGACTCGTCGGCTGGACGTACCTGCATCTCAGAGTGGATGTTCTCTCTGGGACTCGAATCCAGTACCGTTCGCTTCAAACGCCATGGCGTTTTCCACTAAGCTACTGAGTCCTGATAGCTAATTGCTTGTGAAATGGGGTGAAGTTTAATTCACTTGGTATTGTTTTACTTAAATCTTCCCATTGATGTTTAGGACTGCGATTGATCAAGACTCAGTAGGTAAGTGGATAACGCGATGGCGTTTGAAGCGAACGGTACTGGATTCGAGTCCCAGAAAGAACATCCACTCTGAGATGCAGATACGTCCAGCCGACGAGTCCCAAATAGGACGAGACGCGCGTCCTGGATTCCACTGCTCGCCACTATCCATCTTTGCTTATAATTTCGAACAATGTTATCAAAATTTCTTTTTAAAAAATCCTGCATTATCTAAACATTTTTTTCAGTTTATTATTATAGTTTATTGTCAAACAAATGTAAACAGACATCACAAATCTATCAAGTTCTATTGAATATTAACAAGAACGATTATCTTTATTGAAATTTTCGATTGATCTACAACACTAACGGATTTAAGAACAGTTGAGATATTCTAATACAAGCGGTCCTGTCGAGAACCTGAACATAATATTTTAAAAATTAGACACTACCATAAGAAAAAGAGAAAGTGAAGGAAAATCTTAATGTTTAGGCAGAACAACGTGGAAAAGTACAACTCAGTAAACATTTTTTTTTGAAACAGAACCATAACCCTTCATCCGTATACGAAATTAGCAAACAAAAAGTAGTACCAATCAATCAGAAAAGGGTAAAAGTCATACGAAAAACTGAATTGGAAAAAAATGTATTCCAGATTACCACTATTCCTAGTAATACTCTAGTATTATTAACAAAAATTGAGTAATCCCGTGATCAACTTAACAAGTCCAAAATGTTTACACCAACGTAATATAATCGAAGTGGAATAAGACTGAAGACAATAAACAAATGAGTAGATAATTGGGATGGTTAAATCGTCTATAGACGGATGGGAGGACATGGGATCATTAATTTCAAAATAAAATTAGGTTATAGCAACTAATAGCGGAATTCATTACATTCAGAATAAAATAGATAAAAGATTATTAAAGCTCTTATGTTCTACCCTTGTTGGGGATGCTAGATCCCCAAAACTCATTTGGCAAACATCTTATCTTTGTAATTTTATTTTGAAAATCTGAATCTCTGGTTTGCGCGCCAAATGCGCCAATTTTTACCTTTAGATTGTATTTCCCACTTGGAAGGACCCTAAATGTCATTGGTTCGTTTTATCTTTTAATATACTATTTTGTGACTTTTCCCAAGGATAATTTTATGCTGTATATATACGCTAGAGTTGTGCTTGTGGTGATTCATGCCTCTGGCTGCTTGTGGAATACACTTTCCCTCTTCTGAACCTGGACTTCTCCCTCTAGTTAGCGGGGCTGGGACGCATCGGAATAGTTAGTTTATTTGGTCATTGTGTCGCTTAGTCTTCTTTCCGTTCGCAGATTTACATGATCTCGTAATCTCTTCAAACATAACAACCCTATAGACAATAAGTTTAGTATGTCTGGTTCAATAAACGCTTGCAGCACTTTATTTCTAATTGGTTTTCAGGCTCTTATGAATCTACAACTTCGATTATCAAATGAGAGAAGTACAGCAATACGATTTACTCCCAAGATCATTTCAATCATAAAAAATAAGAAAGTGTTTCTGTACAGTTAATCTTGAACTTGAGGTTACACAAGATTCTGAAAAAACTTTAACTTAAATGGTCGACAAAGTAATTTATGGAAAAGCTTACATTTATAATCTTATGAATTTTTCTAATCGCCTGTAAAGAATTTTGACATGGTTTACCTTTTTAGAAACATTTATTGATATCTAAAAAGTTAATATGAATTCCCCAAACCTTGGGATATGCGATGCTCTTTACGAAATGCTTTCATATAGTTAAGAGTTTAAACGCTCTAACAGACGTTCGGTACTGTTTCAACTGACAAAGTAGTACTCCTTGGAAAAATGAAAAAACAACGGTGTTTTTAATGCTAAAAACCGGTTTGCTGGATGCAGAATGTTTAACTAGAAAATTAGAAAAAGTCCGCTTCTAAAGCAATGATGAACATGTAGTCTGAGATTCGAATGGATATGCCTCTTAAAATTTGTTGGAAGATTTATGGATAAAACGTTTCAGTCAAGAGAACAATGATTTCAAAACACTTGCATATTTTTTCAAATCTTAATAAAACTTACTGTAGTGTATATTTTAGCGTTTATATTTATTTAGAATTGAATTTAAATAAGTAAAACAATAGAAACGATCACTAAGAATAAGGATTAGAAACATAACCTAACACGATTTTGAGCAACTTAGATTGATGGTTACACAGTGATCTGACCAATAAGTTTCGATTGGCACTTAAGATTACACAACAATACCGCTTAATTAGTATAAAGATGGGTTACAGTTAAATGAATCTTTATTTTTAAAAAAGACTTACCCAAATATCCGATGGAGTACCAATAAGATAATTTTGGTAAAGATCAAGCATTTCTGGAGCCCGATACATTGGTGTTGTGAAACGTTCCAGCTTAAGATAGCAGTTAAGACGATGTAAAAAAAAAAATGGTGAGGACGGAAAGAACGAACTACAAAACATACATATGAACTAGATAAAGATTGAATGAATGGTGAAAAGAATATGACATATGTTTTGAAAATCTATTCACAAAATAATTTATAACTGAAAGATAATATCAATGTCAGAAGACAATGCACAATTCGAAGATCAATCATTGGTTCAACAGTGCCTATTGCTATTAGTAAAACATGATATTTAACAGATACAAATACTAGTGCGGGGTGTGCTACTGATGTCGACAGATATAAGTAGTATGTATCATCAATCGAAAGTGGAATGCCTGGAGGCATAAGGTTACGAAGATCAAAGAAAAGAGAACGAGAACAAATAATGATTGGTGTGGAAACGAAATAACAACGAAGTCCGAGACGATTGATCGACATTTTGCAGAAGGAACAGTCAAGCTTGAGGTAATTGACTAATATTTCGCAAATGAAGAATTTTCTCCGATTTTACTAAGGCGCTCTATAATTTTGTATTCGATTGTCCCCATTGGTGTTCTCGTTCACTACACTAGTAAGCATTCAGTACAAAGGTACAACTATAAGAAAGTAGATATGACAAACAAATAATTTGATTGATAAAATAAGAATACAATCTTTTGTATAATATCTTCATTTGACAAACTTAGAAATCCATGGACTAATATACATAGGAAAAATATTGTATTGTCAAAGTGAACTCTCAAGAAGATAGGATTTAGACTACAACACATGTCTTAAATATGTCTGATTTTGAGAAATACATAACTAAACAACAGGGATGAACTTATTTAGCGCTTAAACTCTAAAGTCTAGATAAGAGGTTGTGTAAACGATTTAAAGTGAAATAATTAACCAAAAATATCTTACTCAAATGTGGAATACAGAAATGCCCAAACTTTATATATGTAAACTACAACACATTGCAAATTACAGAGGGGAAATAGATAAACAAACCTTTAGAAGAAACACTATGCACGTTTAGGGTGCAAGTAGCTGAATATATATTGGTTTTAACAGAACTGCATTGCTATTTTAGTATTTAGCCATTGTGGACAAATACTCTTTCCATTTCAGTAACGCATGTTTTTAGCGTGAATCAATTTTTTTACACAATTAAATTTAAACCTTGTCAGTGATTTGCCAACCAATTTGATGAGATAAATTTTAAACTGCACAAAATCTTCACATATAAAGATTATATATATATAATACACTAAATAAAACTTAATGAAGCAAGCTTTTGAAGCTGTAGCTCAATTTAAAAGTTAAATAGTTTGATCATTTCATGGTTGTTCAAAAACAACAGTGCTACAATAGATAGAGTTAATTTTTAAAATTGATTATTAAACTCGCTGATAGCGCAACACTCACTTCTTCTTGAACACTTCCACGTTTTAAAGCAGTCCATGATTGATCTGGACTATATGTAATGGTAGTTGCACTACCAAAATCGCATAACTTTATGATAAAATTATCAGTAAGTAATAGATTTTCAATTTTCAAATCTCGATGTATCACAGGTGGACATTGACCATGCATATGTTGTACACCACGACAACATTGATGAAATATTTGTAAAATAACGTTCGGTGGCAGGGGATTTTCACATTTTGATGCCGGTAAATATTTATCCAACTGACCCCCTAAATTTAAGAAATAAATTAATTAGCTAAACTGCTCAAATATGAAATTCTTGTATCCTGGAAAAGAGGTAATGATATTTCATTTAAGATTCAGTAACCACTGCTTTTATACGTTGTGTGAGATTTAATTTTTCCTGAAGATTTACAAGCAATATGAACAACGCGGTCAGTGTAAAATGTATGGTTATAGCACCCACAAAGGTTTCACACTAATGCCTTCATGTAGTATAATTGTTGTGACGCGTGGTGTCCGAAAGCAGATACTGATACACTCTGTGCTACGCGCGAACACTCCGCAAATGACTACTTGAGCAAGAAAGTGTATTGAGCTACAGAATGAAATGCACAAACACTCATTCATATATACTACTCTATCCTTAGTAAATTGACCCACTGACCCGAAGGAAATGCACTTGACCTTTAGGTCATTTTCGATCGCCGTTGATTGACCCCATGCTACTTCTGATTGGTTCTCCATATCACCTTACCCTCTTCAAAAATATCTTACTCCTTGGATGTAACTGAAGGTGTAGAGGGGACTGCCGTCTTCTTGATGGTTTTCTCGGGGTCTGGCTATCACTTCTTTCAGGCTGATCCTGATGCTCTAAACTGACTAAATCAATCAAACAAACTAGCTGCAGGTTCAAGCTAGAAGGTTCTTTATCTGAATTTAATCGTCTGTCATGGAAGTGGTTTATATATTTCCCATTAGGAAACTGATTTTCAATTATCTTCGCCTTGGGTTTATAATCTCATCTCTCTCTCTTTGTGGATAAATGTTATCAAATGAATTTGAAGTCTTCCTTCCGAACATTAATACAGAAAGAGAGACACTGTTGGGTGAGGCTCGATTTGGGGTTATTTCTAGTGATTTTCTCGGTCAATCCCTCCCTTTGTGATCATTTTGAAAATCGCTAGAAAATGTCTGTCACCATTTGTGCATCATATGACGATAGAAATATACTTGGATGCAAATAGGATTAGAAGACTGATCGAGCATTTCTGAATCTAGATTAAAGATAATCAAACATTTTAAATTTTGTGATCCAGTCAAGACCCAACAGATTGAAGGATTCATCAACAACATAACATTTAGATTTGATTATTAGATTAAATCTGACTGTACATTTGGTAATTCCAAAAATTTTTAATAGGATGACCGATGCGTTCTTTATGCAATCATTAGTACGATGGATGCATAGCTGGCCAAGTTCGTGCCAATTTTTGCGAGAAATCAAAGTAACATCGGATGCAGTGTCCAATTGCAAAGTGATAATACGATCATTAACATTATCGGATAAATACTTTGGCAAGCTTTGGGGGTCAGATTTCGACAATACATGTACAAAATTGATCCTTTTTGGCATTCGATAATGGGATAAAGGTTTGCTGAGTTTGCGAAATGGTCAGTTGCTCCACATTTTGCGGATTTATGTTCATTGAACGGGCAGAAACGTGAAGAACACCATGTCCCATAGTTCCAACAACTAGTGGGAGTCCTTGTAGAGCAACATGAATTAGAGTTATAGATATTACACATTTGATTCGGCCGTGAAAAATTTCGCGAATCATGTGGTCTGAATGAGGAATTTTCACCAAACCAAATGAATTGAGATTTGGGCGTTCGATCGTTTTAGTGTCATTCTCAAGATTAATAATATGATGACATTCATTTGTGGTATCTATAAACGTAAGACTGAGATCTGACTTGATTCTGCTTAAAATTCTAGTACGAACATATGAGTGTGACAATGATTGTGACCCGCATACAAAGATAAGACACTCAAATTGTTCGTTAGGAAGTGAACGCAGCTTAAAACTTTAGCATTATTTATTAACAAATGCTGCCTATGAAAAAAATCCTCTTCAGGTCTTTTAACAGTTTTAAGACATTTATATTGCAAATTAAGTTAAAAAGTCTGATTAGTAGAAATTCCTGTTAGTTTTTGTACATTAGAATCAAAAAAATATCGTTGGTTTTTTTGGCAAGATAAGGTTCGAATACTTTCCATATTCAGCTGCTCCAAGCTTACGAAGTAGAATTCTCATCTTCGAAGTGTTACCAATCTATATATTTACTGGTGTCATTATAAAGAAAACTCTTGTTTTATTCATTTCAAATGATCATAGGTGAATTTAATAAGATCCACAAAACACTCAGTTTGATTTACAAAAACCATTCAGTCGTAAAAATAACACTTAGATAGCTGTGAAAAAAACTACCAAAAAAGTATCCATTATCCAGTTATCGAAACTGATGAATAATCATGCATTAGAATGCTAAAAAACCGCTGCATTTTATTTCAATGAATACATTATTTCTAAAACTAATTTTATAACATAATACAGTGATTAATCTAAATCCAATCAAACAGTTTTTTCGGCCAAAATCACTCATTCTGTGAAAGTTAAACATTAAGAATTTCATCTGTTGACAAATCTCTGATACAGACTTTACTGATCGCAAACAAACCAATATCAGCTATTACGTTGTTGACTATGTAATATAGGAAAAATCTGAAAAATAGTTCACTGAGGTTAGTAGATCCTAGACAGATTACCAGAAACTAATACAGTTACTGAAAAACATGTTTCGAAAGTGAAAAGTAGCACTTTCACGTAAATAACTAAGGCTGTTATATCATTTTCAATATGATAGGAAAATTGCGCAGGATAACAGGAATAGTTAAGATATAAAATCAATCTATACATATTTGTGACAGGTCCTATATTGTTCATGAATATCAGACTATCGTCGTGGCATAAACAATGGAGTGGAACAGTCAAATCAAGGAAATCAAAAAAAAAAAAAAAAAACAGCAGCTACTAAATACCTTTATGAATAATAGGATCAATAGGTCTAAAAACTTCACAGAAACTATTGACTACAAAAATATGGACACAATATAAAAAGTGTTTAACAAATATGAGAGAAAATATGAACTTACCTTTACAAAACTCTGTGACTATTAAGAACTCAGTACCAATAACCTTCATTTTCTCTTTACCAACAGATGCTGCATTAAAAAACTTAAGGATGTTTGGATGTCCGTTCAACTGTTTCTAAAGGTAAGGGATTCATCAATACGGTAATAAAATTTTATACATACATACCAGTAAACGAACTTCATGAAGAATTAAATCCACTGAAGGTTTGTCGTGAGCGAGCATACGCTAAACAAGTGATTATAAAAGTAAACAGATACCTTTAACGCATATGATGTATTTTCATTGACATCTTGAGCTTCATAAACTATTCCATAGCCACCTTCAGCAATGATCCTCTTAACTTTTAAACTTAGTTGCCCGACAGATATACTACTGCCAAGAAATTCATTTTCATTTTTAGTAGTGTTTGAGGTGGCGAAATAGCTTAATGCAGACTTCAGATAGTCAGCCATTAGAATATGTTCAAGCCAACAAACTGGAATGAATGAGTTTTATTAGTTTGAAATTTATTCTAATTAATAAAATGTCCCAAAGATTCATTACCAAATGAACACGCATGAATGTTCCACGATAAAACATACTGAATACTTTCGAAGGTTACGAAGCAAATTATAGGCAACATAGGAACCGGAACATACTTTCATTGATTCAGGTTGTCACACCACATTAATACAGAAGGATAAAATTATTAAGACGAATCCCATATCACAGTATTAGCCGTATTGTAAAAGCTTAAGAAGACAATATGAACGGGAAGAAAACAAAACTCATGAAATAAGGAAATATAAGGTAACTTTAAAGCTCAGGATCTGGTTGGAGACAAAGTGAGAATGCATCTCAGTCAGTCAGTCAGTCAGTCAGCTACAACGTAGGACCAGGCACATATGTGCATCGGTCCAGGTTGCCATACCGCATCAGCACAACAAGATGAACACCGGATTCATAGCAGTGGTTATGTCAAAGGTGGTAATATATAGAGAAAAATTGCATATAAGGATACAGTATAGGAAGAAAGAATTGGTTCGTAGAAAGAAAGATATGAAGCGATTTTAATCTCTTAGTTTAAGGGAAGACAGGGAGTGTATACACCGACGCCATTGTGATCGATTCTGAGCCATGTCACCAAGAGTCTCCAACCATTGGTTACGATAGTCACGCGGACCCCAACCAAGTAGTCTGCATCTACCAACATGGCTCAGACTAGAAGTTAGTGACTTCAAGCACTGATGCCACGTTTTGGTTTGGCCGCCCCTAACTTTCTTCCAACCATCTCCAATACCGGTTAGCATTGCACGTCGTGGTAATCGGTGTTCAGGCATACGTAACACGTGGCCCAACCATCTCAGTCGATGAAGATTAACAACCTCATCAACTGATTTACCATCATTCCTAATACCCTGCGTCTAACCTCACTATTACTTACCCGGTGATCCCAGCAGACGCCAGCAATATTTCTAAGGCATCTGTGGTCAAATACTAGTAGCTTACGGGTGTCTTCTACTCTTAATGGCCATGTTTCGCTGCCGTAAAGTAAAACAGAACGGACTGCCGCGCAGTATACTCGTCCTTTTATTGATAGACGGATATCTCGCCTTCGCCAAAGGTGACGTAAGTTGGCAAAAGCCAAACGAGCTTTTCGAATCCGTGCTGAGATTTCGTCCGATACCAACCCATTAGGGCTGATCAGACTTCCAAGATAAGTGAAGTTGTCAACGCGTTCGACTACTTCACTCCCTATCCTTAGTTCAGGTGTTAACGCAGACCAGTCCTGAAGCAACAACTTGCATTTAGAGGGAGAGAAGCGCATTCCAAACATTCTGGCATTGTTGCTCAGTGCTACCAGAAGACTCTGCATTTTGTCAGCGTCTTCACCAAACAGGACTATGTCATCTGCGTATTCTAAGTCGATAAGTGGACCTCCTGGATGGAGATCAATACCCGAGAACTCAGTCGACGAGAATGTTATTTCCATCAATAGGTCTATGATGAAGTTAAACAAAAATGGAGAAAGTGGACAGCCTTGACGGACACCACTTGAGGTTGCAAAGGTAGATGACAGTTCGCCATAAGCTCTGACTCGACTAGTAGTGTTCGAGTAAAGAGCCTTTACAAGGTTTATGTACTTCTGGGTACGCCTTTCAATGACAGACACTGCCACAGAATCTCGCGGTCTACCGAGTCAAATGCTGCTTTTAAGTCGAGAAAGACCACCATTGTCGGACGCCGATAAGTATGCCTGTGTTCTAGAATCTGACGAATGGTGAATATGTGGTCGATGCAGCCACGACCAGGTCTAAAGCCAGCTTGATTCTCTCGTGTTTGCAGTTCACGAGTCTTAGTTAGGCGTCTGATAATTATCGAGGCTAGTATTTTAGATATTATATTAGTTAAACTAATCCCTCTGTGGTTGTCACAGGATGATTTTGACCCTTTCTTATATATTGGGACGATAAGTGATTGTGACCAGTTAGATGGGATAACGTCTAACTCCCAGATTTAGCTAAAATATTAGTCAACCTAATCGCTAAAATTGGACCACCATCCTTAAAGACTTCTGGAGTCAATCCATCTGGACCAGCTGCCCTTCCTCGTTTCAGATTAACTATAGCCTTCTCAACTTCAGCAAGAGTTGGGGGACCTACTTCAATGTTCCATTCACGCTGTCTGGGAATGGAGGGTAGTTGTAGAGTAGCTGAAGGCCAGGTGAACTGTTCTCTGAAATGTTCCGCCCATCGTTCTAAACGTCTGGACTGGGGGCAGATGAGAGTATCGCCTTTTTCCGAAATAATCTCACTTACACTTGACTTATTAATTCCAGTTTCTTTTATTAGTCTGTAAAGCTGTCTTGTGTTCCCTATAGTCGCCGCCTTTTCCATCTCTTTTGCTTTCGTTGCATCTACGCCATAAAAAACAGAACTGAGCCACGTTACTTAATGCCTCTAACCTTTAGTTACGATAATCGCGTAGACCCCAGCTAGACAGTCTACAACTATTTACACGAATCATTCTAATCGTCAATGATTTCATTAGGTGGCTCTATGTCTTGGTTTGGCTGTCCCTAGCTTTCTTCCAATATACTCTTACACCAGACGTCACCCGTTTAGTTAAGCGCTAGTTTGGCATACGTAATACATGTCCCAACCACCTGTCGATGAAGGTTCACTACCTCACCAACCAAATTGCCAACTTGATCTAGTAAGTCCACGTTTCATAAGTCGTAAAGTAGAACGGTACGAACTGGTGAGAAATATACTCATGCTTTCGTTGGAAGACGCCCACCGCTAACTACTTTCATACATATGTAGTTCAGGCGAAAGCATGGATTATTAAAGAGAAACGACACCGATAGACAATAGATTGCTTAAACTAAAACGGGTAGCCCAAAGTTTGGACCAAGATACTAAGTCAGCTTTTTGAGAAGACCAAGATTGTGTTCGAAACAGAAATAAATGAATTAGTAGACAGGAATCACACAAAACTTAAACTGGAGAATAAAACCCAGCAAACAAGATGATAATTTCAGTGACAGTAAAGAAAGTGAATTAATGCAAGTGGAAACAACAATGGCGTGAGCTAAGCGGTGGAGTAAAAAAGTGAGGATGAAAGTTACCTTAGAATAGGTTTTTAAGTACATCACAAAATCTTTTAAAACTAAATAAAATCCCTTCATTTTACACCAATCAAAGAGTAAATACCTATTTATGTATCCCAGATTAATTAAGGACTATTAAATGATTTTGTCTTGGCTAACCAACCAGCACCTTCCTAAATCCTAAGCTTAACTTTGACCACGATAATTTTATTTGAAGGACGGTGAGCAGGAGTGTGCAACATATCTCGGCCACGCCATTCGAAGATCATTCACCATACCTACTTGTACTCTTTACGCTTTAGAATGCTCTAATACACACGAGATATTCTGAAAACACTTATAATTTCATGACTTAAACCTTATATCCTTGAATTTAGCAGTTTCTCATATGCGAAAATTGACTAAGTACAATGGTGTGGAGTTTACTAACATTTTCGTAAATACTTGTGTATTTGATTTTAGGTAGTTAGAAGCAGTTGGTTGGAAAACTTAGACCTAGGTGTTAAAAAGTCAGCTATTAGTAATACTTTCTACGAACCACGAACCTATGTCATCCTATATGACAGGAACACTTTAAGTAAGTTTTGGTAGCCTCCAGTTACTCTTAAGCTACTCATCCTCACCAAACAACCTGAGTATGAGGTCGAAAAATGTTTCCTACACTCTTAGTGAAGTTAGAAAGAGCACATCCAGCATGAGGAAGGAGATAGAGTAATAGGATCTGATGAAATAACTTAGGAGGTTTCTAAGAAGATTGGTCAAATCTTGGTGGTTAGGATGACCGAGGTATTTTCTAGAGTTTGGAAGCTAAACGTAACCTCATCTAACTGACCTCAATTGCTGATCGTTTCAGAATTTTTAGAAAAGGAATAGAAGTTTCTTGGGATAACCAGGGATGAATCAGCCTGACCAATATGGTATTTGAAATATTAGCCTCAATAATCATCTGAAATTTAGATAGTTTATGGACAGTAAACTTAGAGAAACCGAACTAGTTTCAGGACTAGATGTGAATGTACCAGTCAAATATTCAACCCTCGTTGAATTCTGGAACACAGAAATACCAGTTGTATCCTTCGAAGTTAAGATAGGATTTGATTCTGTCGACCAGGAGATTTCTTAGAATTTTCGTTAAAAAAATGTGCCGGAAAATTGCATGAAATTTGCGAGAGATGCTCTCCAAAATAAAACGTTTGTTTGCTAATTAGAAAGCGCGTCTACTACATAGTATTTGGCTCTGTTTCAAATTATGGCTAGAAAACATGGCTGTGGAAAGTAGAAGACATCTGATATCTTCGAAGCATTGGTAGCATGTGGGGACAACTAAGTGATAAATGCTGAATGTAGTAGCGTACCCAGGGAAAACGAAAAATCGGTTGATGATGTGATACAGATGTATTCATCATTTTCTCTGCTCTATTCCAAGTTTCAACATCACTTCATACTTTTTATTAAAAGAATTCATTCCTTCTTTTCGGAGAATCCCTTTATTTCCAAACTTTTTAAAACTACCAGTCATGCTATTACCCCATTTACATATTTATTTATTTGAACACATAAATATTGGAACAAGATGGCACCAAATATATATGCGTCACACAAAACAATGAGGATTCGAAGAGAAAAAAAAACAATAGCGAACAGATTAGTGTAAGGCAGTGTAATAATAATAATAATAATAATAATAATAATAATAATAATAATAATAATAATGGGGAAAACAAAAAGGCACAACCGGAAACAATCCTTTCAGTTAAAGAAGTTATGGTCACCTTTAATGAAGAAAGTAAAAGAAGGTTACAGCAGGATCGCCACCGGCTTCTATTCTGAGCCATATCTGACAAAGTCTCTAGCCACTGCGTTGCATCATCTCCAGGACCCCAACCAAGGAGTCGTGAAGGACCGACAGAAGCCAGTCCTTTGCAGCTTTCTTTCATACCACGACACCATGTCACACACTGGCCACCTCTCCGCCTTTTCCAACCAGTCCCAGTGACGGCAAATAATGCACGACGTGGAATTCTCTGGGACGACATTCGCAGAACATGTCCAAGCCACCGAAGTCAATGTTCCAAGATGGTGACACCAATTGAATTATCGTCTCTGCGCCCAAATACACGATGCCAAACCTCTGCATTACTGACATGGTGTTGCCACTGGATGTCAGCAATCCTTCGGCTACAAAGATGATAAAACACAGAGTCGTTGAACATCCTCAACTCGGAGAGACCAGGTTTCACAAGCATAGAGCAAAACTGCTCTCACCGACGCGTTGTAGATCCGACCTTTTACAGCTAGACTAACATCACGAAGGCACCAACGACGGCTCAGATTGGCATAAGCCACTTTATCTTTCACTATTCGTGCATTGATCTCATCACTCACACCCCCACCAGCACTTATGCAGCTACCTATATACACGAACTTCTCGACTACTTCTATCTGCTCACCATCCAGGGTGAGTACGGGATTAGAATCCGACAGATCGCAGCCCCGATGCAATCAAGCATGAATTCTACCACCAGTTAACTGTTCTTCTCCAGAAAGTGCGTTCGACAGATATAGTACTAGCCGGAGACTTGGATGCTCAGGTCAGGCGTCCAGGCACAGAAGAGAGTCGTTTAGGTGGCCGATGGGGACTCGTCGGTCGCAGGTCAGATAACGGGGACCATCTACTGCAACTTTGCACAGACCACAACCTGTTTCTGGCTAGCACTAACTTCTGGCACAGTCATTGACGATGTGCCACCTGGCGTCCTCCCTCTCCATCTCAAGCCTGGACTTAGATTGATCACATGGCGATCAGCTACCGCTGGCGTGGTTGTGTACAAGACTGCCGCTCCTTTTGGAGTACCTGTCTGGACTCTGATCATGCCCCTGTTTCCGCTAATCTTACCTTACGTTTCAGCAGACGATAAATATATCCCCTTGAACAGATCAATATCAGGAAATTGGTTGCAGCTTCTGTTGTAACTAAATATCAAACCGAGCTAGGTTTAAGGCTAGCTACCATTCCACCGAAAAGTATAGATAGGCATTGGTTGCAATTGCATGATATATTGTTCATATCTTCATCCTCCGCCAAATGTTAGAACACTGTCATACTTATCACAGGTAAACAATCGTAGTGTTTCTTGACATCAGGACTGCCTTCGATTCGTTTGACAAGACTGTTTTCTGGGATTGTTTATTGAAGGGGGTGCCTGAGAAGCTCATTAACATTCTAAATGCCTCAGGCAGAGTGAGGGAATACAACCACCTTTCTCCATTGTTCCATTCATGCAGCGGGGTTAGACAAGGTTGCCCAATCTCACTTTGCTATCGACAACGTTCTGGATATAGCTCTGATGGATATAAATAATGGCGGTGTGAATCTCTTGCCTGGAAAACGACTCTTCAACCTTGGGAGTGTGGATAATATTGTCTTTCTGTGCGACGATATCCAAGCTATGCAGTTCGCAGTTAATCAGTCGGCAGTCAGTGTCCGTAGGTATAGCATGTGGTTTACACCTAACTGCAAAGTACTTTAACAAGACTAGTAGCACACTCTGTGTTTTATCATCTTTGTAGCCGAAGGATTGCTGACATCCAGTGGCAACACCATGTCAGTAATGCAGAGGTTTGGCATCGTGTATTTGGGCGCAGAGACGATAATTCAATTGGTGTCACCATCTTGGAACATTGACTTCGGTGGCTTGGACATGTTCTGCGAATGTCGTCCCAGAGAATTCCACGTCGTGCATTATTTGCCGTCACTGGGACTGGTTGGAAAAGGCGGAGAGGTGGCCAGTGTGTGACATGGTGTCGTGGTATGAAAGAAAGCTGCAAAGGACTGGCTTCTGTCGGTCCTTCACGACTCCTTGGTTGGGGTCCTGGAGATGATGCAACGCAGTGGCTAGAGACTTTGTCAGATATGGCTCAGAATAGAAGCCAGTGGCGATCCTGCTGTAACCTTCTTTTACTTTCTTCATAAAAAAATTTGTGTAACTTTTTTAGTTGGAATTCTTTCTGGTCATACCTTTGCTAAGTGAACTGCTTCTCTTATTATTATGCCCCCGAATGCCCTGGTACGGCCGAGATTGTGGAGAGTTCGCTCTCCCTCTCGAAATGCTCTCACACACTCACGCGTATACAGCCTCTGCCAGGGAAGTCCTACTCATTGCCTTCTCGTGGCGGGGGTGTTGTCTACGAAAATGAGAGGACGAAAAGCGAATGTCCGGCGCTTTAACCGGATCACAAACCAATGGTGCACATAGGCTCCAGTATCCTGCGGGAACAAATGGCGTATGAACCAACCGTTGGTCACCGGCTACCATGGGATTGCATCTCCTTACGATGCTCCACTGCCTTGTGGGTTAGACCTTTAGGTCAAAGGCTCGGGGAGTGGCCCCCTAAGATAACCACCTGCTTCGGTTTGGGCACCCGGGCAGTATCACAGCCCACACACAAATGATGAACTCTCTATGTCTATGGAAACTACTTTTCTCGCTTCGAAAAGCAATCAATTGATTCAAATTATTATCATTACAATTATTGTCATTATTAATCCTATTATTATTACTATTATTGTCATTATTGTTATTATTATTATTATTATTATTTTCCCAATATTCACCCTCTTATCAGTGGACAACGAAGTGACCGCCATCAACAGATTGATATTAGCAAGCTGGTTGCAACTTCTGTTGCAAGTAAGTATCGAACCGAGCTAGCCTCTAGGCTAGCTACCACTCCACCGAAAAGTATAGATGAGCATTGGTTGCAATTGCATGACGCCATGAAAATGGCGGGAACAGTCAGTTGTGGGTTTGCGAAACGTCCCGCTTTTAAGCACTGGGTTTCTTCTGGTTCCTTACAACTCATTGAAGCCCGTCGGTCTACTCCGGGTGACCGTGAGTTTGACCATAAACGAAGGATGTTACGTAAGGAAATTGGGCAAAGCTTGCGTAAGGACCGAGAAGCCTGGTGGTCGAAGCGTGCTAATGAGCTGGAAGCAGCAGCTGCATCTGGTAACTACCGGAAGCTCTTCCAGCTCATCCGAGCCACTGGCAGCAAGAAGTCTGGTGTGAGTGAAACAATCTGCGAGGATGATGGGATGCCAATCACTAACATCCATCGACGTCTTGGACGATGGGCAGAATTTTTCGAAGGGCAGTTCAACTGGCCTGCTGCTCCGGCAACATCGGTCAGACTGTCCTGCCCTCCATGGCCGGTGACGACTGATCCACCAAACGAGGAGGAAGTCCGCAAGGAACTCCAACTCTTGAAGCGTTACAAATCACCTGGCCCAGATGACTTACCTCCGGCTCTTTTTAAAGATGGTGGTGACTTTTTGACTAAGGAATTGACGACGTTGTTTACAAAGGTTTGGGAACTAGAGAGTGTACCAACGTCATGGAATGAGTCGATAGTTGTCCCTATCTTTAAAAAGGGTTCACGTCGTTCCTGTAACAACTATCGGGGGATAAGTCTACTTCCGATTGCGTCCAAGCTATTGGCTTCCGTCATACTTCGTAGGTTGTTCAAAACCCGAGAAAGATTGACTCGCGAGGAGCAGGCTGGGTTTCGTTCTGGTCGAGGATGTATTGATCATATCTTCACCCTCCGCCAAATGTTAGAACACCGCCATACTATCAAAGGCCAACAATCGTAGTGTTTCTTGACATCAGGGCTGCCTTCGATTCGTTGGACAGGACTGTTCTCTGGGATTGTCTATTGAAGAAGGGTGTGCCTGAGAAGTTTATTAACATCCTAAAAGCCCTATATAAAAACACCTCAGGCAGAGTGAGGGCATACAACCACCTCTCTCCATTGTTCCATTCGAGCAGTGGGGTTAGGCAGGGTTGCCCAATCTCACCATTCCTCTTCAACTTTGCCATCGATGACATTCTGGAAACAGCTCTGATGAATGTAAGTAATGGTGGTGTGGATCTGTTGCCTGGAGAAAGACTTCTCGACCTTGAGTATGCGGACGATATTGTCTTACTGTGCGATAATGCCCAAGGCATGCAATCCGCACTTAATCAGTTGGCAATCAGTGTCCGTAGGTATGGTATGTGCTTTGCACCTTCGAAGTGCAAAGTACTTCTACAAGACTGGCAGGATTCCAATCCTGTACTCACCCTGGATGGTGAGCAGATAGACGTAGTCGAGAAGTTCGTGTATCTGGGTAGCTGCATAAGTGCTGGTGGGGGTGTGAGTGATGAGATCAATGCACGAATAGTGAAAGCCAGAGCGGCTTATGCCAATCTGGGCCACCTTTGGCGCCTTCGTGATGTTAGTCTGGCTGTAAAAGGTCGGATCTACAACGCGTCGGTGAGAGCAGTTTTGCTCTATGCTTGTGAAACCTGGCCTCTCCGAGTTGAGGACGTTAGACGACTCTCTGTGTTCGATCATCGCTGTCTCCGAAGGATTGCTGACATTCAGTGGCAACACCATGTCAGTAATGCAGAGGTTCGGCATCGTGTGTTCGGGCACAGAGATGATAATTCAATTGGTGTCACCATCTTGAAACACCGACTTCGGTGGCTTGGACATGTTCTCCGAATGTCGTCCCAGAGAATTCCACGTCGTGCATTATTTGCCGACTCTGGGACTGGTTGGAAAAAGCGGAGAGGTGGTCAGTGCATGACATGGTGTCGTGGTATGAAAGAAAGCTGCAAAGGACTGGCTTGTGTTGGTCCTTCACGACTCCCTGGTTGGGGTCCGAGAGATGGTGCTACACAGTGGCTAGAGACGTTATCAGATATGGCTCAGAATAGAAGCCAGTGGCGATCCTGCTGTAACCTTCTTTTACTTTCTTCATAAAAAGTGGTTGTGTCTCCTTACCTGAAAGATTTCTTCTGATTGTACCTTTCCGTTCCCTCGTTACTACCACACTACCTTACACCAATCTCTTCGTTATTGTTCTCTCCTTTTTGCGCTCCTTAGCTTTTTTTTCTTTTCTCTTCGAATTCTCATTGTTTTGTGTGGCGCATATATATTGGCGCTCTCTTGTACCAATATTCATGTGTTCAAATAAATAAAGAAAGAACTGCTTCTCTTATCATTATTATTATTTCACCATTATACACTAATTTCTATTTGTTATTGTTCCTCTTTTTTTGTACGCACCTTACATTATCTTTTCCCATTTCCATTATTATTGTTTGGAGCATATGTATCCGATGCCCCCACGTACCAATATTTATGTGTTCAAATAAATAAAGTTGCGGATTCCGCCTTTTAAAAAAACATATGACGATGGACTACAAACAAAAACCGGCCTATTTCTGGAACTTTGTTTCCCCCATGTTTTTGAAAATCTATGAACTACTAGAGTGATATCACTCCTACAACCAATAATCTTTACATAGTTTATTGAGATTATATTTAAAGCTTTGACAAGCGTTCTGTGAGATGATAAAGGATGTAATTTTTGCAATCTATGAATATGATCTGGTTTAAGAATACCGATGAGATTACAAATTATGGACAAAAAATCAAGCTATTAGTTAAACTTCGAATTCTTCAATTACCAAGCCTACACTCATTCAGTCAGTCAGTCAGTCAGTCAGCTACAACGTAGGACCAGGCACATTTATGCATCGGTCCAGGTTGTCATACCGCATTAGCACAACAAGATGAACACCGGATTCATAGGAGTGGTTAGGTCAAAGGTGGTAATATATAGGAGAAAAATTGCATATAAGGATACAGTATAGGAAGAAAGAATTAGTTAGTAGAAAGATATGAAGTGATTTTAATCTTTTAGTTTAAGGGAAGACAGGGAGTGTATACACCGACGCCATTGTGATCGATTCTGAGCATTGTCCAACAGAGTCTCCAACCATTGGTTACGATAGTCACGCGGACCCCAGCCAAGTAGTCTTCATCTACCAACATGGCTCAGACTAGAAGTTAGTGACTTCAAGCACTGATGCCACGTTTTGGTTTGGCTGCCCCTAACTTTCTTCCAACCATCTCTAATACCGGTTAGCATTGCACATCGTGGTAATCGGTGTTCAGGCATACGTAACACGTGGCCCAACCATCTCAGTCGATGAAGATTAACAACCTCATCAACTGATTTACCATCATTACCTAACACCCTGCGTCTAACCTCACTATTACTTACCCGGTGATCCCAACAGACGCCAGCAATATTTCTAAGGCATCTGTGGTCAAATACTAGTAGCTTACGGGTGTCTTCTACTCTTAATGGCCATGTTTCGCTGCCGTAAAGTAAAACAGAACGGACTGCCGCACAGTATACTCGTCCTTTTATTGATAGACGGATATCTCGCCTTCGCCAAAGGTGACGTAAGTTGGCAAAAGCCAAACGAGCTTTTCGAATCCGTGCTGAGATTTCGTCCGATACCAACTCATTAGGGCTGATCAGACTTCCAAAATAAGTGAAGTTGTCGACGCGTTCGACTACTTCACTCCCTATCCTTAGTTCAAGTGTTAACGCCGGCCAATCCTGAAGCAAGAACTTGCATTTAGAGGCTACACTCATTCACAATAATGCATAAGCTCATAGATGATAACTCTTCATCATACTGGTTTTCAGGTGAGTTGATTGAAATTTCACAAGTTGATAAAAGACAGGAGTTTGTGGAAAAATCATAGACGTCTTATACTAGGATGATTTTTTGAAGTTTGAAGCCGCTTTGTAACTATGTATCAGTAGGAAACACGTTACCTTTTGCTAATACTCATTAGTGAATGACAGTTTTGAATATAACGCCTATATGTAACTTTGATATCAGAAGAGCACATGATAATATTAACCTACTTAAATTGTTCTGGGACAAAATAAGTTGTAGGGTATTTCGTACAGACTATAGATGAATCAAAACCACATCGTCAATGAATTTGGTAGGATTCCGGTATACAATATTGCTACTGGTTGGAGCTTTATTAAGATCACAAGTCAATCTAAGTTGAAAAACCATTTAAAACCAGATTATAGTACATAATAGTGCTCGAGCTTGAGTGTTGGTGAAAAATATTGAAAAACGTTGATCCGCGATATGTTGCGGTATACTTAAGTGTAGAAGCTGAAGGCACGGGGACAATCAATGTGATAGCAGACATATTCACAGCTTTTAACTGAAAGTTACTGAGACAACATAAATAATAAATTTGGATTATCTTGACTACAATCCATTTGTGAAAAACTGAAGAAACAGGGAGCCAATAGGCACATATCTACAGTTTCTGTATTATACAGGTGCCTCAGATCAAAATCTATTACTGATATAAGTACATGTAACAGAAATATGGAGAACGGGATTAACTGACACGTTACTAACCTAGTATATATTCACCTGTACAAAATGGAGCAACGAAGAAAACATTCTATGTTAGATCTTACCGAAGAACTTTTCTGAAAATTAGATTTAATCTACCTCCCCTAAAACCTGCGTGCTATTGAGGCAAAACAGAGTGATATCACTCTATTTGTAAGTCGGTGAGACTAATTTATGAACGACCTTTGAGAGATGCTAAAATGACCATAGGAGTGACTACCTAGTTACTAGGGCTAAATTTAGCTTATAAAGCAGTTTGAAGTGTAATAATCATGATTCAGTTGATGGATAAGGTTAAAAATTAGACTTAGGGTTTTCATCACGAACTGACATCAGCTATAATGTCAAAACTATATTTATCCAAATGAATAAGTGAACATCCGAGACCTGTTGTCTTACACATGAATAGTTCGTCCATAAATAATAGCCTCACCGTATTTACATTTAAATTTTGTACCTTTCTTCTTCATGGTCCATAATTCAACGACCTCTTAGACTAATAATAACTTTGAGAGTGGAAGGTGGATCCAATATCTGTACACGGCTAGTACTAGAGATCCGATGAGGATCACAAAAAGCTTCTAGCTTACTGAAAACAACTATGGGTGCTAGATTTAAGGACAAATAATACTACTCACAAACGTAGAATACGCTGACTTCCAGTAAAATCAAGGCCTATATGCCTTTTTGGGCGTTGATGATATCAAAATTCACGATTTATGCATACTTAAAATCGAAACCTGTGGGAAAAAGGGTGCAAAGTCTGACTATGCTTAATGAGGCTTACTTATCCTATCTAAAGAAGAAAACAAACTAGCAAATTAGTGACCTAGTCACCTACCAAGTTATTCCGCTGCAATCGATGCTAGGACATATATTTTGTTTCTGATGATTTAAAACAAGCAAAAAAAGCTAATTAGCAGTGAAATTGGTCATTAAAAGTAACAAAAACTGCTAATGTTTATCATTGAATAGGACATAAATACTTAATTCATATTAACTTATACAAAGCCGGTGTTGAATTTGGAACTGTGGAATTATTGTATGCCGAGGACCCTTCCCCTCTAAACGTAAAAGAAAGTGTCCCTGGATGATCCTTAATGATTCTACATGCAACTTAACAGACTTTCAGTGAATTATCCACGTGTGTCCTACTGATTAATCAAAATTACTTCACATATGAATGTAAATAAAGAATAAATAAAATTACTAAAATAGTTTAAGATCTAATATATCAACTTCTCGACGCATTTTTATGCGTTCGTTGACGGGTCTTTGTGTAGGCTATTTAATCTACCTCATAGGAGTGCTATTTTAAAGTACTAATCACTCTCAGGTCGAAATTATGAATACATATCATGTAAATGGTGGTAAAAAGCCCTGCTGATGATTCCTAATGACCCAACATTAAGACAAAGTGAACTCAAAGTCGAGTTACTAATGCTGGTAGCAATATAACGATACTGTCTGTAGAATTTAGTCAAACGGAGGAATAAATAAAGATGAACCTTGTTGTTGCACTGAAAACCTGTCAAATCATCCGTCAAGCTGAACCTTTTCTAAATGGAAAGGTAGACTACTGAACAATAAAGTGAATATGTTTAATAGTAGATCCGGCCTTATATCACCTCCAGTCTCCGATTTTTGTCTGGTCGGCCGTAGTTGGTTTGTATTACGCAGCCATTTATTTTCTCGAACTTCTACTTTGTAAATGACCTTTTATTTTCCACTGATGAATGTTCCAATCTTCCGGGTTGGCTTCACTTTCATCTTCAGTAATGAGGATCTTAGGTTGGTGTACCTGTGTCAAACATAACAGTTTGCCTTCCAATAAGTGTCCAGCTACTCCTAGAAAATGTTCACCGATGGTACTGCAACCACTTGTTCGGGTAAGGCGTTCCAGTCATTGACCGCTCGATGAGAAAAACGGAACCCCACTTTAAGTTTAATAGATCGTAGTTTGTGAACCTTCTTGCTATAACCTCGGAAATTATTAGTGCTGGAGGGAGCAAAGAGATAAGACATACTAACATTCTAATCATAATTAAAGATATCAAGTTTCAATATAAGGTCGCCTCGCGTCCTACTATACGATGAAGGGAAAAGGTTGAGGCGCTCTAGGCGCTCATCGTAAGGGAGTACATAAACACCATTCACTAATTTTGTGTCCCACACTCTGGACACTTTCAAGTGAGTTGGTATCCTTAATTAGACATGAGCCAGTTGTTTGGATACACTACACTAAGTGTGATCGTACATATGTGGTATATAAAATTCTAAACATCTCGTCAAAGCATTTGGATGTTCGGCGAACAGGCCATAGTGCACGAAACCTTTTAGCAACAGCCGCGTTGCAATGCGTAGCTGTTTTTAATTCGTGTCTTATTATCACTCCTAAGTCTTTATATTCCTGAACGAAGGGAAGTGATGTACCATCGATAATATGATGCTAACTTACCGTTTCCAATATGCATTAGCTCACAAAAATAACTTCTAAGCCCCAACCTCGAACCCATATAAACAATTAGTCTAGGTTAGCTTGGAGATCAGAATGATCAGCCTCAGTTCTTATTGGTCTCTAGATCTTGACACCATCTGCAAACAATAACGTCAACGACCTAAGCAAAGGCGGTCATTCATTGAAGTAGGGAGGGAAAAGTAGGGGACCTATAATTGGTGCCTTGGGATACATCACTCTTTCTATTAACGTTTACCTCACACTGAACTCTCTGGGCAATGAGCCATACCGCTGATTGCAAAGGTTGACTCTAGGTCTTTGTTTCATCTATTATACTGGTACTCTAATTTTCCCTCAAAATATCGCTTCTGCCTGACCTTCATGATGGATTGTTGATGGGTTTGACGCTGCGTGGTAGTTTAGTAAGAATCTTCGAATGAAACCACTTATTTCCCCTCCCTTAGCTTTAAGTACTGCTCTCGTAAAATTGTCCGCAAACCTCTCGATTAACCCATCAGACTAACATTGTCGAAGCAAAACTTCTAAAATTCCACTGAGGTAAGTTGAGGTTCATTATTCAAAGTCAATACATCGGGACATTGAATCAGCTGAATACCTATCTCGATTTTTCCACAGTAGCTTTTGTCGATACAAACTTCATGTAATGAACTTCTGGCCACTTGGAGAGACAGTCAACAGTTACCAAGATCTGTTTCCCATTTATGTGACTGGCGAAATTCACGTACATTCTCGACCATGACCTTGTAGTTGCTCCCCAACTCTGAATTTCCGTTTATCGAGGGGCACTAGTGGATTTCGCACATACAGAATATCTCACGGCATACTCTTCGAGCTGATAATCAATATTCAGCCAGTAGACATAGCTTAGTGCAAGTATTTTAATCCGTGCTACCCCTGAGTATGCGGCATGAAGTTCTAAAGTCTTGGGCATAACTACCCGATCTCCAACCACCAGGCATTCACTCACGGGCGACCGAAGTTCCTGTCGGCGAGCATACTGTTCAATGATTTGTTGTCTATTTGAGCGGGCAAACTATGACATGTGTAATTAACAATCCGTTCAGCTCGTCGTCTACTTGTGTACAGTACTTAAAGGTCTCCAGATAATAGTGGTGTTTCGTTTATGTCAACTTTTATTATCTAGTTAATATCCTCCTCCAATGATAGCGTTGAAATAATAGCTTCTTCACTTTCCTGCTTCTGATTCCTAATTAGTCGAGATAAAGCATCAGCTAGTTCAAACATTTTTGTTGATTTATACAAGATTTGGATGTCATAAGCAAATAATGTAAGTGCCCAGCGTTGTAGTCAATCCGCCGTATATGCCAAAATACCCGACTTCGACCCAAATATAGATATGAGCGGCTTGTGATCCGTTAGAGGAGAAAATCGACGATCATAAACCATTTCATGAAATTTATTTACCGCAAAAACTAAAGCTAGCCATTTTTCAATTTGACTGTACTTTTGTTCAGCTGGGTTGAGATTTCGGAATATATGAGTGATTGGCTTTAATATACCATCTGGAGAACTATGACTGGTAACAGCTCCAATTCCATAGTTGGAAGCATCAGCGGCCAAATTTATTTCAAGCTCAGGATTGTAATGAGTCAGCAATAGTTTGAAACATGAAATCCTTTTTCTTTCACTAAACGAATTTTGACTTTACTTTTTTCAGTGCCATGACGCATTAGCTGTCATAAATTGGCTTGATAAATTTCTCACTCTATACATGCAGGATATAAACATACTATAGCACCTAATCGTCCCCCAAAGCAAACGCAGCGTTGCAACACCAATCTGCCTGGGCATATTTGTGATAGTAGTTATATTATCTGGATCTGGTCGACGACCATCCTAGTCAAATATATATCTTAGGTATCTAACGGACTCGAGCAGGTTTTTGGACGTTTTTTGTAAGTGAAAAGGAGCTTGCGATATTTTAGTAAGCACAACGTCTAACCAACCATTAGTTCCTGAGCAGAAGTAACAACTATAATGTCGTCCAAAAAACTGCTACGCCTTCAGGGTTAGAAATAATAGTATCCATTATCCTCTGAAAAGTTTCTGGAGCTGGCTTTACGCCGAACGGCAGTCGGGTATATTGGTAGGGTCCACGGTGGGTAAGAATGGCTAGAAACTCCTTTGAATCTCTTTTGACTTCCAAATGCGAGTAGGTTTCAGATAAATCAATTTTAGCAAGATGACGTCCACCGTTTAATCTAACAGATAAATCCTCTACCAAAGGTAGTGGATATGAATGATTTTGCAAAGCATTATTTGATCCTGTTGAAAAATCTGCAAAAAGGCCAATAATCCTATTCGGTTTCTGCTTTCCATGCCGAATAATTACTAGGTTGGGTAACATTGAACTTCCCTAATCGGTTCAGTTCTTTGTCAAATTCGTCATCTTTCACGTTTAGGGCGAAAAACAGATTTTGAATCTTTTCTTAAGCATAATTTTTCCTTCCCGACTGTGCAGCATCCTAACTTGTTCAGGAACGACTTTGTGTGCTTCCTCAAAAGGTCTCCTGTCATTATGGCTGTCTTTGTTACACGAACTTTGGGAAGATTTATGGGACTGTTTAGACTTTACATCGTACATATTTCGCTCAACGGAATATCCCATAGGTTAGTGTGCTGTCTAATCTATAACATTAAGGTCGGAATCATGTCTGTTCGTCGAAGAACAGGTTCCTGTGGGGTAGCTTTCTCGGAATTCAACAAAGTATTTTGTTATCCCAACAAGCCTTAACATGTCTCTGGAGGCACTCTGAGCTCTGTGTTTAGTTGGCAATACTTGGGGACAGCCAGATTAAATTCCATGTTCGCTTAGATGTCAACGTGCTATCTGTTGCTGTGTCCGATTGTATTCGAATTCGAACACCATCAATTAATAATTGCATATACCTTCTTTTATTCGTTATGCTTAATGCCAGTGTAACAGCTTAGGTTGGTTGGTTAAGAGTCGACCCCAAACAACCAAGCATATGCCAAAACAGTATTGTTCAAGTATTCATTCACTTCCTTATTTTTTATAAGCGTTATATTCCCTATTATCTTATATTGAATGTTGAGAGCCTTTGTTTGTCTGAACAGATAATCCCACGCTCCACTGTGACTGCGCTAAGATCGAAATAAAGACCTATTCACTACTTGTCTGGTTTCTTCTATCAATAGCACGAGGGTTACCTTATCAGTATGACACATACTGCTTAGATTCTTGTTTTGATACTGGTGAAGACGTTTCGATGGCTTTGATATAGAACGTTCGCTAGTTTGGAAGGCTGCCTTATGTTAACCAGCTTTATTGCGTATGGCACGTCTATGATTTCTAAACCGGCAAATTCTTGAGAAATACCATGCACCACAATATCGACATTAAGTGGAAAATTTGAAAATATTTGAGTTATATGTATAACTCCTAATTTTATTTTGTCGTCGACCTGTCTTAATAGCAAAAAGAGCGGCTAGACAGCATCACAATTTTGGTTTTCTGAGTAGCTGTATCTTGTTTCAGTTTTATTAATCACTGAACTTCAGCAGTAACAGTGTTCAGCGTCAGCATCAACGGAAGAGTTCAGATTGAAAAAGAACGATAAATATTTGAATTGATCTCTGGATAATACACTTAATGTAAATAATTCCGCTTGTAAATTTACTCTATCAGAGTACGGATTGTGATCTTTATCAGCTTCCGTAGTCAACAGTAGAAAGGTATACCGGATACGAAATAGTGGAGTCTTGTAGCGGCAAACAAATCCCCAAAATAAATTGTTCTGTAAGTCTTGGATATTGATTTTGCCCTCATTAGTTTTAGTAAGCACACCCAGCTCAAGGCGCTTGGTCATTCATTTGCACCAGATCGCGAGCGGATACGCTGTGTTGCATATCTTCTAGAACCATTTTCTAGCTCGATCAATCATCCTCGATACATCGATAGCCTCCGAAATATATCTGTATAATTATTGTCTTGTTTGTTATCTGTACTGCTATAACACTAAACCTAATCCTAAAATTGTAGATTTTTCACGATATGACTACCTAATCCATGATATTTTTATGTGGCAGTCCCAACGTTATCTACACCGACTCGTCGTGTTGTAAGAGTCACAAGTATGGAGTTCAATATTTTTGAAGAACATATTTGGGCCGAGGATAAAATAATATATTTATTGCTAATATAGACAAGTTATGCTGAATGTCTACGCCCGTGGGTCTGAGCCATGCCATCCGATTGAACACAATTAATTATTCCCACCTTCTCCATTGTTGGCCTTCTCTCGGAGTTAAATGTCGAATATCTATTCTCCCGGTTATCTCATGTTCAGCTTTGATAATTGTGTGGTTAGGACCAATATCACTACATACATTCAAACCCCACTTCTGACCTCGGATTTGAGTGGGTTGGCATACTTCGATTATAACTGCGTTACTAGTAAAGACGTTTCCAAAATCTGAATACTTGTGGCATCTTTAGTGGTGATCCCGATTTGATTTGGTACACCAATTCGTAAACTGTAAGCCCGTTCCTTGTTGGAACAATATATATTATTCCCTATTTTTTATCTTCACATATTGTGATGTTTTGGTATTTTTTAATATTTTTTTCACGTTCATCTCTATACTTTATATTTATCATGACTGAATAAAATCCTAAATTGTTTAAGATTACACTCTTTCGCGACCCTCATTTCAACTAATGCCATTTTGGTCTCATAATGTCGAGGCCTGATTCTGCTACACAGAAGCTTACTTCCTCTGTGGTCCAGGATATGTGGTAAACGACCTCTTTCTAGCTAAACTTGAATCCTGGTCACGAAGGTACAAAAGCCTCATGAAAGGTGACTTTATCGCGCCCTCTACAAA
Organism: Schistosoma mattheei; assembly: GCA_944470405.2. Lineage (NCBI taxonomy): Eukaryota > Metazoa > Platyhelminthes > Trematoda > Strigeidida > Schistosomatidae > Schistosoma > Schistosoma mattheei. Next base: position 53,135,347 of record OX103943.1, on the reverse strand, counting down.
TTGGGGATGCTTAGAAATAGGGTCAACGAAAACATCGTTTGATTACAAATAGCTGGGAACGACAATCGATCTAGCTTTATTGTAGCACGTTAGGGATTCTACTAGATATGACCTACAAAACTTCTGGTCTCACTTGCACTTATTCTTCACACACGATGATGATGTCAGTGAAGTAAATTTCGTCCCACGTATAAGGGTAAGTGAATATGTCGTCATTTCATTCGAGTTCATGGATGATATTATCTGTCGAGCAATTGAGCCAGCCCGTCCTAATATATGGAAGGGAGAAATGAAAGCGATCAATTCTTCAGTGTCGACTGAAAACCAGAAAAAGGACTCCTGTGCATCGGTGAAAGAGATAAAGACTGATTTCCGGCAACTATACAATCACGTAACTGAACCATTTATATCCTGTATAGTTCCAAAGAAGAGAAAGTGCGCTTACCCTTAGATAAACTGAGGTATCCGACGTTTACCAAGACATATGAAAAAATATTGGAAGGTCTCCATCAGTCTTGGCACAACAAATGCAATGGAATGCCACAGGTTGATCCGAACTAATTGCAGAAGTACAATCTGGGCTGTTCAGCGAATACATGAAAGGCAGTTGGCTCAATCTGCAATCAGGTAGCCGATGAGGCTGTTCTCGTACATAAATTACGCAAAAAGAATGCATTATAGGATTTCCAACTTAATTGCGGAGTAGAGTAGATCTCAAGTAATAAGACAAAACTAGGAAAACACAAAAACCACGGAGAAATTTTCAGGACAGTTTTCACTTGGGAGATTCTTATTAATGAATGACTGGGTTCAAGTATGAAATCACAAAACTGGCCGCTCACTATAGACTTTGACAGAGACAACTTATAGAAGGCTCTCAACACTTCAGACACGAAAAATCAGCAAGACCGAGCGAACTAAACTCTTAAACTTTGAGATGAATTTTACAATATGCATAAAGACTCTGGTATTAAATCTGTCACTTCTCAAAGGTGTTACATATGCACTGGAATGACACATAAAACAGGATCAAAATAACTACCGTCAAACTACAGACCTGTCAGCCCACCAGTATAATAGTTGAAACGCTGGAAAGAATAATCAAAAAAGCAATAACGACGTTCATGGAAACCGACAATTAGTTAAACAGCGAACAAGACGGTTCCAGGAAAGAATAACAAACCGTCTTACAGTGAACGAATTATGGGAGGAGGCCAGAGATAATGAAAAATGTGGACGTTTTTCACGTAGACTTCAATAAAGCACTTGTTAAAAGGCCAAAAAATAGACTACTACTAGGGTTGGAATATCCTGGAATTGCTTGACCACTTCTAAAGTAAATCAAGGATTACTTGGTAGGTCTTTGAGAGAAAGTAAAAGCGAATTCCAAATGCTCATCCTGGGAACCAACATTTATTGAAATACTGCAGAGCAAGGACATCCATCATGTTAGATGTTAATGTGTTCACTACGTTACTCACAACCTTAGTGAGGTCCGGAAATGAAAACCGCGTTCAGGCCGCAAGCCCACTTCAAATGGTACTTAAATATCCTGAAAAATTTACAAGGGGCAGCTACCTGCTCAATTCCAGAATCCTGGAGTTTGCCATAGAAAGAGCGGCTTTAAATTCTGGAACTTTTAATGCTGTCCTACTCCATATTGAGGAGTGATCTGATTTTTAATGTGTAGAATTCTAAGTAATGGTTTTGGACTATATTTATCCTCCCGTTTACTTTCTTTTGAAACAGGACAACTACGAAGACATAGCGGGTGCATACAGAGCCACAAATGGACAGAATACTCTTGGCATACAGGTCTTCACACCGAGTCATCAAATCTCGTAACCTGTTATACGAATAAGTGGTGTCCGTCTCTTCAACTGAACCACTCAATAGAAGACCATAAACCCCTAGGAGCTTGCCAGAACAGGACTAACACAGTCTGTGAGCCATCTGTCCTCAATACATAAGTCTGAACCTAAATTTCCGCATGTTTGTAGGTCATATTTTCTTACTAGGTATGTGACAGTTGTACCGACTTGTTTTGTGCTGCTTGTCCTACCTCGGATATGAAGTTCCCCAAAGTTCGTCTTCTTCCTGTGTTAGCCATCTTGCATTGATGCGTTGTATATAACTGGCCGTTCTCGTTTTCAAAACAGCCGATTGTATTAGAGTGCCTCGAGCCTTTGTCATTAAGTACCTGAGTATCGTAGGCTCGTACTGAACCCCAGTCACAAAATACAGCAAAACTATCTTCCGGATAACGAAGGGTAAAATAACACGATCATTCTGAATGACTTCCAACAAAATACGATTTATGTTAGGTGTTACTGGTTAAAGCGTTGTCAAACTCCGAATAACTGTGGTATCTTCATTGATGAGCCCGATGTGAACAGTTTCCACGGAATCGACGTGATCTGGTACACCAAATTGTAAACTATGAGTCTGTTTCTTTTTTGACTTCTGTATATTATTGCCTTATATTGATTTTTTATATATTGTGATATTTTCCCGTGTTTTATATAAATATATATTTTTTACTCGTTCATTCTCGTACTTCATATATTGCACCATGACGGAACAGACACCTAAGGCACTTAAGTTAAAGACTATGTCCTCACCTTCGTTCTAACTGATGCCTTTCTGGCCAGACAACATCGAAGCCTGGTTCTGCTACACAGAAGCCGACTTCTATGAGCACGGCTTGAACGATACACGTGCACAACTCCTCGTAGTGGTCAAGGCACTACCACGCGAATTCAACAGGTTTGTAACACCTAGCATATTTACTAGTGATATTTCTGAACCCTACAAAACACTTAGACGATCTATCCTTAAACGCGGAGATCTCACCGATCGACAAAGGTTAGACCAACACGGTTCTGCGACTGACTTGTTGCAAAGAATGAGAGAGGTAATCGGTCTGTAAGATCCAAACTAAGGTTTGAACTGATGGACAGCTGATTAGGTGGGTTAGATACACGCCCTCGCCCGTTTGAAACCAAAACAAAGTAATTGGGTAAAATGACGGTTCTATAATTCATCATAAATTCAAATGTACATTATTACCTAAACAAATATGACCACTCAGCTATCCAACCAATAATTGTTCAACTGATCAAATCAATCACAACAAATAAATGTTATTCTATCCTGTCTGGATAGACCCCGCACAGATTCGCTCACAAGATAATATTTGACCGCTTTGTAACACAGTGTTTCCAATTCTGGAAGAGTGCCTCAATTCACAACCAAAAGTGCACAATTCCAGTCAATATAGGTAAAGCAATCAAAGGGAGGACACAAACCAATATGGCTGCCGCCAAGACTAAGTATGAAGTAAAACAACATAAGTGCAGTCCGGGAAGAAACATGGAGACTTGGTGAAGGCGTAATCAAAATGAAAACTATAATAAAATACAAATATTAACAGTCAAATATAATCAAAAAGTTAACAATGTACAAGAAAGGGATCAACAGGAACAAAGTGCAAGTATATACATGGAGGGATTTTCACACACATATAAAACATTCAAAATGGATCTTCCACGGTCAAAGAGCCTTCTATGATGGCCTATTCAAACAACATTTCTTATCCAAACTTCCTCAACAGGTGCAAGATGTGCTCGTCTCGTTTCAAAACAACGCCTAAGACGAACTGGCTGCATCTGCCGACCGCATCTTAGAAATCACCAAATCTTCTAATACCGAGGTTTTTTCAGTTAAAGAAGAGCCTCAAACGACCCAGAATGACATTACAGAGTTATGTCATACACTAACACGTTATCATAAATTTCGTACCGACCGTAAATGGTCATACACCCCACGAAGAAGCACTTCAATTAAGTGATCTGTCTCTAGACCACGAGAGACTGATAAACTCGACTGGTGCTGGTATTATAACCAGTGTAGAAAGTCCCTTAGAAATTTCAGAACACCCTGCATTTTTCCCAACTCAAAATCGACCGACACGAAAAACAATTCGGGAAACTTCCCAGCCAGCACGCTTCAGCAGCAACCCTAACCGGTGAACTTAGCCGTCTGTTGTAGCGAAATTTCGCTACCTCGTCAATACTGGCGCAGAAGTTAGCGTTCTTCCAATGAATTCTAACGATCGGCTTCAGGAATAGGTTTTAAATCTACAGGCGGGAAACGGAAAGCCTATCACCATATACGGTAAGAGGTACGTTTACCTTAACGGGGTTTACGCCAACCCATATACTGAATTTTTGTTGTTGCAGATGTTTTTATGCCAATAATTGGTATAGACCTTCTATAGCACTACAATCTAATCATCGATACACGCAAACGAAGGCTAGTAGACGAAACACTAATTTATCTGTTTGTGTGACTTCCTGGTTGCAGATTATCTCTAGTCACAATTAAGCACACGATAGACCCATTCTATCAACCACTACTCGATAAGTACCCTGGGATACAACAAACACAACCGAAATTTCCGTGCGCAACCAGCAACGTTTCACATCACGTCACGACTACAGGACCATCTGTATTCTCTAAAGCACGCCGACTGGCTCCCGAAAAGCCAAGGTTGGCGAAAAATGAATTCGACCACATGATAGACTTAGGTGTCATAAGACCGTCAAACAGCCCATGAGCATCTCCGATGCACATGGTCCCTAAAAAGGACAGCGACGATCGGCATCCAACTGGTGAAAATCAGCGATTGAATGCAAAAACCATTCCCGATCGTTACCCGTCGCCTCACATTTATGATTTGACAGCTACCTTGAAAGGTACAACTGTCTTTTTAAAAGTCGACTTGGTTAAAGCGTATAACCATATCGCTATGGCTACTGACGATATCGCAAAAACCGTTATCATAACTTCCTTCGAACTCTACGAATTTTTGAGAACGTCTTTCGGCCTAAGAAACGTTGCCCAAACTTTCCAAAGATTCATAGACGATGTTTTTCGAGGTCTCAACTTCGTACATGTGTATGTTGATGACTGTCTAATAGCAAGTTCGGACAGAAAACCGCATCTCCAGCATCTGGATCTTGTTTTCGACCGACTACAAAAGCATGGCATTACTGTAAACATTCAGAAATGCCGGATCGGAACTTACTCATTAGACTTCCTAGGACACATTATTGATGGGCAAGGCATCCGACCTCTCAGAACCAAAGTGACGGCCATTCTGAATTACGCAGAACCGACCATCATCAAGCAATTACGCACGTTTAACGGCCTTGCAAGTTTCTACAGACGGTTCATACCTAAGTGGGCGTCACTTATGAAACCGCTAACCGACCAAATTCGTGGAAATGCGAAATCCATCAATCTAGACGACACCGAGCGAAAAGCATTCTCCACAATTAAGGAACTTATCGCTTAAGCAACGATACTTGCACATCAGGATACTGAAGCACCCATTAGAACCGCAGTAGACGCATACGACTCAGCAATCGTAAGTCTTACAACAATGTATTAACTACTCCCTGCAACCTTTGGCATCTTCAATATTTCCACCGACGAAGGTAGTCATTTGGCAAAGTTGGATCACGTTTTTCAGAGGACACCAAATTTTTCCTCAATGCATCTAGAACTATGGATATCGCAAATCGAACACAGTGACTGAATGAACTTACACGCTCTACTGAATAACAGTCAAGTATGTAAGTTGTGTTCTCGCAAGTAGTTCTGTGAAAATGATGAGAGGTGTAAATTTAGTATATAAATCTCTCCGGACATATTGTTAGTTACGAGTAATACGAGGATGAGAACTATCACCTTCGCACCACCACTAGGAAGGAAAATGTTCGTATAATCAGAAAATATGAACAACTTTCCGCTTTGATACGCAGTAAATATATATCTCATATTTAGCAAATAATACCACAGATATTGTTGAATTCCTTCAAGCCGACTCCTTAGAAGAAACGGGACGAAATTCATCGTATGACATGATTAACTAGTTTAATAACGACCGATATTATGAAGGCGAAGTCTTATTCATATGAGAGAAGATAATCAACCATTGTAAGCTCGTGTGAACCACTATTAACGCACTTCCGGTCACTAGATTCTCAATGAGAAGGAAAACAGAACGGAACACTATTTTTGACATTTTATCCACCAGAAGGTAGCGTGGTTTCGTAAAAAGGAATGAACATCAATTAAAGAGAAATTTTGCAGTATTAACCCTAAAGAACCAAATTTCAAAGTTTTTGGGAAAAACGATGTTACGTGTGGCTTCTCATTGCCTCCGTTGCTCGTTTCCTGATTCTTGGTAATATGAAGCTTAACATTCCTGTTTCGGATACGTTAGTCTGCTTACTCAAGTTCAATTGCTGCTCTAAGGTGCGTTGCAAAGTAAACATTTGCCAAACGCACTCTGTAAGGTCACCTGGTGTTACTTATGAACGAAAATAGGAAACAAAAGAAGCCCATTTTTGTAAAGTCCATCAGTCCTGGTTACATTTGACCTCTAAAACTTTCTTTCAGCGCCACACACACAACCAAACAAATGTGTTAAAACGCAGTGGGAATCAAAAGCTTGTGCATTTTAGAGGCTTCGGCAGAATATTTTAGGGCATAACTATGAGTGGTAATTAAGCGAACTATGTTCCTGGTTTTATTATAGCATTAATGCTACGGGTTTATTTGCTGAATAATATAACGTTATGACGATCTTCCGACGTTTGTTGTTATTCCTCAGTTGTCATTACCATCATATCTCTAATTTCTGCATATGTATCAAAATCAAAGCTATCCTGCTTAATTCTCCTCCAGATACAATTTTCATATTACCCCTACATCTCTGATAATAACGCAAAATCCTTACAGTGCTTGAATTTTCAAACGGTTGGGGATGTAATACATCATTGTTTTTCAGTAAGCTACTTGTTAAAACTGTGACTGCTGATTATGGAGCGCAGCGAATTATCGATCGGACCAAAGACGCATAAATACGTGGGAACAACCTAGATTTCTGATTGGCCTTGCTTCCTGTCTGGCCCATCCAGTTGAGTCCAGAACGCAAGTCTCAGCATCTGAGATATGAATCATTATATTCCAAACATACTCTGTTTATATACCAATCAAGCAGACCACAACGTACCATAAAATAGAAAATAACATTTGTACAATATTTGGCCAACAGACAAATGATACGTAAAATAAGTATTGATCAGTAGGAAAATGACACGTGAAATAAATAATTGACCAATGAGAAATGATACCATCTCAAGCCCGAAGGATAGCGTTAGACTTAACAGAATAATTTTTGGGATATTTTTGTGAATATCCCAACAGCTCCCTTTTTTGAAGATCCGCCGTTGATATCTGGTTTTACTTTTCATTGATCCGATCGATAAGTCACTGCTCTCTAATCACCGGTCACAGTTATAACAATTGGCGACGGGTTGAAAGAAATACAATCCAAAGTCAGTCTGTAATTGGACGAAATTCAGTTTATTTATTTCGAGCAATCAGCATCCAGTTTTGTCATCACTGCCCTTGAGCGACATTGCCCATTATTCATACACTGATTTTTATTACTGGTGCTGATTCAAAAGAAAAAAATGACTCTCCCTTCCGATCGATTACAGCTGCTATTTGAACGACATTTGGAGTTATTAGTCAGATTCCGCACGCAGCTGCTGAATTACTCATGCTTTAGAGATGTGACGGAAGTAGATGGATTGATTTCTGAATTGCACACTGAGCTGGGAAACGATTGCAGCCTCCATGAATCCTCGATAGACCGTACTTCAAACGACACAGCAGTCACTCAAGATCTGCCCAGTGGTCCTGTACTCTCCATTTCAGAAACATGCCCGATAATGGATTCAAACTCCATTATCCCCGAAACAGCATGTGTAGACAGCGACTCATCCAGCTCATAAACAGACGCCCTGCTAAGTGTTCATAGAATTGTCGCAATAACCGCCCATGAAACAGAAAACAAATCGGGCGGTACGCTGAATGCATCTGCTCCAAATGGTCTTCATCATTCAGCAACAGAAGTTTCTGACGAATCTTATTATCGAGATTCTCTTTTATCAGAAAATAAAGCAGATGCATCAAATGATGATCAGAAACCTATTAAGACTTTGATAGATGCCGATTACCTTAGTGATCTATTATCTACAAATGAAGCTCCCGATGAAATTGATGACAATATCTCAGAAGATTCAAATTTTGATGAATTATTTGGCGTTTATCGTCACTATCTGTTCGATTTTACTGGATTCTCTGTCCACTATGTTTTAAATACAGTCATGCTAATCCTAATTTAGGTATACTACTTACGCCTGTTACTCCTCGTGAAGGAGCATAGGCCACTCACCAGCATTCTCCATCCAACCCTGTCCTGGGCAATCCTTTCTAGCTCCGTCCAGTTGTAATTCATCCTTTTCATATCTGCTTCTATAATCCGACGCAATGTGTTCTTTGGCCTTCCTCTTTTTCGCCTCCCTTCAGGGTTCCAAGTTAGGGCTTGCCTCGTGATGCAGTTTGACGGTTTGCGTAATGTATGTCCTATCCATTTCCATCGTCTTTTCCTAATTTCTTCTTCAGCTGGAAGTTGCTTTGTTCTCTCCCACAGAAGGCTATTGCTGATGGTATCCGGCCAGTGGATGTTGAGTATCTTGCGTAGGCAGCTATTTATAAATACTTGTACTTTCTTGATGGTGGTTGTTGTAGTTCTCCAAGTTTCAGCTCCATACAGTAGAACTGCCTTGACGTTCGTATTGAAGATTCTCACTTTGATATTGGTTGAAAGTTGTTTTGAGTTCCATATGTTCTTCAATTGTAGGAATGCGACCCTTGCTTTGCCGATCCTCGCCTTTACGTCTGCATCTGAACCTCCTTGTTCATCGATGATGCTTCCTAGGTATGTGAAGGACTCTACATCTTCCAGAGTTTCGCCATCAAGAGTGATTGGATTGCTGTTCTGCGTTGAATTTGAGGACCTTGGTTTTCCCTTTGTGTATGCTGAGGCCTACTGATGCAGAGACTGCTGCTACACTGGCTGTCTTCATCTGCATCTGTTCGTGTGTACGTGATAGGAGGGCTAGGTCGTCTGCGAAGTCCAAATCGTCTAATTGATTCTGAGTTGTCCATTGTATTCCGTGTTTTCCTTCAGATGTCGAGGTCTTCATAATCCAGTCGACCACCAGAAGAAAGAGGAAGGGAGAGAGTAAACAGCCTTGTCTGACTCCAGTCCTTACTTGGAATGCATCTGTCAGCTGTCCTCCATGCACTACTTTGCACTGTAGTCCGTCGTATGAGTTCCGGATAATGTTGACAATCTTCTCAGGAACTCCGTAGTGTCGAAGAAGTTTCCATAATGTCCTCCTATCTACACTGTCGAATGCCTTTTCATAATCAATGAAGTTGATGTATAGTGATGAGTTCCACTCAACTGATTGTTCGACGATGATCCGTAGTGTTGCAATTTGGTCTGTGCACGACCGATCCTTACGGAATCCAGCTTGTTGATCTCGAAGTTGGGCGTCTACTGCATCCTTCATCCGGTTCAGCAACACTCTGTTGAAGACTTTCCCTGGTATTGACAGTAGTGTAATGCCTCTGTAGTTTTCACATTTGCTCAGATCTCCTTTCTTTGGAATCTTGACGAGGTGTCCTTCTTTCCAGTCCATCGGCACTTGTTCCTCCTCCCAAATCTTTTTGAATAGAAGGTACAGCATGCTTGTGGTTGCTTCGATGTCTGATTTCAGTGCTTCAGCTGGTATGTTGTCGGGTCCTGCTGCTTTCCCGTTCTTGATTTGTCTGACGGCCATTCTAATTTCTTCCGTCGTTGGTGGGTTGACATCTATAGGAAGATCTATGTGTGCTGCTTCGATGTCCGGTGGATTCATTGGAGCCGGCCTATTCAGGAGTTCCTCGAAGTATTCCACCCATCTGTTACGCTGTTGTTGAATTTCGGTGATTGGCTTGCCTTCTTTGTCTTTGACCGGCCTCTCTGGTTTACTGTATTTCCCTGCTAGTTTCTTCGTTGTATCGTGAAGCTGTTTCATATTTCCTTCTCTAGCAGCTTTTTCTGCCGTCGTTGCTAGTTCTTCCACGTATTTCTTCTTGTCGGCTCTAATGCTCCTCTTCACTTGTTTGTTTGCTTCTATGTATTCAGCTTGTGCTTGAACTTTCTCTGCTCGTGTTCGGCTGTTGTTAATTGCTGCCTTCTTGTTCTTCCTTTCTTTGATCTTGTCCAGTGTTTCTATAGAGATCCATTCCTTATGATGGTGTTTCTTTAGGCCCAGAACCTCTTGACACGTTGAAGTTAATGCTTCCTTGATGCCTTTCCAGTTGTCCTCCATACTAGTTTCTTCTTCCTTCAGTAGATCTTGTAAGGCTTGGAACCTGTTGTTGAGAGCTATCTTGAATTCATTGAGTTTGTCAGTATCTCGAAGGAAGGCTGTATTGAACCTTTGTAGTGCTGTTTGTCCACTTGTCCAGTTCTTTTTAGCTTCAGTTTTAAATTGGCTACAACTAGGTGGTGATCTGAAGCTACGTCAGCACCTCTCCTGGTTCTCACATCTTCCATTGTCCTTCGGAATTTTTTGTTGATGCAAATATGATCTATTTGGTTCTCTGTAGTGTGGTCCGGTGAGATCCATGTAGCCTTGTGTATACGCTTGTGTGGAAATATTGTGCCTCCTATGACCAATTTGTTGAATGCACATAGATTTGCAAATCTTTCTCCATTTTCGTTTCTTTCTCCCAGTCCATGTCGTCCCATGATATCTTCATATCCGGTGTTGTCTATTCCGACTTTGGCATTTAGATCTCCCATCAGAATAGTTAGGTCCTTTCTTGGCATTTCTCAATGATTGACTGCAGCCGCTCGTAGAACTGATCTTTAATGTCGTCGTTGCTATCATTGGTGGGTGCATAACATTGGATAATATTCATTAAGATCCCCTCCTTCTTTGTTTTGAATGATGCTTTGATGATTCTGGATCCGTGAGACTCCCATCCTACAAGTGCATTTCGTGCTACTTTGGACAGCATAAGAGCGACTCCCTGAGTGTGTGGAGCATTGTCCTCTCGTGACCGGAGTATAGCAGCATCTCTCCCGTAGCTAGCCTTTTCTGTCCAGCTTGGGTCCAGTGGGTTTCGCTGATTCCCAGTACTGCTAAGTTGTATCTCCTCATTTCCATTGCTATTTGACTGGTCTTCCCGGTTTCCCACATTGTTCGAACGTTCCATGTACCTATAAAAATTTTTGCTCTGGTTGTTAGAAGGGGCATCGGCCTCGTGGCTTCCGAAGGAACTCGGCTTTCACCATGAAGCGTCATAATTCTTCTAACTGAAGACCTTCTAACTCCCAGGGCAGAGTTTAAATGGTTTGAATAATTTTTTCTGGTAAGCGTTTTTTTAGCGAGTTAGTTTTCTACGGGATGGGGACGCTAACCCCATGCCCAACCCTCCTCCTTTACCCGGGCTTGGGACCGGCAGTAACCCTATTAGAGCTACAGGCGGAGTTAATTTAGGTATACGAGGACCCAAAATTATTTCGAGGCGGAGGATGAACTCGGAAAATTTAAAATCCGGATATCAACTCCGGATCTTCAAAAAAGGGAGCTGTTGGGATATTCACAAAAATATCCCAAAAATTATTCTGTTAAGTCTAACGCTATCCTTCGGGCTTGAGATGGTATCATTTCTCATTGGTCAATTATTTATTTCACGTGTCATTTTCCTACTGATCAATACTTATTTTACGTATCATTTGTCTGTTGGCCAAATATTGTACAAATGTTATTTTCTATTTTATGGTACGTTGTGGTCTGCTTGATTGGTATATAAACAGAGTATGTTTGGAATATAATGATTCATATCTCAGATGCTGAGACTTGCGTTCTGGACTCAACTGGATGGGCCAGACAGGAAGCAAGGCCAATCAGAAATCTAGGTTGTTCCCACGTATTTATGCGTCTTTGGTCCGATCGATAATTCGCTGCGCTCCATAATCAGCAGTCACAGTTATAACACTCCTGTATGTGACTGTGATCATTATTGTGCTATTTCAGTTGGTACGTCTGTTGTAAAGAAAATTTATTATCTCAGCTTTCCATCTTTTGTCTTGACTGAGGAAAATAGTAAGAAAACGAATTCGATGCGCAGTGATTTTTGATACACAGTAGTAGCCAAATTATTCGGAAGATAGTCCTAAGAAAGAAGTAGGGTCCCAAATATCGGGTGCTACAGTGTATACCAACATCTAAGACGAAATATTTATCTTGGTCTATAATGATACAAAAATGCTTAATTATCTTATTTGTTTGTCCATAATTGACTACGATCGTTATTATCGTCTCGGTAATAGATGCATAACTTACATTTTGTGTTACCTTCTAGAGCAGTTGTACTGTTTATGTGAACTCATCTTCTTTATTTAGAGATTATATCTTCTTCTTCTAAGGTGGATGATAACATGTCGCAGTACAAAGCTGACACAAAACTCTATGTTCAATTCAGTAGACTGATTGATGACTTTTATTTGCATCTTCTAGTCTGCCATTCATTGTAACGTAATATTTTTTGTTATTATTATTATTATTCACAAACATCTTGTGGGTACATAAGTGTTGTGAAGAAACCATTTCGGGTTTCTTCTAAGATGCAAATTAGTAACAAAATAAAACAGAAAATAATTATGAAAAATAACTTATTATTGAAGTAAGATATGATGGTTGAATGGATGTTTGTGCAGTCATAGTTTGCAGTGATGCAATGAAAGTCTCAATTCAGTGAAAGGATAACCAAATATCAATATGTATGAGGCACATATGTATAGTGAAGTTAAAACGAGTCTGAGAAGTTAGTTTGAATGGAACACAAGTTATTGTCCTTATTACAATCTTCGTAATCTTGAGAATAATATTTATTTAGATGGGAAAAAGGGAGAGAAAAGAAATGAACACCTAGTGGAAGTGTTGAATCATGATAATAATAATTGTGTAATGAATATCGACCTATAAAGTAAACGAACAATTAAAAATAAAATAAAGTATGATAAAAATTTCTTTAGTGCACTCGGATAAATGCATGTAGATTTATGTAATAATATACAGAATGTAACTGGATATTAGTATAAACATTTATGCAATAATAATTAGGAATGATGCTATGAAAGTCACAATTAACTGAAAAGGATGATCAAACACAAATTTTATGTTATATATATATATATATATATATCTGGAAGGAATTTTGCTTTTCAGTCAATTAGATGGATGACGGACCTGGTTTGTATAAACCATTATTAAATACATTGATATTCTGTAGATGACATAATCCACTTTCGGAAAGAAAATCGTCAAGGAGACTTTTGAACCAGGTTGTAGTTTCACTGCAACGGAGGTTCACTGGCAGTCTGTTCCACATGGTTGAGTAGCGAATAAGGAAAAAATTCTGACGTAAGTTTGTGTGGATTCTTAGAATCGCTAGAATATTCTCCTTATTGCGTAGATTGTGAGACGATATCATGGTGTGAAGGAGTGGATACCGAAGAGCAAGAAATACCGTTAATAAGCCGGTAGATTAAGACGAGATTTAATTTGATACGTCTGATCCATAGAGGTTCTAATTTGAGTTGTTGACATCTTTGGTGATAGTCTTTGTTGTCGGGATACCCCAAAACAGATTTGGTAAACCTTCTCTGAACACCTTCAATTTTAATCAGGTCATTATGCCTGCAATTACTGTAAACTAAAATACCATATTCAAGAATGGGTAAGATACGTTTTCTGTATAACAATAATCTCGATTCGATATTATTGAAGTTTATCATTATGAATCCAATGAGCTTTCTGGCTTTGGATACTTGAGATCCAATGTGCTCAGAAAAGTTTAAACTGTTTCTATATCTTAAACCCGAGACACGAACAGTGTTGAGAGGTTTCAATGTATGTTTGTGTATGGCCAGATTTAGTTTAAGGCAGCGGCCAATGTTAATAAATCCACTTTTGTCAACATTAAGTGGCAAATTCCACGAAACAGTCCATTCGTATAACTTGTTTATTTCTTCTTGGATTACCGCTGAAATATAGCTTTCTTTGATGGGAGAAGAGAATAAATAAACTAATTTTAGGCCACTGGCAAAAAGGGAATTTTTACCATACTGAAAGAGGGAACACACGTCATTGATAAAAAGGAGAAAGTGTAATGGACCAACCACGCTTCCTTGTACAACCCCACTGGCTACATTCACAGGTTTAGAGTAGCAAGATCCAAGGCGAACGATTTGGCTACGTTCTTCTAAAAAATATTTGAGCCAAGATAAAAGGGGATTCTGTGTGCCAAATGAAGAGATTTTTAGAAGAAGACGTTTGTGTGAGACAGTCGAAAGCCTTACTAAAATCGTAGTGAAGAATTATCACTGACTGACTAACATTTCTTCTCTGAATAATTTGATCTAAACTTTCAGGCGCGATGTAAAGCATGAGCGTTTAGTCATAAACCCGTGTTGGAATGGGCTAGCCAGACTAGCCGAAAGTAAAAATGTTAATAGCTGTTTGTGGGTGATTTTTTCCGTGGTTTTTGATAGCACGGATTTCAAATTAACTGACCTATAGTTAACAATATCACTACGTTATCCTGTTTTGAATCTAGGGATGATTTCTATAGAGAATCGAGAAGAAATTATTGAGAGAACTGTGGAATCGAATATTATTCGATGAAGTGTTTTGTACTGGAGTCCGCCTAAAGACTGTTCACATCCTTTACCCATGACTGGCAAGTTTCTCAGCTATTGACAACGGTTCCATGTATCTCAGCGCTACTGTTATTATGAAGGTTCAGAGTTTGGACTTCAACTTAGTGTCCACTAAACATTATTTAACTACTCTTGCAAGATAAGAAAGCCACTCAATAAATTATATTAGCTTTACATTAACATACTAAAAGTATACTCTCTAGGAATAGGCTGCACTCAGTATACGATCACTTGAAGGGAGACAGACCCTATATAGATATTTGGGGAAAAAACTAAGATTCGAAACAGTATATGGGCTGTAAATAGTATAACCTTACCTGGTCTACAGGTTTAATATTCTACCTGGTCAAGTGGCTGGATTTATGAATGAGCTCTGACAGTCATGTTAAACTGGTATGTGACAGTTAAAAAATATCGTTCATGATGATCAGAAAGTCAATAACATTATATTGAAAGTAATAACGAAGCTGAGTATTGAACATGCTGAGATTATATTTAGGCTTGTTTGGTAGTCACAGTGTTTTGTTCTCTGCGGGTAAATTTGAAATTCGGAAATGTCATTTTCTGTGTTTTTTGACAAGGTTGAGAAAATGATATATATGTCGTCCATTTGGAATTACAGACCTAAATACAATGTACTTGTTACTATTCAGCATGTGTCCATTTTTACGTATAAATATGATGACCTGTAGGAGCTACAATACTTTTTCTCACTGACTGTGCTTTGAAAACATTTAAAGATGTATCGGTACCCACTACCGTCAAAAAGGGATTGATAAAATCAGCAAAAAGTTCCAATATTGAGCCGGAAATATTTTACGATGCTCGACATTGTGGGTGCTTTTTTGACAATTCTTTCATAATTCCATGGTTACTGTGGGTAAAGATGTGTTTATCGAATATAATCCAAATTTATAAAAAACAGGTTCTGACTAATGGAGAATACATTTCACCAGGCCATCCACTTTTTTGTGGTATGTTGCACAGTAAATTGCGTTCGCTCAAAGGACTTCTACCACGCTGTTGGATTTTTCAGACTCAAATAGATCTGTGGTGGCATTAGACCATAACTACACAATCCTCAAAGCTGAATATGAGATTACTCGGAAAATAGATATTCATTATTTAACGCCGAGAAATGCCTAACGATGGAGAAGGCGCGAATAAGGAATTGAATGAATTGGAGTTGATCGAATGTCATGGATCGGCCATGCAGGCGTGGTCCGTGCTGAACTTTACCTTATATCTTTTATTCATATTAAATATATTGTCCTTTCTCTAGCCTAAGCTTGTTCTTCATCATGTATTGGTAGTTGTTATGATACAGTGAGTTGGTGTAGACGATGATGTGACTTCCACGTAAGATCTTATAGATTAGGCAGTTATATAATGACAAATCTACAATTTTAGGACTATGTCTATTATTAGAGCAGTAATAATATCATAGTAGACCATAATTTCACATTGGTAAGCCCAACTAAAGAAATGCAACCTATTATTGTTAATCCTTGTCTTCACCTTTACCTTCTCAATCGATTTTCATCTGTAGAAACCCATTATTCTAATAGTCCTCTGAATAATGCTCACATGTATTATCGTAATGTTATATTGATTAGTTCTCATAACATTTTAGCTCATTCGATAGTAAAAACTGGTCGTCTACATTAACTAATTAGCTTTGATGGTTCGTTAACAAGCTTTATTAGCATTTACATGCTTCAGCGACATAGTCTTGTTTAAACATCAAGCTCTAACAAATATGACCTGTAAATAGCGTAAAGATAAATTGACTAACAATGCAATTAAGGACTGAATAGTCATCTGGATCTAAATATCAGTGTTCCTTCACTTAACACCTCATCCTATTTCTAAACTATGCACTATACTATAATATCTTTTTTTCCGACTACTGCCTGCCTAATTTCATATTTTCGAGTTCCATTGCCAAACAACAAGGATGACACTTCTCCAAAAACATACGATGAGTTTCAGCTATAAGTTTTCTGCAATCATAAGGTCATTTTAGATAGCTCGTTTAATGACAACCACACAATTATCCGGATTCATTCGGTTATTCTGATCAGAGCGAGTGACAAAAACGTCAACAGCATCAAGCACCCTGGAATTAATTACCATACTGCATGTTTCATTCTGGATACTTTTGGATCATTACTACTCCTCACGAATGGCGTTGTATGTGTCGTCCACTGAATAATCTAATTTTCAAAAATAACCCAGGCGAGTTCAATTATTTTACTTAATGATTTTTTTATACTTAACATGTATATGTTTTCCAGTTGCTCTTGCCACATATTTGTAAGTGTCTCTAGGCTAAATGCAGTAACTTCTTATGGAATGTTTATAACGCGTCATTTTCCTGCCTGAAGTTTCACAAGCAGTCTTAACTTTAAAATTATTTTTCTGACCATGTTCATTATTTTTAAATTGTCATGTACGTCAACAACCTGCATGTTAACCTGGCCCGTACACGTGTTGCGCTGTATCTTCATGTCTTCTAAATTTAGAAATCATCTGAATCGCCTTCAACATTTATCAATAAACCCATCATAGTCGTTGTTGCTAATCGTATTTGGGTTTATGGATTGGTTTGTCATATTAGCAGCCTAAAATGCGAACATAGTTTAGATAATAAGATTAAAAACTTAGGTACTATCAACTGCACTAGCAAAATAACTAAATCCTCAGGTAGCTGTTTGCCTACTAGGATTAACACTAAACGAATATTTCTGAATTGAAATTTATAATTAAATTAGGCGTCTCGGATTCTTTAACTTTATAAATTTCTGATTATTTCGAATCACCTGAAGCAACAATACCTAGTTTTCCACTGACTAATCCTCAATCAACAATATAACTAGTTAAACGTAATAGTTTCAGGATATTGTCATAAAGCATTGTCATGACTTGACAATCACGTAATATGATTGATAAAATTAATGAAACTAATAACAAATTCGGTCAGCAAATTGACTTATAACTATCACTACTGTTGTTTTTCTTTTATCTTCATTCACTACAGATGATTACAGTATGTTCCTCTATCAGTTGTTCATTCAGTAAATATCTCAAAACTTTGTCAGTCTAATTGATGGTTTAGCGACACAATCATGCATGCAAATAATCAGTATGAGCAGTCGAGCAAATCTCCTGCAAACTGAAAACATCAATGTCGAATTTACCCCAACACTGACTAAGGTTCAAGCCATTATCATAGACATGAGTTGGGAGTGTATTCCCCTTGGTTACAACTTATGTTCTCCCTGATAATCACATGAGCATCACTCACTATTTAATCATCTTGCAAAAACTTATTTAGTCAAATACATCTTGCAGCACCTCATCACTTAGTAATATGACACATAGGCTTAACTGATTTCAATAACTTATAACCATTATATCTCAATTAAATCGTATTCCGCCTTATAATAAACTGCATACTTGCAACTAACTTGTATGCCCAATCAGCCGGTAAGTATAAATATAAATAAATAGTCTGCCGCAGATCAGAACATTGAGTCCAGAGCATGTCTCTTACGAATACACTCATGTTTAACGATTTGTTCCTAGCTATCTGTCCAAAATTCATATAATTATCACTCATGTATTTAAATTTTGTTTTGATAACCATTCATGTGTATTAGTAGTATTACTAAATTCTATCACGGTCAAGTAAAAATGAGGTTGAGAAAATCTCCCCGTAACTAAATAAACCGTATCAAACGAACTGGAACACTAGTTGGAATTCTTCTCCACTGTATACTTTTGTTCCTTCAGTTAGCCTACTAATACAGATGCAATTGGAAATCAACTCAAATGGACAGCTGACCCGTATAATAGTTATTTGATTTCATAATTTAAACCAAAACTAATACCAATATTAACATTTCTACAATATTCATTACTTTATTATTTCTAAACACAAAATACTTACTACCTATGCGTTAAGTTATTAACCAACGGCTATTAACACGCATCGTTTTATAATTATTATTGTAATCCCACTTTTTTATGGCTCAAATAATCTTCACCTTAACTTTCATTTAAAGCGTGTTAGGCATGAAGGCATAAATTTTAAAATTATTACAAATATTTCCCGACCAGATGTTGCCGCCTTCTTTTTGATTTATCTTTCAGCTTATTAATACCCGGAGGATTCTTAATATTCTTGGTAAACTCCGGCGCACGACAATCCCATCAAATTTGGTAACGAACAAACACCTTGTTGATCAGTCAGTCAGTAACAACGTAGAACTTCGTACGTACGTACATCAGTTTGAGTTGCCACACCACCTTGGCACAGAGATGCAGTTGTCGATTCAAATCCCGTAGTGGTAGAGGTAGCAAGAGTATAAGCAGTAATCAGGAAAATTAGTGTTTGGAGATGTTATTTAAAGAGTATAATACAGTGAAATAAATTTGGGAAGAGAAAAAAAAGAGACAAGGAGGAATAAGGAGATCGAAATTTGGGAGAACACAAAGAGTGTATACACCTGCGCCATTGCAAACGATTTTGAGCCATGTCATTCAGGGTCTCTAACCATCGGTTGCTATCATCTCGCGGTCCCCAACCAGGTAGTCTACACCTACCGACATGACTCAGACCACTTGTCAGTGACTTCATGGACTTGTGCCATGTTTTGGTCTGGCCGCCCCTAGCTTTCTTCCAACCTACTCCTACCCCACAGAACATCGCACGTCGAGGCAGTCGGTGGTTGGGCATACGTAACACGTGTCCAAGCCATCTCAACTGATGAAGTTTCACCACGTCATCAATTGATTTGCCATCCTTACCTAGTACCCATTTCCTAACAACTGCGTTACTTACTCGATGGTCCCACGATATACGAGCAATATTTCGAAGACATCTATGATCAAATACTAGTAACCTACGAATATCCTCTACTCTTACCGGCCATGTTTCACTGCCATAAAGTAGGACGGAACGAACTGCTGCGCAGTAAACCCGTCCTTTGGTTGATAGACGGATATCTCGCCTACGCCATAAACGACGCAAGTTGGTAAAAGCTAGTCGAGCCTTCTGTATCCGTGCTGAGATTTCGTCACACACCAGATCGACACGCTCAATTACTTCACTCCCTATCATTAGTTCGGGTGTCAATGCAACCCAATCCTGAAGCAACATTTTTCATTTCGAGGGGAGAATCGCATGCCGAACATGCTTGCATTGTTGCTTAGAGTGGTCAGAAGACTCTGCATTTTGTCAGCGTCTTCGCCAAATAAAACTATGTCATCAGCATATTCTAAGTCAACAAGTGAACCTCCCGGTAGAAGTTCAACCCCTAGAAATTTAAATGAGGAAAGTGTTATCTCTAAAAGTACGTCAATGACAAAGTTGAACAAGAATGGGGAGAGTGGACAGCCCTGACGAACACCACTTGAGGTAATCAATTCTGATGACAGTTCGCCATAAGCTCTCACTCGACCAGTTGTGTTCGAGTAGAGAGCCTTTATAAGGTTAATGTACTTCTTTGGTACTCCTTTCAGTGACAAACACTGCCATAGAACCTCACGATCGACACAGTCGAATGCTGCCTTAAGGTCGAGAAATACTACCATTGTGGGGCGTCTGGAAGTGTGTCTGTGTTCTAGAACCTGACGTAGTGTGAATATCTGATCTATACAACCACGTCCAGGTCGAAAACCAGCCTGATTTTCTCTAGTCTGCTCTTCACGAGCTTTGATTAGGCGTCGAAGTATTATTGAAGCTAATATTTTAGACACTATATTAGTCAAACTGATTCCTCTGTGATTGTCACAAAAGGACTTTTGTCCTTTCTTATAGACTGGCACAATCAGTGATTGAGACCAGTCAGATGGGATTACGTCCAGTTCCCAAATTCTACCTAAGACCTCAGTTAATCTCACTGCTAATACTGGACCACCATCCTTAAAAATCTCAGGAGTAAACCTGTCAGGGCCTGCTGCTCTCCCTCGCTTCAGATTTCCTATGGCTTTTTCAACTTCGTAAAGAGTCGGAGGACCTACATTAACTTGCCATTCAGGTTGACTGGAGATCGTGGGAAACCGAAGTGTGGCTGAAGGCCAGTTGAACTGATCCCTAAAGTGTTCTGCCCATCGATCCAATCTCCTGGATTGAGAATGTATAATATGTCCATCTTTCTCTGAGATTGTTTCGCTAACAGTCGGTTTCCTAATACCGGTTTCCTTAACAAGTCTGAACAATTGTCTGCTATTACCTATTGCCGCTGCCTTTTCCATCTCTCTTGCTTTCGCTACCCACCACTGTTCACGATCATTGCGTAGACTTCTTGTCAGCTTGCGCTTAAGCTGACTCCGCTCTTCATTATGTTCAGAGCCAGGTGGAATGAGTTTCCGAGCATCTATCAGTGAGATAGATGCTGCTGAGATCCAGTGTTGCTCCCTAACCTTACGGGTTACCTTACTGGCAGATATCACTGCTGTTTCCACAGCTTTTCGGATATCATTCCATGCTGCCTCAGGGTGGGCATCACATACATGGCTGCCTAACTGTTTTCCTAGTTGTTCCTGAAATATACTCTTAGCTTGACTATCATTAAGTAGGGCCCTAAGAGGTTTCCTTGCAGCGTCTTTCCTACGTCCAGTAAGACGCAAGCAAATACGCGCTCGTACTAGAGCATGATCTGAATCTAATCATGTGCTCCAGAATGAGCGACAGTCTTCTATCGAGCCCCTCCATCGGTGGCTGATAGCGATGTGATCTTTTTGGGTCCAACGTTGGGACGAATTAGGAGGTCTCCATGTTAAAAGATGTTTTTCCTTATGCTTAAAGTTAGTATTTGCAAGGAACAGGTAGTTATCTGAGCATAGCTGCAACAGACGGTCGCCATTATCTGTTCTTTGAGCCACGATGCTATAAGATCCACCCAGGTGTCTTTCCCTATCGCTTAGTTTACCTACTTGAGCATTAAAGTCACCGGCCATTATTACTACATCCGAGAGCCTAGCTTTTCGGAGAAGGTTGGAGAGCTTTCTGTAAAACTCATCTTTTACATCATCTGCGCTGCAGTCAGTGGGAGAATAGGCAGAGACGAAGAAGAGGCAACGACGAGTGTCCCTATCTTTTCGGATCCTTACTGTTCCGTTTAGTCGGACAGCGCACAAATGACTGTTCACTGGGATCTACTCTAAGAGAGCTAGTTCTGCCCTAGGACTCAATGCTATACCTACGCCGGCGAGGCCACGGGAAGCAGAATCAGGGCTTCCAGATACACGAAGTGTGAATCGAGTCGGTTCTTTATTTTGGCATGGTGAGGTCAGATGAATGACGCTACTCGGATCCTGTATGCGCGTTTCGGTGACGCGGCACACATCGATGGCGCGGGATTCTAAAGTTCTAGCTAAGGAAGCCTGCTGTCCTACTTGGCAGTGTTCGGACGTTAAAAGCTCCTACTTGTAGTTTGGAGCGTGGTTTCAGGAGACCAGGAATAACGTTCCGCGTACTCGAATCGTTTGCCCTAGCAGTGCGAGGTGATAAAGAGACGTGAGAAGGGTTAGTTGTAGAGATAATAGAGGTATTAGGAGGTGTAGGAAGGATTTAAATGTGACCAACTTGGTCTTGTGTGGTGTTACGGGTATGAGGGCTGATATCACTTCCCGGCTGACCACACCGTGGAAGGGTACTTCTTGAGGAACCTGAAAAGGAAATTGGATTAGTGTTGGTCTTAACGACCTGGAAGCGTGACCACAGAGCCCAAGAGACAACTGCTTGAGGCCAGTCGCGCACGGCCTTTTTGTGGAAGGTTTTTAACGTGTTAGCTCCGTTCTTCAAAGGGCCTTACCGCCGGAGACGGATATCCGTGGGATAAGGCGAGGTGTGCATTTTTAGGGTCGACGTTTTCTAACCCCACCCCTCCTTGTGGGAAGGCAGCATCGCTGTCATGCTGGTTATCCGAGGGAAACACCTTACTGCTGTCACACCCCTCTACGGTCAGCAGTACGACTTCGCACTCAGACCTTGAGTTGCTGCTTTTAGTCTCACCGTTCTCCAATCGACCTGCCTGGCATGGTAGAACCTACAGGAACATACGCTCCAGCTAATATAGCTCGGTTGGGTCATCACGATAGGCAAGCCCGACCACCGCGTCAAGGTAGCAGCTTCGGTTGGGCATCACGTCGATTCTTGTGGGAGATTAGTGTAGTGGCATTGGACCATAACTACACAATCCTCAAAGCTGAATATGAGATTACTCGGAAAATAGATATTCATTATTTAACGCCGAGAAATGCCTAACGATGGAGAAGGCGCGAATAAGGAATTGAATGAATTGGAGTTGATCGAATGTCATGGATCGGCCATGCAGGCGTGGTCCGTGCTGAACTTTACCTTATATCTTTTATTCATATTAAATATATTGTCCTTTCTCTAGCCTAAGCTTGTTCTTCATCATGTATTGGTAGTTGTTATGATACAGTGAGTTGGTGTAGACGATGATGTGACTTCCACGTAAGATCTTATAGATTAGGCAGTTATATAATGACAAATCTACAATTTTAGGACTATGTCTATTATTAGAGCAGTAATAATATCATAGTAGACCATAATTCTACAGATCTCCTATACAAGTTATTATAATGATTGACTGCAATAGGTAACTCTTCATTCGCACTGTTTAGGTAATGCTATGTAATCGGGAGTAATAAAAGGCTGTACATATTAATCAGCATTATTACCAGACGCTAGTCATCAATTAATCACGCACTCTAAAATAAGTGGAAGGCGACGGAAGCCTAGCACTTTTAAGCCGACCTTGAGTTATGAGGATAGTGTTAAAATTTATGAATAGGAAATGTAACTGGTAGAGACCAATTAACTATCTTCACGTGACAAGTCGGGATGAGGGCTTGTTCATCAGCGCCTCAGTAGTCGTTACGATGAAGAAACATGAGCCGTCTAAGTCTAAGGTGCCGGCAAGTCACACGACAGTAGTTAACATGATTACAGCAGTCAGTTTGGCGGCTAAAGATCGTAAGGGCAGCCCACTTGCTACCATGAACAAATACATTGTCTCAGACTACTGGTTTAATGTTGAGAAGCAAGCACAAAACATTCTCCGCGGCAGTGTACATGGTGTCGGGAAAGGTGCTTTTATACGAGTTGGGAATAAGGACGGGAATGCATCTAGTAGCTTCAAAGCGGCCAATAATGAAAATTGTTGACGCCAAACTCAAGGTTGTTAAGCTGAAAACGAAAGCGACATGTGCTAATAAACCCAAATCAACTTTTAAAAAGCCTAAGGAAAAGGAAATCACCAAACCGAAAATAACCAAGTATAGTCTACGGTAGGGGAATGTAGAAACAATATATGAAAGGAAAATACGGTAAATCGGATCTCCTAATTTCGAATAGTCCCTTAGACTTTACCTGAACTAAATTTATATTCTACTACAAAGGTTGTTAGCTGCATGATTAGCTCGGTAGTTAGTCGTACATTTGTTAATTTTGGTTGTGTCTTTGCCGATTTACTGTTTCGCTAAAACATCATAAAATAATCTGATGGCTTTGACCCTACCTTTGTGGGTTTTATACTAAATTTAGGCTTGATTACTGCCATAAAATAATTTCAAAAGAAATGCTGATTCGGCTAATCAATGTTCTGAAGACTGAAGGTATACTAACCTCTCAATAAATACCCTCAATGCATGTATGACAGTAGTAAAAGCAACTGTTGAAAGGTATCTGAACAATGAGGAACTATATCACATAGTAACCTTTGCTGAGTTTTGGAACATTTCAGAGACCTGTATATCGTTTTTTAAGTGAGTTCATTGCTTTTTACATTCTTCACATGATGCACCGAACTTACTTACTTACACCTGTTACTCTTAAAGGAGCATAGGCCACCGACCAGCATTCTCCAACCCACTCTGTCCTGGGCCTCCTCTTCTAGTTCCATCCAATTCTTGTTCATTTTTCTCATGTCTGTCTCCATTTCTCGGCGTAATGTGTTCTTTGGCCTTCCTCTTTTCCGTTTCTCATCAGGATTCCGAGTTAGGGCTTGCCTCGTGATGCAGTTTGACGGTTTGCGTAATGTATCTTCTATCCATTTCCATCGTCTTTTCCTAATTTCTTCTTCAGCTGGAAGTTGCTTTGTTCTCTCCCACAGAAGGCTATTGCTGATGGTATCCGGCCAGTGGATGTTGAGTATCTTGCGTAGGCAGCTATTTATAAATACTTGTACTTTCTTGATGGTGGTTGTTGTAGTTCTCCAAGTTTCAGCTCCATACAGTAGAACTGCCTTGACGTTCGTATTGAAGATTCTCACTTTGATATTGGTTGAAAGTTGTTTTGAGTTCCATATGTTCTTCAATTGTAGGAATGCGACCCTTGCTTTGCCGATCCTCGCCTTTACGTCTGCATCTGAACCTCCTTGTTCATCGATGATGCTTCTCAGGTATGTGAAGGACTCTACATCTTCCAGAGTTTCGCCATCAAGAGTGATTGGATTGCTGTTCTGCGTGTTGAATTTGAGGACCTTGGTTTTCCCTTTGTGTATGCTGAGGCCTACTGATGCAGAGACTGCTGCTACACTGGCTGTCTTCATCTGCATCTGTTCGTGTGTACGTGATAGGAGGGCTAGGTCGTCTGCGAAGTCCAAATCGTCTAATTGATTCTGAGTTGTCCATTGTATTCCGTGTTTTCCTTCAGATGTCGAGGTCTTCATAATCCAGTCGACCACCAGAAGAAAGAGGAAGGGAGAGAGTAAACAGCCTTGTCTGACTCCAGTCCTTACTTGGAATGCATCTGTCAGCTGTCCTCCATGCACTACTTTGCACTGTAGTCCGTCGTATGAGTTCCGGATAATGTTGACAATCTTCTCAGGAACTCCGTAGTGTCGAAGAAGTTTCCATAATGTCCTCCTATCTACACTGTCGAATGCCTTTTCATAATCAATGAAGTTGATGTATAGTGATGAGTTCCACTCAACTGATTGTTCGACGATGGTCCGTAGTGTTGCAATTTGGTCTGTGCACGACCGATCCTTACGGAATCCAGCTTGTTGATCTCGAAGTTGGGCGTCTACTGCATCCTTCATCCGGTTCAGCAACACTCTGTTGAAGACTTTCCCTGGTATTGACAGTAGTGTAATGCCTCTGTAGTTTTCACATTTGCTCAGATCTCCTTTCTTTGGAATCTTGACGAGGTGTCCTTCTTTCCAGTCCATCGGCACTTGTTCCTCCTCCCAAATCTTTTTGAATAGAAGGTACAGCATGCTTGTGGTTGCTTCGATGTCTGATTTCAGTGCTTCAGCTGGTATGTTGTCGGGTCCTGCTGCTTTCCCGTTCTTGATTTGTCTGACGGCCATTCTAATTTCTTCCGTCGTTGGTGGGTTGACATCTATAGGAAGATCTATGTGTGCTGCTTCGATGTCCGGTGGATTCATTGGAGCCGGCCTATTCAGGAGTTCCTCGAAGTATTCCACCCATCTGTTACGCTGTTGTTGAATTTCGGTGATTGGCTTGCCTTCTTTGTCTTTGACCGGCCTCTCTGGTTTACTGTATTTCCCTGCTAGTTTCTTCGTTGTATCGTGAAGCTGTTTCATATTTCCTTCTCTAGCAGCTTTTTCTGCCGTCGTTGCTAGTTCTTCCACGTATTTCTTCTTGTCGGCTCTAATGCTCCTCTTCACTTGTTTGTTTGCTTCTATGTATTCAGCTTGTGCTTGGACTTTCTCTGCTCGTGTTCGGCTGTTGTTAATTGCTGCCTTCTTGTTCTTCCTTTCTTTGATCTTGTCCAGTGTTTCTATAGAGATCCATTCCTTATGATGGTGTTTCTTTAGGCCCAGAACCTCTTGACACGTTGAAGTTAATGCTTCCTTGATGCCTTTCCAGTTGTCCTCCATACTAGTTTCTTCTTCCTTCAGTAGATCTTGTAAGGCTTGGAACCTGTTGTTGAGAGCTATCTTGAATTCATTGAGTTTGTCAGTATCTCGAAGGAAGGCTGTATTGAACCTTTGTAGTGCTGTTTGTCCACTTGTCCAGTTCTTTTTAGCTTCAGTTTTAAATTGGCTACAACTAGGTGGTGATCTGAAGCTACGTCAGCACCTCTCCTGGTTCTCACATCTTCCATTGTCCTTCGGAATTTTTTGTTGATGCAAATATGATCTATTTGGTTCTCTGTAGTGTGGTCCGGTGAGATCCATGTAGCCTTGTGTATACGCTTGTGTGGAAATATTGTGCCTCCTATGACTAATTTGTTGAATGCACATAGATTTGCAAATCTTTCTCCATTTTCGTTTCTTTCTCCCAGTCCATGTCGTCCCATAATATCTTCATATCCAGTGTTGTCTATTCCGACTTTGGCATTTAGATCTCCCATCAGAATGGTGAGGTCCTTTTTCGGGCATTTCTCTATGATTGATTGCAGCCGCTCGTAGAACTGATCTTTAATGTCGTCGTTGCTATCATTGGTGGGTGCATAACATTGGATAATATTCATTGTGATCCCCTCCTTCTTTGTTTTGAATGATGCTTTGATGATTCTGGATCCGTGAGATTCCCATCCTACAAGTGCATTTCGTGCTACTTTGGACAGCATAAGAGCGACTCCCTGAGTGTGTGGAGCATTGTCCTCTTCGTGACCGGAGTATAGCAGCATCTCTCCCGTAGTTAGCCTTTTCTGTCCAGCTTGAGTCCAGTGGGTTTCGCTGATTCCCAGTACTGCTAAGTTGTATCTCCGTATTTCCGTTGCTATTTGACTGGAGCAGTTTAGTGCTTTCCTCAATTTGTGTCCTATCCACTTCCATCGCTCCTTCCTGATTTCCTCTTCCATTGGAATCTGGTTTGTTCTCTGCCACAATAAGTTGTTGCTAATAGTGTCCGGCCAACAGATCCGAAGTATTTTGCGTAGACAACTGTTAATAAACATCTGTATCTTCTGGATGATGGCTTTCGTAGTTCTCCAAGTTTCCGCTCCATACAGTAGAACTGTCTTGACATTTGTATTGAAAATTCTGACCTTGGTGCTGGTTGACACTTGCTTTGAGTTCCAGATGTTCTTCAGATGTAAATATGCTGCTCTTGCTTTGCAGATCCGCGCCTTCACATCTGCATCAGATCCACCCTGTTCATCAATGATGCTGCCCAAATATGTAAAGGTTTTTATATCTTCCAAATCTTCTCCATCAATTGTGATTGGATTGGTGCATGCTATGTTGTATCGGAGAATTCCGTCTTTCTTTTTGTGTATATTGAGACCTACTGTTGCTGAGGCTGCTACTTTACTGGTCGTTTTCTCTTGCATTTGTTGTTGCGTTTGTGATAGGAGGGCCAGATCATGCGCGAAGTCTAGATCGTCCAGCTGCATCCTAGATGTCCACCGTATCCCGTGTTTCCCTTCAGATGTTGACGTCTTCATGATCCAGTTGATCACCAGGAGAAAGATAAAGGGTGAGAGAATTTTTTGATTAGCGTTTTTTAGCGAGTTATTTTTTACAGGATGGGGTCGCTAACCCCATGCCCAACCCTCCTTCTCTATCCGGGCTGGGGAACTGCAGTAGCCCCCGGAGGGACTCCAGGCGGAGTTATGGTGCACCGAAGGTGCCCTAATTTCGTCGACTAGCTTCGTTAGAAAGCATCGTCTGATAGCTTAATTCCTAGTCCTTCGAATTTTGATTTGGACTCATCAAACGCCTATAAGATCATAAATCTTGTGGTAAAAGGTAAATAGCAGTTCATGTTATTAAAATTTCACTGATCACAGTGCTACATGGATGTGGTTAAATAAGACATAACCAAAATAAGTAGCAATTCAGTTACTCATTTTGTCTTCCGTAGTAATGACCAAACAACGGCAAACGAATGCCAACTCTTACTTGCATGTTTTAAGTGAAGGTTCCAGACTGAAGAATTTCAAGTGTACATTTAGAGCACACAACAGTTAAAAGCAAGCTGTTCAGAAACGATACTTTAAAGATAGGGAGAATTTAGGATAACTGACAGAATATCTCTGAAACTATCAAGTTTCTAAGATTTAGAAGTCAATTCGTGGACACATTGGACAAAATTCAATATTGTGCAGCTGTGTTTTTGTCTGCTGATTGGCGCTCACAGATAGCGTGTTCGGGACATGGTAAGTCACTTGTCATCAGCTCATCATTTTGTAGTCACACAGGAAATTCTCTGCTCCGCGTCATGGTTCTCTCGGATTTACACCTAAAAAGCGTTGTCGACGCATCCGAGGGAAATGCAAGGCATTCCCACGGGACAGAAGATCTCTTCCACCTCATCTGACTGCTTTCATGGGATATAAAGCAGGAATGACTCACATTGTTCGTGAAGTTGATCGACCTGGATCCAAGGTTCATAAGCGTGAGGTTGTTGAACCAGTAACTATAATGGAGTGCCCACCTATGGTAATCGTTGGGATGGTTGGGTACGCACCAACTGCCAAGGGTTTAAGGACTTTTAAGACTGTGTGGGCAGAACATCTTACTGAGGAATTCAAACGTCGGTTTTACAAAGATTGGTGCAAGTCTAAGAAAAGAGCTTTCCTCAAATCCTCCAAGAAATGGTTATGTGAAGCAGGCCTTGCACAGATAAAGCGTGATCTGAAAAAAATCAAAAAGTATTGTACGGTTGTTCGAGCGATTGCACACACACAGGTAATCCTAATAAATACTCATTAAACTCTACTAGATGCGCCTGATGAAACATCGTCAGAAGAAGTCACATATCATGGAAATCCAAGTAAATGGTGGGACTATTTCACAGAAGGTCGATTGGATTCGCCAGCATTTCGAGAAACAGATATCCGTTTCAAACGTGTTTTCGCAAGATGAAATGATTGATGTTATAGGTGTCACCAAAGGTAAAGGTTTTAAAGGCGTTACTTCTCGCTGGCACACCAAAAAGCTACCTCGAAAAACCCACAAAGGTTTGCGTAAAGTAGCTTGTATTGGTGCGTGGCATCCTGCACGTGTAGCAAGATCAGTTGCTAGGGCTGGTCAAAAGGGTTACTTCCACAGAACAGAGTTAAACAAGAAGATCTACAGAATTGGAATGGGTTAGTTTCAAATATTTTATATTTTCTGGTAGGTTTACAAGCTCAACTAGAGGTTGCGAAGGCAGAAGCCTCTAAGGATGATAAGGATAAAAATGCAGTACCTAAACCTAAAGGCAATGCGTCCACAGAGTTCGACTTAACGGCTAAAAACATCACCCCTATGGGTGGTTTCCCACACTACGGTGAAGTCAGGAACGATTACGTCATGATCAAGGGTTGCTGTATGGGTCCCAGGAAGCGTGTCATAACACTTAGGAAAACATTAATTCCTCAAGTTAAGACACGATCAAAGGAGAAAATTGTCCTGAAATTTATCGATACATCGTCCAAGTTTGGTCATGGTCGGTTCCAGACTCGTGCGGAAAAACAGGCTACTATGGTTAGTCTTTCGAAATATTCGTGTATAAACTTTGTAATTTTAGGGTCCTTTGAAAAAGTGTGTAGGACGCGCGAAGGTTGTCGCATAATTGTGATTCCCTACAATAAAATTGTGGTAGAAATCGTTTTTTTTTATTACGCTATATCGACAAATTGGGTCCATTTTGTATCTAATCTCTGTAAACTGTCGATTTGTATGACGGACAGTGCTGTGTTGTTGCAAGTTAATTGTATGCGTAACTTACCTATACTTATATACGATGGCCGGTATTTCGAATAAAAAGATGCTTATTATTCATTGTTATAATCCGTCCGATATTCATTTACTATCGACCAGTAAGTCAAGTCTTTCAAAGAGAAAATGCTTTTTGAAATGAAGACTTCGAGTCTTTTCTACAGTCTTGAAAGTGTTTTTAACTTAAGTTATTACGAATATTACTAACATAAAAATATAAGCTGAGAAGTGCTAACATCTCTTTCACATCTGGAACGCCAATGCTTATGTAGTTCTCGTGTCGAGCTTGACACAGTATTCCTAGAACGCTTGGTTAATATATATGTAGTGCGGTGGTTGATCACTATGGATTTATTGTGAAAATGTTTTTTGTTTGTACACTGGACAGGTTTCTTCAAAGCATCCGTGTTTAGGACCCTAGCTTTTGTTCGCGATGCCTCCATTTACTGATTAGTCATTTCGTGTTCATACTCAAGCAAGTTGTATGTTGAAGTACTAAGCCTGGTTGGGTTAATACACATTGGCGAGACGAGGTTTAATAATAAGGTAATTATCTGCTGCTTATGTGATGGTCTCACTACTTGTCTCATTCTATGTAGTACCCCCGGCTGCTACCACTTTATCCGTATAATTTCATCGTAAATATTTCAGAAACGTATGACGTTAAGCCTAACATTCGATGATATGAAAGTAGTAATCTATGACAGCAGGTGAGTGGCAAAAATACCGTGGAAAGTAGGGTAATGATAACTGCAAAACATTAGAAAAGACACTAGTCAAAGTTATGTTATGGTATACTCAATCAAGATAGGTATATGATTAGGCCTAGTTTTCATAATATTATCGTAACGTAATCACTAATTAACGGCAATTGTTCTCTTAAAAGCCGACTGCGATGGGGCTTGTGATCTGGACCTCGATAAAGTTCTCTTCCTGCATGGATGTCTTCATTTGATAATGTTGAAGATAATAAGGTAGAAGTGTGACGTTATTCTTTGAGGATTCGGTAAGGGTTACTTTTGGTTCTCTAAAAACTGGGTTGGTGTACTTTTTATCGTTATCTACTAATGCTTTCTTTCGGGTCTTACTAGATTATGAGTAACTGCCCGTGATTAAGTACTAGTTCGTATGTTTTGGTTGTTCATTTGGAAATTGGAGATTTTGAGTAACGGCTTGAAAACCATCGCACTGGTGCAGTTACATGCATCCTCTATCTTCAAATCATGAGTAAGCATCATTTGCGTATTTCTACCCTTCAACTGCATTTGTTTCTTTGCAACTGTCTAATGCTTTAATACTCACTGCCTTCGATTTTATACTGTACTTGTTATTCTGTTGACTGCCTCTTATCATAGTGATTTGAAATGTGATACATTGGACCGAACTTGTTTCGTTGCAGGTCCTACGTTAGTATTGACGTGGGTACGTTTGTTGTCCAACCTCAGAAATATTCACATTATAAACCAGTCTCATGGAGTTCTTGTCCGATAACCCTCAAATTAAAAAGCCTAAATCCCGACCGAAGCTGCTACCAGTCAGTCAGCTACAACGTAGGACCAGGTACATATGTGCATCGGTCCAGGTTGCCATACCGCATCAGCACAAGATGAACACTAGATTCATAGCAGTGGTTAGGTCAAAGGTGGTAATATATAAGTGAAAGATTTATTTATTTGAACACATGAATATTGGTACAAGAGAGCGCCAATATATATGCGCCACACAAAACAATGAGAATTCGAAGAGAAATAGAAAAAAAAAAACTAAGGAGCGCAAAAGAAAAAGAGAACAATAAGGAAGAGATTGGTGAAAGGTAGTGTGGTAGTAACGAGGGAACGGAAAGGTACAATCAGAAGAAATCTTTCAGGTGAAGGAGACACAACCACTTTTTATGAAGAAAGTAAAAGAAGGTTACAGCAGGATCGCCACTGGCTTCTATTCTGAGCCATATCTGATAACGTCTCTAGCCACTGTGTAGCACCATCTCTCAGACCCCAACCAGGGAGTCGTGAAGGACCAACACAAGCCAGTCCTTTGCAGCTTTCTTTCATACCACCATGTCATGCACTGACCACCTCTCCGCTTCTTCCAACCAGTCCCAGAGTCGGCAAATAATGCACGACGTGGAATTCTCTGGGACGACATTCGGAGAACATGTCCAAGCCACCGAAGTCGGTGTTTCAAGATGGTGACACCAATTGAATTATCATCTCTGTGCCCGAACACACGATGCCGAACCTCTGCATTACTGACATGGTGTTGCCACTGAATGTCAGCAATCCTTCGGAGACAGCGATGATCGAACACAGAGAGTCGTCTAACGTCCTCAACTCGGAGAGGCCAGGTTTCACAAGCATAGAGCAAAACTGCTCTCACCGACGCGTTGTAGATCCGACCTTTTACAGCCAGACTAACATCACGAAGGCGCCAAAGATGGCCCAGATTGGCATAAGCCGCTCTGGCTTTCACTATTCGTGCATTGATCTCATCACTCACACCCCCACCAGCACTTATGCAGCTACCCAGATACACGAACTTCTCAACTACGTCTATCTGCTCACCATCCAGGGTGAGTACAGGATTGGAATCCTGCCAGTCTTGTAGAAGTACTTTGCACTTCGAAGGTGCAAAGCACATACCATACCTACGGACACTGATTGCCAACTGATTAAGTGCGGATTGCATGCCTTGGGCATTATCGCACAGTAAGACAATATCGTCCGCATACTCAAGGTCGAGAAGTCTTTCTCCAGGCAACAGATCCACACCACCATTACTTACATTCATCAGAGCTGTTTCCAGAATGTCATCGATGGCAAAGTTGAAGAGGAATGGTGAGATTGGGCAACCCTGCCTAACCCCACTGCTCGAATGGAACAATGGAGAGAGGTGGTTGTATGCCCTCACTCTGCCTGAGGTGTTTTTATATAGGGCTTTTAGGATGTTAATAAACTTCTCAGGCACACCCTTCTTCAATAGACAATCCCAGAGAACAGTCCTGTCCAACGAATCGAAGGCAGCCCTGATGTCAAGAAACACTACGATTGTTGGCCTTTGATAAGTATGGCGGTGTTCTAACATTTGGCGGAGGGTGAAGATATGATCAATACATCCTCGACCAGAACGAAACCCAGCCTGCTCCTCGCGAGTCAATCTTTCTCGGGTTTTGAACAACCTACGAAGTATGACGGAAGCCAATAGCTTGGACGCAATCGGAAGTAGACTTATCCCCCGATAGTTGTTACAGGAACGACGTGAACCCTTTTTAAAGATAGGGACAACTATCGACTCATTCCATGACGTTGGTACACTCTCTAGTTCCCAAACCTTTGTAAACAACGTCGTCAATTCCTTAGTCAAAAAGTCACCACCATCTTTAAAAAGAGCCGGAGGTAAGTCATCTGGGCCAGGTGATTTGTAACGCTTCAAGAGTTGGAGTTCCTTGCGGACTTCCTCCTCGTTTGGTGGATCAGTCGTCACCGGCCATGGAGGGCAGGACAGTCTGACCGATGTTGCCGGAGCAGCAGGCCAGTTGAACTGCCCTTCGAAA
This sequence comes from Schistosoma mattheei, assembly GCA_944470405.2. NCBI lineage: Eukaryota > Metazoa > Platyhelminthes > Trematoda > Strigeidida > Schistosomatidae > Schistosoma > Schistosoma mattheei. Next base: position 53,101,434 of record OX103943.1, on the reverse strand, counting down.
AATTCTGCCCATCGTCCAAGACGTCGATGGATGTTAGTGATTGGCATCCCATCATCCTCGCAGATTGTTTCACTCACACCAGACTTCTTGCTGCCAGTGGCTCGGATGAGCTGGAAGAGCTTCCGGTAGTTACCAGATGCAGCTGCTGCTTCCAGCTCATTAGCACGCTTCGACCACCAGGCTTCTCGGTCCTTACGCAAGCTTTGCCCAATTTCCTTACGTAACATCCTTCGTTTATGGTCAAACTCACGGTCACCCGGAGTAGACCGACGGGCTTCAATGAGTTGTAAGGAACCAGAAGAAACCCAGTGCTTATAAGCGGGACGTTTCGCAAACCCACAACTGACTGTTCCCGCCATTTTCATGGCGTCATGCAATTGCAACCAATGCTCATCTATACTTTTCGGTGGAGTGGTAGCTAGCCTAGAGGCTAGCTCGGTTCGATACTTGCAACAGAAGTTGCAACCAGCTTGCTAATATCAATCTGTTGTTGGAGGTCACTTCGTTGTCCACTGAAAAGTAAGGTAAGATTGGCGCAGACCAGGGCATGGTCAGAGTCCAGATAGGTACTCCAAAAGGAGCGGCAGTCTTTTACACAACCACGCCAGCGGTAGCTGATCGCGATGTGATCAATCTGAGTCCAGGCTTGAGATGCAGAGGGGGGACGCCAGGTGGCATATCGGCGATGACTGTGCCGAAAGTTAGTGCTAGCCAGAAACAGGTTGTGATCTGTGCAAAGTTGCAGTTGACGGTCCCCGTTATCTGACCTGCGATCAACGAGTCCCCATCGGCCACCTAAACGACTCTCTTCTGTGCGACAGATGGAGATCGAATTTGTATTACTTCGCCAGAGTCTTGAATACGGGTCTCGGATAGACGAAAAACATCAATATTGAGACTGTGGAAAGACATAGTCAGCCCTATCTGTTGTCCGACCTGCATAAATGTGCGAACGTTGAAGGCAGCCAGTTTGAATGGTGCACGTGGTTTCAGAAAAACTGCTTCAGTTCTCGTATTCGGTGGTAACATACAATTTTCAACCGGACAGTGACTCGAGAACGTTTAGATACAGTCGAATTTCCACCAAAGACGAGCCGCTGTATAAGTATAAAAGAGGGTGAATAATGTGGAAAATAATAATAATATTGATAATGATAATAATAATAATGACAATAATAGTAATAATAATAATAGTATTAGTAATGACAATAATTGTAATGATAATAATTTGAACCAATTGATTGCTTTTCGAAGCGAGAAAAGTAATTTCCATAGACATAAAGAGTTCATCATTTGTGTGTGGGCTGTGATACTGCCCGGGTGCCCAAACCGAAGCAGGTGGTTATCTTAGGGGGCCACACCCCGAGCCTTCGACCTAAAGGTCTAACCCACAAGGCAGTGGAGCATCGTAAGGAGATGCAATCCCATGGTAGCCGGTGACCAACGATTGGTTCATACGCCATTTGTTCTCGCAGGATACTGGAGCCCATGTGCACCATTGGTTTGTGATCCGGTTAAAGCGCCGGACATTCGCTTTTCGTCCTCTCATTTTCGTAAACAACACTCCCGCCACGAGAAGGCAATGAGTAGGACTTCCCTGGCAGAGGCTGTATACGCGTGAGTGTGTGACAGCATTTCGAGAGGGAGAGCGAACTCTCCACAATCTCGGCCGTACCAGGGCATTCGGGGGCATAGAGAGATATAGTACAAGAAGAAGGAATTGGTTCGTAGAAAGAAAGATATGAAGTGATTTTAATCTCTTAGTTTAAGGGAAGACAGGGAGTGTATACACCTACGCCATTGTGATCGATTCTGAGCCATATCACTAAGAGTCTCCAACCATTGGTTACGAAAGTCACGCGGACCCCAACCAAGTAGTCTGCATCTACCAACATGGCTCAGACTAGAAGTTAGTGACTTCAAGCACTGATGCCACGTTTTGGTTTGTCCGCCCCTAATTCTCTTCCAACCATCTCCAACACCGGATAGCATTGCACATCGTGGTAATCGGTGTTCAGGCATACGTAACACGTGGCCCAACCATCTCAGTCGATGAAGATTAACAACCTCATCAACTGATTTACCATCATTACCTAATACCCTGCGTCTAACCTCACTATTACTTACCCGGTGATCCCAACAGACGCCAGCAATATTTCTAAGGCATCTGTGGTCAAATACTAGTAGCTTACGGGTGTCTTCTACTCTTAATGGCCATGTTTCGCTGCCGTAAAGTAAAACAGAACGGACTGCCGCACAGTATACTCGTCCTTTTATTGATAGACGGATATCTCGCCTTCGCCAAAGGTGACGTAAGTTGGCAAAAGCCAAACGAGCTTTTCGAATCCGTGCTGAGATTTCGTCCGATACCAACTCATTAGGGCTGATCAGACTTCCAAAATAAGTGAAGTTGTCGACGCGTTCGACTACTTCACTCCCTATCCTTAGTTCAGGTGTTAACGCAGACCAGTCCTGAAGCAACAACTTGCATTTAGAGGGAGACAAGCGCATTCCAAACATTTTGGCATTGTTGCTTAGTGCTACCAAAAGACTGCATTTTATCAGCGTCTTCACCAAACAGGACTATGTCATCTGCATATTCTAAGTCGATAAGTGGACCTCCTGGATGGAGATCAATACCCGAGAACTCAGTCGACGAGAAAGTTATTTCCATCAGTAGATCGGGCTTGCCTATCGTGATGACCCAACCGAGCTATATTAGCTGGAGCGTATGTTCCTGTAGGTTCTACCATGCCAGGCAGGTCGATTGGAGAACGGTGAGACTAAAAGCAGCAACTCAAGGTCTGAGTGCGAAGTCGTACTGCTGACCGTAGAGGGGTGTGACAGCAGTAAGGTGTTTCCCTCGGATAACCAGCATGACAGCGATGCTGCCTTCCCACAAGGAGGGGTGGGGTTAGAAAACGTCGACCCTAAAAATGCACACCTCGCCTTATCCCACGGATATCCGTCTCCGGCGGTAAGGCCCTTTGAAGAACGGAGCTAACACGTTAAAAACCTTCCACAAAAAGGCCGTGCGCGACTGGCCTCAAGCAGTTGTCTCTTGGGCTCTGTGGTCACGCTTCCAGGTCGTTAAGACCAACACTAATCCAATTTCCTTTTCAGGTTCCTCAAGAAATACCCTTCCACGGTGTGGGCAGCCGGGAAGTGATATCAGCCCTCATACCCGTAACACCACACAAGACCAAGTTGGTCACATTTAAATCCTTCCCACACCTCCTAATACCTCTATTATCTCTACAACTAACCCTTCTCACGTCTCTTTATCACCTCGCACCGCTAGGGCAAACGATTCGAGTACGCGGAACGTTATTCCTGGTCTCCTGAAACCACGCTCTAAACTACACGTAGGAGCTTTTAACGTCCGAACACTGCCAAATAGGACAGCAGGCTTCCTTAGCTAGAACTTTAGAATCCCGCGCCATCGATGTGTGCTGCGTCACCGAAACGCGCATACAGGATCCGAGTAGCGTCATTCATTTGACCTCACCATGCCAAAATAAAGAAACGACTCGATTCACACTTCGTGTATCTGGAAGCCCTGATTCTGCTTCCCGTGGCCTCGCCGGCGTAGGTATAGCATTGAGTCCTAGGGCAGAACTAGCTCTCTTAGAGTGGATCCCAGTAGACAGTCGTTTGTGCGCTGTCCGACTGAACGGAACAGTAAGGATCCGAAAGATAGGGACACTCGTCGTTGCCTCTTCTTCGTCTCTGCCTATTCTCCCACTGACTGCAGCGCAGATGATGTAAAAGATGAGTTTTACAGAAAGCTCTCCAACCTTCTCCGGAAAGCTAGGCTCTCGGATGTAGTAATAATGGCCGGTGACTTTAATGCTCAAGTAGGTAAACTAAGCGATAGGGAAAGACACCTGGGTGGATCTTATAGCATCGTGGCTCAAAGAACAGATAATGGCGACCGTCTGTTGCAGCTATGCTCAGATAACTACCTGTTCCTTGCAAATACTAACTTTAAGCATAAGGAAAAACATCTTTTAACATGGCGACCTCCTAATTCGTCCCAACGTTGGACCCAAATAGATCACATCGCTATCAGCCACCGATGGAGGGGCTCGATAGAAGACTGTCGCTCATTCTGGAGCACATGATTAGATTCAGATCATGCTCTAGTACGAGCGCGTATTTGCTTGCGTCTTACTGGACGTAGGAAAGACGCTGCAAGGAAACCTCTTAGGGCCCTACTTAATGATAGTCAAGCTAAGAGTATATTTCAGGAACAACTAGGAAAACAGTTAGGCAGCCATGTATGTGATGCCCACCCTGAGGCAGCATGGAATGATATCCGAAAAGCTGTGGAAACAGCAGTGATATCTGCTAGTAAGGTAAACCGTAAGGTTAGGGAGCAACACTGGATCTCAGCAGCATCTATCTCACTGATAGATGCTCGGAAACTCATTCCACCTGGCTCTGAACATAATGAAGAGCGGAGTCAGCTTAAGCGCAAGCTGACAAGAAGTCTACGCAATGATCGTGAACAGTGGTGGGTAGCGAAAGCAAGAGAGATGGAAAAGGCAGCGGCAATAGGTAATAGCAGACAATTGTTCAGACTTGTTAAGGAAACCGGTATTAGGAACCGACTGTTAGCGAAACAATCTCAGAGAAAGATGGACATATACATTCTCAATCCAGGAGATTGGATCGATGGGCAGAACACTTTAGGGATCAGTTCAACTGGCCTTCAGCCACACTTCGGTTTCCCACGATCTCCAGTCAACCTGAATGGCAAGTTAATGTAGGTCCTCCGTCTCTTTACGAAGTTGAAAAAGCCATAGGAAATCTGAAGCGAGGGAGAGCAGCAGGCCCTGACAGGTTTACTCCTGAGATTTTTAAGGATGGTGGTCCAGTATTAGCAGTGAGATTAACTGAGGTCTTAGGTAGAATTTGGGAACTGGACGTAATCCCATCTGACTGGTCTCAATCACTGATTGTGCCAGTCTATAAGAAAGGACAAAAGTCCTCTTGTGACAATCACAGAGGAATCAGTTTGACTAATATAGTGTCTAAAATATTAGCTTCAATAATACTTCGACGCCTAATCAAAGCTCGTGAAGAGCAGACTAGAGAAAACCAGGCTGGTTTTCGACCTGGACGTGGTTGTATAGATCAGATATTCACACTACGTCAGGTTCTAGAACACAGACACACTTTCAGACGCCCCACAATGGTAGTATTTCTCGACCTTAAGGCGGCATTCGACTCTGTTGATCGTGAGGTTCTATGGCAGTGTTTGTCACTGAAAGGAGTACCAAAGAAGTACATTAACCTTATAAAGGCTCTCTACTCGAACACAACTGGTCGAGTGAGAGCTTATGGCGAACTGTCATCAGAATTGATTACCTCAAGTGGTGTTCGTCAGGGCTGTCCACTCTCCCCATTCTTGTTCAACTTTGTCATTGACGTACTTTTAGAGATAACACTTTCCTCATCTAAATTTCCAGGGGTTGAACTTCTACCGGGAGGTTCACTTGTTGACTTAGAATATGCTGATGACATAGTTTTATTTGGTGAAGACGCTGACAAAATGCAGAGTCTTCTGACCACTCTAAGCAACAATGCAAGCATGTTCGGGATGCGATTCTCCCCTCGAAATGCAAAATGTTGCTTCAGGATTGGGTTGCATTGACACCCGAACTAATGATAGGGAGTGAAGTAATTGAGCGTGTCGATCTGGTGTGTGACGAAATCTCAGCACGGATACAGAAGGCTCGACTAGCTTTTACCAACTTGCGTCGTTTATGGCGTAGGCGAGATATCCGTCTATCAACCAAAGGACGGGTTTACTGCGCAGCAGTTCGTTCCGTCCTACTTTATGGCAGTGAAACATGGCCGGTAAGAGTAGAGGATATTCGTAGGTTACTAGTATTTGATCATAGATGTCTTCGAAATATTGCTCGTATATCGTGGGACCATCGAGTAAGTAACGCAGTTGTTAGGAAATGGGTACTAGGTAAGGATGGCAAATCAATTGATGACGTGGTGAAACTTCATCAGTTGAGATGGCTTGGACACGTGTTACGTATGCCCAACCACCGACTGCCTCGACGTGCGATGTTCTGTGGGGTAGGAGTAGGTTGGAAGAAAGCTAGGGGCGGCCAGACCAAAACATGGCACAAGTCCATGAAGTCACTGACAAGTGGTCTGAGTCATGTCGGTAGGTGTAGACTACCTGGTTGGGGACCGCGAGATGATAGCAACCGATGGTTAGAGACCCTGAATGACATGGCTCAAAATCGTTTGCAATGGCGCAGGTGTATACACTCTTTGTGTTCTCCCAAATTTCGATCTCCTTATTCCTCCTTGTCTCTTTTTTTTCTCTTCCCAAATTTATTTCACTGTATTATACTCTTTAAATAACATCTCCAAACACTAATTTTCCTGATTACTGCTTATACTCTTGCTACCTCTACCACTACGGGATTTGAATCGACAACTGCATCTCTGTGCCAAGGTGGTGTGGCAACTCAAACTGATGTACGTACGTACGAAGTTCTACGTTGTTACTGACTGACTGACTGAAAAAGCCTAAATAGTATTTAAGTTGACAAGAAAAGAAAATGAATAATTCCAGAAGCGTCAACACAGTGACCCTGTCTTTTTTAATGCTCAAATTCTAGATGAATATAGATTTTCTTTGAAGTCTTGTCAAGTTTACTTTATATGAACTTTCGACACCGTTTAAACGTCTTCATCATCAGAGTGATGGATTAAGGATAAGTATTTGAAAAAAAAATCATGGTACTATAAACTATGTTGTACCAGTGCCTTTGCAACGTTATGGTTACATTTATCACTACTAAATTTAGTGAAGAGTATATTTAACAAATAATATTTACGTGAATGTTAACAGTCATATAACCCCATCAAAATTAGTAATTTGAATTGTTAATCTATTTAGGGACTTTTAATATAGGTAGTACCATGTAGCTGAAGAAAATAACATTGAATCTAAAAAAATATAGACAATAAAAACCTTAGGATTTTTAAGAAAATAAAGACATTTTAACTTCAACTATATTGTCAATTTAAATACAGTTGTCCTACATAACTAAACCAGTTAGTTCCAAAAAATCCACAGTCATTTATCTTGTTGCAGTAATTAGCCCGTAGTTGTTGCTAACTTAATTAAATCAGGGATTGGTCGGCAATGATAATTATTGTAAGAATTTGTAGGCTGAAAAATGCAGGCGTAAAATGTACCTAATTTTATTTACATTAAGATTTTTTATTCACATCGAAAAAGTTGAGCATCGTAGATTTTTTTGTAGATTAATCCCACCAAAATATAAGTGCTTTCAAACGACTGGTCAATAGTCATACCTGTAGCAATTTTTAAAAACGTCATCGTAGGCGATAGTAAAACAGACAATCTCATGAGATCCTACAATTTGGTTGAAGGTCACTTGAGTCTCATGTGTAGTGTTTTCGGGTACAATGTGTGTATTATCCATTGACATTTCCGTTCAAGACGTTTCATGAAATTACAAGTCAAGTTTTAATTTTATCTTATGAAGATTAATAATTAGGTCTAACTATCCTTGAAACGGAAGGAGCTCATGCACATCAAACTCTTCCACTTTCTAGGGACTGATTTATCAGTTACTAGCAATGGCGAGATGTTGGTCGTTAGGAAGCTCCAATATTATTCAGTACATAAGACAGGGATGAAAGTGACACCAATGGTCCACTGACTGAGATGTATGGGACATTTTCCAGTGACTACGAAGTTTTACACTTATAATCTATTTTTTATCAGTATGAAATAAAGGAAAATGAATTGTGTGCACAATCAAACGGTACAGAGAACAGAAACATATACTCACAAGATAAATGTTTGAATGTTCTCGAAACATTCTACTTTCAAGTTGTCTGATATGCGGCAAAATTGTGACAATCACTATTCCGACGAAAGTTCGGAAATCAATAAACAATGAACAAATCAAAAGGGACTGTGATACGTGGGATTAGTAGCATTAACCATAATATATGTTCAAAATCTGAGCCGAAAGCTTCATAGATAATTTAGTCAACCAGCTAAATTCTATCCCTTTGGTTAACCATTAGCAACTAAAGTTATATGGCGTCTAATTTTTCAATATCTGCACCATATTTCAACAACGGAATCTATCGATTTTCATGCAACTAATACGCGATATACAACCTGTTTCATGTTCGTCTACGGATACAACAGCCGGTGATAGGGGTCAAATATGCATCCAAACGATGTAAACGTATTTCAAGCAATCCGACTACACACAAAGTAATCACATAGCTTTTTATGCTAAGAATTACGATCAGGGTATCCATATTATTACCTAGGAGTTAAAGCTGATGTTAGTTAGTGATTTAAACCCCAACCCTAACTACTAGTACTAATCCTCAATATTAAATTGTAACCCTAACTGGATATTTGCGCCATGAACATAAAGAAGGCTGTGCACTTCACGCTGACCAAGTTACCTATATATTCCATAACAATATGCTGTTATGTAAGTTGACTCTACTATCTATTCATTTCCCCTGTTAATTCAAGTGAACATGGATAATAAATGTTGATTATGATATTTCTTACCGGATCATTACAAGGGTTGGTATAACTTTCCCAGAGTAATATGGTTATAAGTTTTACCTTTATATTAACAATATACTATATATACATATATATATATATATATCTATATCTATATCTATCTATCTATCTATCTATCTACATATATATATATATATATATATATATATATATATATATATATATATATATATATATATATATATATATATATAATGTATGTAAAATACAATATGTACACACATGTTTATTTACGTATATAATCATATACTATTGCATTCGTTCGCTTCAGTCTGTTTTTGTTCGTCCGCAAAGAACCCCTTTTTTGTCGCATTCATCTTTCACAGGACTACAACGAATCAATTATGGTGCCGCTCTGTGTATCAGTACACATCAAATTAAGACTACTATATGGCTTATAAACTCAGTGACAAATGGTTGTTAACTTATAATGCTATAAACGGCTACTACAATCACAGCAATCGTATTAAAATTCGGGAATTTCTTTCTGAAACTGGTACACTTAGTGGAAATAGTAGTCACGTTACTGTGGTGATTCTAAGTCTTCTATAGTTGTTTAAGGGTAGATTGGTTCGTGATTTCAATATAATACAAAAACCGCAACCCATTCTGTCATTTCGTTTTGTTTACTCACGCCCAGTTTCGGAGACGAATTGACTTTTCTATTTGCTAATCACTCATCAGGTACAGGTTCGTTTGATTGGTTCCAAGCGGAAGTTCGTGATAGCTAGCGTAATGACTTGATTATCGAATTCATTATAGGAGCAGTGGCATTCGAACTTGTAGCCCATTAATTAAGTGTCGCTGATCATTCATCAAGAGATTTATCTTTGAGGTTTTGATAATAAGTTGAATTATGAGTCATAGTTTTTTGGAAGTTGGAGGTGATTGTTGTTTACATGAATTAAATAAATAGTAAGAAGTTGACTGCCCTAGTTGGTTTGGAATAGTTTCATGAACTAATTGGTGGACGATAAAGATGATCTTTGTTATTAATCTGATAAAACCGTTGTACGAATAAATTAAGACATATGATACTGTTATGTGATTTGAAATCATTATTACCAAAATATTAAAATCTTTTAGTTGACTTATCTCCACATATTCCAGAGACAGGTTGCTACTACATTCTGGAAAAGATTTGAATTTATCCAGTAAATGTTATAGACCAAACTTTCGGTAAATCAGTGCATACTCTCATCGCTGAGATTTTAAGTATGTATCAAGTATATGATATTAAGGCTGTTTGATAAACATCAGTTTGGAGTGCGATCCATGATATGGCTCCTCATTGATGCTTATAATTAAACTATCTATAATCGTATTCTAAGTGCCCAAACATAAATGTTAAAACTAAACTTCTTTAAGTATTTAAACGGATGCATGGTCCAATTGAAATATTCTAAGTTAGTACATTTTTAATCCTTAATCATCTGTAATTTAAAGAATTGGATTTAAGTGTTACTGTATGTTTCACCAATTTGTTGGATTTTCTGTTTTCCCGTTGAGGTGTAAGTCTGATAGTGTACATTAAAGGTTTAACTGTATCAAATAAATCTGATAAAAACTACTTTGGCTGAAGCTAACAAATGGAAACCATTTCAAAGCTGTTAATGTCAGGCTCATCCAAAACCCACTCTCATAAAGCCTAGTAGGATGGTTCTTGACTGCGTGAGATTAAGACAGTTAAGTCTTTTCTTAGTGTGTGTAACTACTAAAGTGTTAGGAACACTTTTGGTGTTCATTTATACCTAGTTATATTTGTAGGGCGAGTGAAATGTCACTGAACCCTAGCCAAATCATCCAGCAGTTGGGTCATTGGATGGCGAGTGGTTCATCGACCCTCGTCAAGGACGACCAACGCTCACCAATTAGTTGCTTGCTATGGATCGGCTCGCGCAACAGTCGTTGCACTTTGTTAATTGTACATACGCTTACCAATATATTTCGGCAATAACGTCGTTTATGTTGTAAGGTCATTAAACCAGCCATAGTACCTGGATGCGACGAAAGGGTGATCTGCGTTGGGTGCTAACCACGAGGTATGACTTCGACGTTGACTGATTGCTCACACCATTCCCATCCAACTTGAGTAGGCCCTAATCACTCGAGACAGATCATACGTTAGTGATCTGCATATTATATTGTCAACCTTCATTCATTTCATAAATTTATCTTCCCTAAGCAGTTTACACTGTTGTGAATATCGGAAGGATTTGTTAACAGTATATATGCAATATTTTCCGATGATGATGATGATGAAACTACACCTTTAAATCATGTCTGTTATTAACAATTTCAATAATCTAACTGTTGTGTGGTATTTGTACTAACTAATAGTTCGTTTTTACTTGATTGGGCTTTTATACGAGTTTCAAATATAAAGCGTTCAGTCATGCTCATCTAGTTATACCTGGATTAGACTGCAATATGTTGGAAGTTCACACTTATCACATTAGTTCGAAAACTTCTAATTATCATACTGGCGTCGCGATTGAGTTGAATCTTGAGCAGATGGATATTAATTCAAGTGGGGATATCTCTGAAGATTGCAGGGAGCAGTTCGAAATCTGTTGCATGACTAGAAAGGATATTAAAGATGATAAGTTCGCAGCTTTTTTCCTGACATTCATTGACAAAGAAGCGTTTAACCTACTAAAGAATCTGGCTTCTCCAGAGAAACCAATTTCATTGACACATGAACCTCTCAAGAAGTCAGTACTTAGTCGTGTGCAGTATGCTGGCCTTGAGTGTGGAGAGAGAACAAAGTCTCATAAAATGATGTGATAAGATGACCGGAAAGTTAAAGACTTATTACTCGAACTAAAGAAAGGAACCACGAAGCGCAATTATAGAGTCCAGCTGGAAATTCCATCTCGTGATCGGTTGATTACTTGGATAAATATTCCGAATTTCGGAAGAGAATCAACTGAAAAAGTTGAAAGTTCATTCCATGAAACTAAAACAGCATGTATCAGCCACGAGGCAGTAAATTAACTTGAACTCCGGTAACTGAAAATTTCTAATACTTTTCTTAGTTGTCATGATGAAGAAATTGAAGTATTTCTCAATCATTTATCAATACATGATAATTAAAAGCATTCGAATTAATGTGTTCAATAAAAATTCCTGAAAAATAGACTTTATCATCAAGAATGTACTTTCTAGCATTAGAATTACGATCTGAAATCGGAACAGGATTGCTGGGTCTTTTGAATTCCTTTCGATGAACATATCGATTTCAGAGCCCCTGTTCATTTTACCACTAATGATAATAATCACTTTGGTTCGTGTTCTATAAATTTGGACTTTTCTGATGACCATTTATCTCTATTCACGATTTGGAAAGGTAATCGTTACGTCCGGATGCAAATATACATCTCTCATTGTTCATTTCGCGACCTCAATTTAACGCAGGCATCACTGAGTCCTTTGTTTCACTCAGGAACCTAAAGGTTTTACATTCCGACGTTTTATTGGAACCCATCTTAGTCTTAATGTTGGGGATTCCTGAGAATGAACCGCCCATACGACAATGGTGTGAATTGTTAATTAGTAATGGTAATTCTCGATGAATTCCTTGCATGATTTTAATTAGTGAAACAGGACCATCAACACTGAGTTTTCAAAGTTTTAAAGGGTTTTTAAGCGGTTTGTTTTTACTGACTTCTAAAGATCCTGATGCTGTACTTAAGGATTTGATAGCTGCATTTGCTAAGCGCAGTAGAGGTATGACGATTCAGCCTATAAATCTTCGAATATAGGGTGATCCAGTCTTTCTTAAAGCACGAACACTTCCTTATGTTATTCGAAAGGCAGCATACAAGGCATTGAAAGATGTGTGCACAAAATGCATAACTGAACTGAGTCAGTCTTTGGCGTGGGGTACTTTTATTGTTACTTCACTGAGGTCTGCAAAACCTCTACAATATTATAGGATAAAACGGAACTCCCGTTTGTTGAGGCCAATATCGACGACGGTAGGAACTGAAGTATTCTTTACCAGCTTCATGCTTCCAAGGCATTCTCGAAAGTTGACCTAGAAAATGTCTATCATTAAATTCCTGTATATTAATCATCATCTATTTGACAACAATTAAAACTTGATCCATTAAAATTTTAATTTGTTATACAGCTATATTTCAGAAAGTGATGTTTGGCAGTCAGTGATATTGAAAGTGTTTAAGTTTGTCAAGATGATTTCATTGTTCATGGTTCTGATAAGGTAGTTCATGACGAGAAACTCATTGCTTTATTGCGTCGTTTAATGAGAAGAATATTGCAGTGAATCCAAATAAGTGTTCATTTTGTGTATCTAGTTTTTAATGGCTTGGATACCTAGTTGATAGTAATGGTTTTAGACCAGATATGAAACTACTAGCTCCACTGACAAATGCACCGTCTCCAAAAGTCTTACGGAACTACATTCATTAGTGAATGCTCTTCAATACTATCCCGGTCTTATTCCTGATTTTTCTTGATGTGCAAATTGTTTATTTAATATTTTGACATCTAATTTATTCAAATGAGGTGGGGAACAAGAGTCATACTTACGAAGTCTACTAAACTTTCTTCAAAGTGATGCTGTTCTTCGAAATTACTCCCTTAGTGTACATTCTGTGCTTATTACCGATGCATCACCTGTGGGTATAGGTGCAGAGAGAAGCAATGGCTGAGTTTTGGGCCGTTAGAAATTTTCATAAATATTTATTTGGAAATGAATTCACTATTGTTACAGATCATGAAGCTTTAAGGTTTATTTATCATCCTGAAAAATCCTTAGCACGTTCCTTAGCTGCTATGATTCAGCGATGGAGTATTGCTTCAAGTGCATATGACTATACGGTTCAGCACAGGAGTGCCGGACAAATTCAACATGTTGACTACATTTCTCGACAGTCATTAAAAGATAGACCTGTTAATACTTCAGACTGTTTGTTAGTGCAAACTATAGTAGTGAGACGTCAAGATCTCATTAGAGAAACTCGTAGATACTTTGGATATCTACTCAGTGTTGTACGAAGGGTTGAAATGCTAGTGTGAAACGTAGATTTCCTCTCTATTTTTCAAAGCGGGATGAGCTATCTACTACTCCTGATGGTATTCTGTCTTTAAGTGATCGTGTTGTCATTTCTCCTTCATTGCGTAAATCTGTTCTTGAAGACCTTCATAGTGGTCATTTTGGTATTGAGAAAATGAACTCCTTGGCAAGGCTTACATTTTGGTGGCCACAGATAAGTGCAGATATATGTCGTGCGGCAAACGATTGTGCGAAATGTCATCAGTTGAAAAACCGGCCTTCAAAGTGGACGCCATCGCCAGTATGTTTTGAGGCCTGGCAAAGAATGCATGCTGACCATTGTGGTCCGTTTCTTGGCAAATACTATGCATCAGTAGTTATTGGTCCTTTTTCAAAGTGGCTTTAAGTTTTTTCCACAACTTCAACAAATTCTGATTCCACAATCCAAGCATTAAGAAAGGTGTTTAGTCGAGAAAGGTTCCCTATGGTGTTAGTGATCGATAATAGGACATTAAAGACTGCCATTGATTCTATTGCCGACCCAACATTTAATGGGCTGGAGAGGGGAATAGATACCATTCTGTTGCAATATAGGAATGCCAGACATTCGGTGACGAAAGAGGCTCAGTCGAAGCTATTGAAAAGAAGAATTCTTCGATCGAATATGAGATGTTTGGAGTCTGCAGAAGTTACATATTATCGAGGAAATGATCTTCGACCATCTACGGGGATTGCTCTGAAGAATGTTGGGAAATCGACGGTGCGAATTCTAGATATCAATGACTTAAGTACACACAATCGTCATGTTGATCAAGTGCAATTTCAGGCACCAGGTCTGTCAGTTCCAGTTTCGATCGTTAATTCTAATGGTAATAAGTACATCCTAGACAGTACAGAGTCCTTATCCAATACACTGTCCGACAGACACGGGATGAACTTGAAAAGAAGACGTACAATTGCTTGCAGACAACGAGACTCCACTTTAAGCTGTGGCAGATACGGTGTTTGAATGGACTAATGATCAATTTGTACTTGTCGCATGCTTGATTTTGAATTCTAAGTACACTACATTCGTTTGTGGCTATCTAGTAGTTCTTGATCCGATCACGTTATTTATGGGTTCCTACTTCATACTATAATTCAAATACTTATAAATATTACAACTCTCCAGGTGGACTCTATAATTGCGCTTCGTGGTTCCTTTCTTTAGTTCGAGTAATAAGTCTTTAACTTTCCGGTCATCTTATCACATCATTTTATGAGACTTTGTTCTCTCTCCACACTCAAGGCCAGCATACTGCACACGACTAAGTACTGACTTCTTGAGAGGTTCATGTGTCAATGAAATTGGTTTCTCTGGAGAAGCCAGATTCTTTAGTAGGTTAAACGCTTCTTTGTCAATGAATGTCAGGAAAAAAGCTGCGAACTTATCATCTTTAATATCCTTTCTAGTCATGCAACAGATTTCGAACTGCTCCCTGCAATCTTCAGAGATATCCCCACTTGAATTAATATCCATCTGCTCAAGATTCAACTCAATCGCGACGCCAGTATGATAATTAGAAGTTTTCGAACTAATGTGATAAGTGTGAACTTCCAACATATTGCAGTCTAATCCAGGTATAACTAGATGAGCATGACTGAACGCTTTATATTTGAAACTCGTATAAAAGCCCAATCAAGTAAAAACGAACTATTAGTTAGTACAAATACCACACAACAGTTAGATTATTGAAATTGTTAATAACAGACATGATTTAAAGGTGTAGTTTCATCATCATCATCATCGGAAAATATTGCATATATACTGTTAACAAATCCTTCCGATATTCACAACAGTGTAAACTGCTTAGGGAAGATAAATTTATGAAATGAATGAAGGTTGACAATATAATATGCAGATCACTAACGTATGATCTGTCTCGAGTGATTAGGGCCTACTCAAGTTGGATGGGAATGGTGTGAGCAATCAGTCAACGTCGAAGTCATACCTCGTGGTTAGCACCCAACGCAGATCACCCTTTCGTCGCATCCAGGTACTATGGCTGGTTTAATGACCTTACAACATAAACGACGTTATTGCCGAAATATATTGGTAAGCGTATGTACAATTAACAAAGTGCAACGACTGTTGCGCGAGCCGATCCATAGCAAGCAACTAATTGGTGAGCGTTGGTCGTCCTTGACGAGGGTCGATGAACCACTCGCCATCCAATGACCCAACTGCTGGATGATTTGGCTAGGGTTCAGTGACATTTCACTCGCCCTACAAATATAACTAGGTATAAATGAACACCAAAAGTGTTCCTAACACTTTAGTAGTTACACACACTAAGAAAAGACTTAACTGTCTTAATCTCACGCAGTCAAGAACCATCCTACTAGGCTTTATGAGAGTGGGTTTTGGATGAGCCTGACATTAACAGCTTTGAAATGGTTTCCATTTGTTAGCTTCAGCCAAAGTAGTTTTTATCAGATTTATTTGATACAGTTAAACCTTTAATGTACACTATCAGACTTACACCTCAACGGGAAAACAGAAAATCCAACAAATTGGTGAAACATACAGTAACACTTAAATCCAATTCTTTAAATTACAGATGATTAAGGATTAAAAATGTACTAACTTAGAATATTTCAATTGGACCATGCATCCGTTTAAATACTTAAAGAAGTTTAGTTTTAACATTTATGTTTGGGCACTTAGAATACGATTATAGATAGTTTAATTATAAGCATCAATGAGGAGCCATATCATGGATCGCACTCCAAACTGATGTTTATCAAACAGCCTTAATATCATATACTTGATACATACTTAAAATCTCAGCGATGAGAGTATGCACTGATTTACCGAAAGTTTGGTCTATAACATTTACTGGATAAATTCAAATCTTTTCCAGAATGTAGTAGCAACCTGTCTCTGGAATATGTGGAGATAAGTCAACTAAAAGATTTTAATATTTTGGTAATAATGATTTCAAATCACATAACAGTATCATATGTCTTAATTTATTCGTACAACGGTTTTATCAGATTAATAACAAAGATCATCTTTATCGTCCACCAATTAGTTCATGAAACTATTCCAAACCAACTAGGGCAGTCAACTTCTTACTATTTATTTAATTCATGTAAACAACAATCACCTCCAACTTCCAAAAAACTATGACTCATAATTCAACTTATTATCAAAACCTCAAAAGATAAATCTCTTGATGAATGATCAGCGACACTTAATTAATGGGCTACAAGTTCGAATGCCACTGCTCCTATAATGAATTCGATAATCAAGTCATTACGCTAGCTATCACGAACTTCCGCTTGGAACCAATCAAACGAACCTGTACCTGATGAGTGATTAGCAAATAGAAAAGTCAATTCGTCTCCGAAACTGGGCGTGAGTAAACAAAACGAAATGACAGAATGGGTTGCGGTTTTTGTATTATATTGAAATCACGAACCAATCTACCCTTAAACAACTATAGAAGACTTAGAATCACCACAGTAACGTGACTACTATTTCCACTAAGTGTACCAGTTTCAGAAAGAAATTCCCGAATTTTAATACGATTGCTGTGATTGTAGTAGCCGTTTATAGCATTATAAGTTAACAACCATTTGTCACTGAGTTTATAAGCCATATAGTAGTCTTAATTTGATGTGTACTGATACACAGAGCGGCACCATAATTGATTCGTTGTAGTCCTGTGAAAGATGAATGCGACAAAAAAGGGGTTCTTTGCGGACGAACAAAAACAGACTGAAGCGAACGAATGCAATAGTATATGATTATATACGTAAATAAACATGTGTGTACATATTGTATTTTACATACATTATATATATATATATATATATATATATATGCAGATAGATAGATAGATAGATAGATATAGATATAGATATATATATATATATATGTATATATAGTATATTGTTAATATAAAGGTAAAACTTATAACCATATTACTCTGGGAAAGTTATACCAACCCTTGTAATGATCCGGTAAGAAATATCATAATCAACATTTATTATCCATGTTCACTTGAATTAACAGGGGAAATGAATAGATAGTAGAGTCAACTTACATAACAGCATATTGTTATGGAATATATAGGTAACTTGGTCAGCGTGAAGTGCACAGCCTTCTTTATGTTCATGGCGCAAATATCCAGTTAGGGTTACAATTTAATATTGAGGATTAGTACTAGTAGTTAGGGTTGGGGTTTAAATCACTAACTAACATCAGCTTTAACTCCTAGGTAATAATATGGATACCCTGATCGTAATTCTTAGCATAAAAAGCTATGTGATTACTTTGTGTGTAGTCGGATTGCTTGAAATACGTTTACATCGTTTGGATTCATATTTGACCCCTATCACCGGCTGTTGTATCCGTAGACGAACATGAAACAGGTTGTATATCGCGTATTAGTTGCATGAAAATCGATAGATTCCGTTGTTGAAATATGGTGCAGATATTGAAAAATTAGACGCCATATAACTTTAGTTGCTAATGGTTAACCAAAGGGATAGAATTTAGCTGGTTGACTAAATTATCTATGAAGCTTTCGGCTCAGATTTTGAACATATATTATGGTTAATGCTACTAATCCCACGTATCACAGTCCCTTTTGATTTGTTCATTGTTTATTGATTTCCGAACTTTCGTCGGAATAGTGATTGTCACAATTTTGCCGCATATCAGACAACTTGAAAGTAGAATGTTTCGAGAACATTCAAACATTTATCTTGTGAGTATATGTTTCTGTTCTCTGTACCGTTTGATTGTGCACACAATTCATTTTCCTTTATTTCATACTGATAAAAAATAGATTATAAGTGTAAAACTTCATAGTCACTGGAAAATGTCCCATACATCTCAGTCAGTGGACCATTGGTGTCACTTTCATCCCTGTCTTATGTACTGAATAATATTGGAGCTTCCTAACGACCAACATCTCGCCATTGCTAGTAACTGATAAATCAGTCCCTAGAAAGTGGAAGAGTTTGATGTGCATGAGCTCCTTCCGTTTCAAGGATAGTTAGACCTAATTATTAATCTTCATAAGATAAAATTAAAACTTGACTTGTAATTTCATGAAACGTCTTGAACGGAAATGTCAATGGATAATACACACATTGTACCCGAAAACACTACACATGAGACTCAAGTGACCTTCAACCAAATTGTAGGATCTCATGAGATTGTCTGTTTTACTATCGCCTACGATGACGTTTTTAAAAATTGCTACAGGTATGACTATTGACCAGTCGTTTGAAAGCACTTATATTTTGGTGGGATTAATCTACAAAAAAATCTACGATGCTCAACTTTTTCGATGTGAATAAAAAATCTTAATGTAAATAAAATTAGGTACATTTTACGCCTGCATTTTTCAGCCTACAAATTCTTACAATAATTATCATTGCCGACCAATCCCTGATTTAATTAAGTTAGCAACAACTACGGGCTAATTACTGCAACAAGATAAATGACTGTGGATTTTTTGGAACTAACTGGTTTAGTTATGTAGGACAACTGTATTTAAATTGACAATATAGTTGAAGTTAAAATGTCTTTATTTTCTTAAAAATCCTAAGGTTTTTATTGTCTATATTTTTTTAGATTCAATGTTATTTTCTTCAGCTACATGGTACTACCTATATTAAAAGTCCCTAAATAGATTAACAATTCAAATTACTAATTTTGATGGGGTTATATGACTGTTAACATTCACGTAAATATTATTTGTTAAATATACTCTTCACTAAATTTAGTAGTGATAAATGTAACCATAACGTTGCAAAGGCACTGGTACAACATAGTTTATAGTACCATGATTTTTTTTCAAATACTTATCCTTAATCCATCACTCTGATGATGAAGACGTTTAAACGGTGTCGAAAGTTCATATAAAGTAAACTTGACAAGACTTCAAAGAAAATCTATATTCATCTAGAATTTGAGCATTAAAAAAGACAGGGTCACTGTGTTGACGCTTCTGGAATTATTCATTTTCTTTTCTTGTCAACTTAAATACTATTTAGGCTTTTTCAGTCAGGCGAGCTAGCTGCATCTGCCGACCGTATTCTAGAAATTACGAAACCTACTACCGAGGTATTTTCAGTCAAAGAAAAGCCTCACACGACTCAGAATGATAACCGACTTATGTCACACACTCACGCGTTATCTTAGTCTTCGTACCGACCGTAAGAGATCGCGCACACCACGTAGAAGCATTTCTCGTAAGCGATCTGTCTCTAGACCACGAGAGACAGATAACCCCGACTGGTGCTGGTATCATAACCAGTATGGAAAGTTTTCCAGAAATTGCAGAAAACCCTGCAATTTTCCCAACACGAAACCGACTGATTCGAAAAACAATCGGGAAACTTCCAAGCCGGCACGCGTTAACGGCAACCGTAGCCGGCGAACAAAGCCGTCTGTTATTCGTCACAGATGTGACAACGAGAGTTCGCTACCTCGTCGACACTGGCGCAGAAGTTAGCGTTCTCCCAGCAAATCCTAACGACCGACTTCACGAATCGACCCTAAACTTACAGGCGGCAAACGGAAAACCGATCGCTACGTATGGCAAAAGGTACGTTTACCTTAACGTGGGTTTACGCAAACCCATCCACTGGATTTTCGTCGTTGCAGATGTTTCTATGCCAATCATTGGTATGGACCTTCTACAACACCACAATCTGATCATCGACACTCGCAAACGGAGGCTAGTAGACGGAAACACTAATTTGTCCGTTTGCGTAACTTCTTTTACTGGTTGTAGAGTATCCCCAGTCACAGTTAAACATATGATAGACCCACTCTATCAACCACTACTCGATAAGTACCCTGGGATACAACAAACTCAACCGAAACTACCGTGTGTAACCAGCAATGTTACACATCACATCACGACTACAGGACCACCTGTATTTTCTAAAGCACGACGACTAGCTCCTGAAAAGCTAAGGTTAGCGAAAAACGAATTCGATCACATGATGGACTTAGGAATCATACGACCGTCAAGTAGCCCATATGCATCTCCGTTGCACATGGTCCCTAAAAAGGACAGCAACGATTGGCGTCCAACTGGTGACTATCGGCGATTGAACGCGAAAACCATTCCCGATCGTTACCCGTTGCCTCACATTCACGATTTGACAGCTACCTTGAAAGGTACAACTGTCTTTTCGAAAATCGACTTGGTTAAAGCGTATAACCAAATCCCTATGGCTACTGACGACATACCGAAAACAGCTATCATAACTCCCTTCGGACTCTATGAATTTTTGCGAATGCCTTTCGGTCTAAGGAATGCTGCTCAAACATTCCAAAGATTCATAGACGACGTTTTTCGAGGTCTCAACTTCGTACACGCGTATGTTGACGACTGTCTAATCGCAAGTCCGGACAGAGAAACACATCTCAAGCATCTGGACCTTGTTTTCGAACGATTACAAAAACATGGCATAACTGTAAACGTTCAGAAATGCCAATTTGGAACCGACTCGTTAGACTTTCTGGGACACACTATCGATGCTCAAGGTATCCGACCCCTTAGAACCAAAGTGGCGGCCATTCTGGATTACCCAGAACCGACCACCGTCAAGCAATTACGCACGTTCAACGGCCTGGTAAGTTTCTATAGACGTTTCATACCAAATGCGCATTACTTATGAAACCTCTGACCGACCAACTTCGTGGAAATGCGAAATCCATTAATTTGGACGACACCGCACGAAAAGCATTCTCCACAGTTAAGGAACTGATCGCTAAAGCAACAATGCTCGCACATCAGGACACCCGAGCACCCATTAGCATCGCAGTAGACGCATCCGACTCAGCAATCGGAGGAGTCTTACAACAATGGGTTAACAACTCCTGGCAACCCTTGGCATTTTTCTCTAGAAGGTTGCTAGACACCGAATCGAGGTACAGCACATTCGGTAGGGAACTCCTAGCTATGTATTGTGCTGTACGGCATTTCCAACACTATATCGAAGGCCGTGAATTCACTCTTTTCACGGACCATAAACCGCTCACTTTCTCGTTAAGCTCTCCTTCTGACAAGTACTCTCCCCGTGAGTCTCGACAACTGGACTACATTTCGCAGTTTACTTCAGATATTCAACACATCTCTGGAGCAAACAATGTAGTTGCAGACGCCTTATCTCGCATAACTTCCTTGAACAGTTTCCAAGGAATCGACCTTCTTAAACTCGCCGAGCTTCAAAAAGAAGACACTGATCTTCAGCACGAGTTATCGTCCACAACACTTAAACTACGCATCAAACAGATGGGAACAGGTAAGGAAACCTTACTTTGTGACACATCTACAGGTAGGGATCGCCCAATCGTGCCGAAACATTATCGACGCAATGTCTTCAATACATTGCACAAACTTTCTCATCCAGGTGTTCGTGCAACCATCAAGCTTATAGCAGAACGATTTTGCTGGCCTGGCATGAATAAAGACGTGAGGGAGTGGGCACGCTCCTGTGTAAGCTGCCAAAAATCTAAGGTTATCAGA
The DNA here is from genome assembly GCA_944470405.2 of Schistosoma mattheei. Taxonomy (NCBI): domain Eukaryota; kingdom Metazoa; phylum Platyhelminthes; class Trematoda; order Strigeidida; family Schistosomatidae; genus Schistosoma; species Schistosoma mattheei. The sequence goes on along the minus strand of OX103943.1, from coordinate 53,079,248 downwards.
CACAATAAATGTCCCTTAGGCTCGTTTAAAACTCCCGATGCTCGTTTCGACCATGTTCATCTGGATTTGGTAGGACCTTTACCAGATTCAAATGGATACTCTTATCTCTTAACCTGCGTAGACCGTTTCACTCGATGGCCAGAAGCAGTACCTATCAAGGACATCACTGCTGAAACAGTGGCCCGCACCTTCGTCGAACGATGGGTAGCAAACTTCGGTTGCCCTTCAACCATCACTACAGACCGCGGACGTCAGTTTGAATCTGATCTTTTCCGTCGTCTGACCACACTTTTAGGAATCACTCGCTTCCGAACGACCGCCTACCATCCACAAGCAAACGGGTTGGTAGAACGTTTTCACCGACAACTGAAAGCTTCGCTATCAGCTGCAAACGTTTCACAATGGACCGACGCTCTTCCACTCGTCTTACTAGGTATCCGCAATGCAGTGAAAGCTGACATTGGATACACTGCGGCTCAACTCGTTTATGGAACGACACTTCGACTTCCAGGAGAATTCGTGGATCCTTCGTGCTCTTCGATGAACATGGATCTAACCTCCTACACGAACAGGCTTACAAACGCAATGCGTTCAGTTAAACCTGCTTCCACTCGACCTCAATCAACTGATGTTTTCGTTCAACCTGACTTACGATATAGTACACACGTTTTCGTTCGTCGAGACTCGCATCGACGACCATTCGAATCAGCATACGAAGGACCCTTCAAAGTTCTTCAACGTGAATCTAAGTACTATATAGTCGATAAGAACGGAACCAACGATAGCATCAGCATCGATCGCTTAAAAGCAGCGTATTTAGAAGGAAATCCTATTCACGTCGACTTTCCTTTGGTACAATCGCACAACACGACTCCTACACTCATAATTCCTCAACCGACAACCAACACAAGCGATGATACTCCGAATGTATCTGAAAGTAAACCTAAAACGACGCGTTCTGGAAGAAGAGTAAGATTTCCAGAACATTTAGACGACTACTGCACGTAAGACACTACTCGACATTTTATATTATCTCGATTTTTCTTTAGACAATATATAATATTAAAAAAAATTTTAATATGCATATATGTTTACATTTTTATTTTAAAAAAAATTATTTTTAACGCTATTACGTATGCTTGAGTTTATTTTCCATTTTTTCGCCGACATTGTGTTTTCACGCACATACGAGTGTATTTCGACATGCACTTATATATTCTTTTTTCTTTTCCAGGACGGCTGGAAAAGAACGATGCAGTTTACGAGGAATCGAAATTTTCATTGTACATTTTCTTTTTTACTATGTTGTACCTCGGTCCCATATAGTAAGGAAAGACGACCAGACGCTGCTACACTTAGTAAGCTATCAGAAGAGTGTTTACCAACGACAAACTCGTTGGGTTTAAACTTCTGGCTGGCCACGTCTTAGGGTCGTCACTGCCCCACTAGGGGGGGGGAGTGATCTGTAGCGGTAAATCAATCCCCAAAATAAATAGCCTGTAAGTTTTCGACATTGGATGCTGACCATATGTTTTAGTGGACTCATCTAGCTGAAGGCGCTCGGTCAGGCATCCGCACCAGATCACGTGTGGTAACGCCGTGCTCAACATCAACCGCAATCGCTAGCCAGATTAGATCAGAGAATTCCGATATATTGGTCATCGCCAAATATACTTTTCCGACCTCCTCGACTCTGTCTTTTGATTTCTCTTGGTGGGAACGAAATATATTAGAAGGTGTTACTGGTAGAAGCGTTGTCAAACACTGAATACCTGTGACATCATCACCCTGATCGTAATTCTTAGCATAAAAAGCTATGTGATTACTTTGTGTGTAGTCGGATTGCTTGAAATACGTTTACATCGTTTGGATGCATATTTGACCCCTATCACCGGCTGTTGTATCCGTAGACGAACATGAAACAGGTTGTATATCGCGTATTAGTTGCATGAAAATCGATAGATTCCGTTGTTGAAATATGGTGCAGATATTGAAAAATTAGACGCCATATAACTTTAGTTGCTAATGGTTAACCAAAGGGATAGAATTTAGCTGGTTGACTAAATTATCTATGAAGCTTTCGGCTCAGATTTTGAACATATATTATGGTTAATGCTACTAATCCCACGTATCACAGTCCCTTTTGATTTGTTCATTGTTTATTGATTTCCGAACTTTCGTCGGAATAGTGATTGTCACAATTTTGCCGCATATCAGACAACTTGAAAGTAGAATGTTTCGAGAACATTCAAACATTTATCTTGTGAGTATATGTTTCTGTTCTCTGTACCGTTTGATTGTGCACACAATTCATTTTCCTTTATTTCATACTGATAAAAAATAGATTATAAGTGTAAAACTTCGTAGTCACTGGAAAATGTCCCATACATCTCAGTCAGTGGACCATTGGTGTCACTTTCATCCCTGTCTTATGTACTGAATAATATTGGAGCTTCCTAACGACCAACATCTCGCCATTGCTAGTAACTGATAAATCAGTCCCTAGAAAGTGGAAGAGTTTGATGTGCATGAGCTCCTTCCGTTTCAAGGATAGTTAGACCTAATTATTAATCTTCATAAGATAAAATTAAAACTTGACTTGTAATTTCATGAAACGTCTTGAACGGAAATGTCAATGGATAATACACACATTGTACCCGAAAACACTACACATGAGACTCAAGTGACCTTCAACCAAATTGTAGGATCTCATGAGATTGTCTGTTTTACTATCGCCTGCAATGACGTTTTTAAAAATTTCTATAGATATTTCTGTTTCAATAGTAATTGTTACTGCTTTTTGAACTTTTGCTTTGATGTGATGTTCTTATAATCATTGGGTAAATGATATGTATTTGAATTTTTATTTATTACGGTAAATTTATCTGTTCATTATAGGTAAACTTTTAACTTGAGATATATCAGTGTAATGTAGGACGTTTTTTCGTCCTATTTGATTCTTATCAGTTTTATTTGTCTACTGTGACTTAAATTGAGGGATATTGCAATGTTTCATACATATGGCATTCGCATTATTCACAACGCGGTGCATTAGTTTGGCTAGATATTTGAGTCAATGAAGTTAGTAGTTGCATGCTCAGCTTTATATTTTATTTAAAAATATCTGCGCTGTTTTGGGTATTTAATATTCGACGAAGGTAACGGCGGCCTGCTTGAATATCTGGTTGACCTGTTTCTGCCACCTAACTATTTCAACAAGTTATCTGTTTTTTCATTTGTTTTAACTCATCATTATGTCTATTAATCGCATAGCCTATGCGGGCGCTTTTATGAAAAACCTGTGACCTTTCGCTGCACAAGTTACAAAAAGTACTATAAAAGACATCGTGGTCGTTGGCAATATGCATTAAAGAAAATGAAAATTAACCATACGTCCATTCCCGAGCTTCTAAATTCTAACTGCCGATCACTAACCAACAAAGTGGACTATCTGCGACTCCTACTATGTCAAAATATGTATCGTAATTGTGATGTCATCACAATTCAAGAATCTTGGTTAAATGATTTACAGGACGACTGCCTAGTATCACTATGTGATTTCAAAATTTATCGTCAGGATCGATCAAACAATAAAAAAAGGTGTGGTGGCGGTGTAGCTACGTTTGTAAACATAACGTGGTGTCAATCTTCGTTTGTGTGTTTTAAGTTTTTAAATGACTTTATTGACTGTATAACTCTAAGATGTCGCCCAAAACATCTGAATAAATACAAATATGTTTATGTCACCAATATCTACGTGACTCCAGACTGCACATCATCTGCTCTATCTGGTTTCGCTGATGGATTCACTGATTTCGCTGTTTCTGCCTTCAGCGATTCACTTTCAGTCGTGTGTGGTGATTTCAATTCATGTGACTGTAGCTTCCTTCCGTCACTAGGTCACCAAAATGTACTGGATTTTCCTACCCGTTTGGATGCTCATATAGACTTCGTTTAAATTAGTGATATAGGTATACATGCGACTCGTAAACATGCTCCATTGTCTATCTCGGATCACTGTACAATTCGTGTTCTACCTAAAGTATATGGAAAACATGGGAAAAGTACACTCTTACATCAAACCAAGAAAGTCAAATATAGGAATTACTCAGAAGAAAATATCCGAAATCTGAAGAACGTGTTTCATACGACTAACTGGGAATTATTTATAGATGACTCACTGCAAATCACCACTGATGTTATCACTTGTTACCTTAAATTCTGTTTTGATATTTGTTGTCCCACTGATACCATTTTTGTAAGTTTTGATCGACTGACATCTTCACAACCAAAACAACTACGGAGGGTGAAAGAAGGAATGTACAAGGAGAAAAACTCTAATGAAGTTCGTAAGCTAAATAGTCTGATAAACCTAGAGATTGGACGTCTCAACTCTATGTTTACTCAAAAACTCTTATCTTGCAAAAACTCTCCAAGTATGTGGAAATTCTTTAAAGAACTTACAGGTGACAGAAAGTTTAGAATTGATAACCAGCTGAATGTTAGTGACTTAAATAAGTCTTTTGTACGTCAGTCATCTGATGTAATGCTTCCTTCATCCATAGGTTTAAAGAATAGCCGTGCTCCTAGTTTCACTGAAACTGATGTCCGAAGATGTCTCTAGTCACTTAATTCATCCCGATGTTTAGGAACTGATGGTATCCCAAACCACCTTTGTTAAAAATGTGCTAACGTCCTATGTTATCCATTCATGACTATCTTTAACAGATCCTTCTCATCTAATCTCATACCGAAAATGTGGAGAAAGATGAAGACAATCCCTGTACCAAAGAAAGTATCTGGTGATAGGAATGTGAAATTTAGACCTGTTGCAATAACTTCACCCTTCCTCAAAACCATGGAAAAATTATTGATACTTCCACTTCAGCTTGCGATAAAAGAGCATATTGATCCATATCAGTTTGCTTACAGATGCAAAAGAAGCACCTTAGATGCTGTTGATCTTCTGCATCACAACATAGTGTTCAACTTAGAAAAGGGTAAGAAGTAAGTTCGATTCGCTTTTCTGGACTATAGTTCAGCTTTTGACTTTATATCAAGACAACATCTAATAACAAGCTAATCAGCGTCGACATTGGATAACCAACTGGCTATGTTCCTGCCTCTCTGGAAGGGAGCAGTACACTGTATTTGGAGGAAAGTGTTCAACGTCCCTACTGTCTCATGAAGGTGTACCACAAGAAGCTGTTCTTTCACCTCTTCTTTTCTCCTTTGTTCTGAATGATCTGCCATCTTCTACAGAAAACTCTTTTTGAAATATTCGGATTACCTCACTGTATGTATGTCGATTTCTACTTCTTTACATCCCACAGAAATAAATGAGTTTTTGTCTCTCATTGATTGTTGGTCTGTTGGTAATGGTCTCATACTTAATCCGTCTAAATGTCAAGTTGTTAGCTTTAGCATGAGACATGAACGATATCTAAACACCATTTTGAGATCCCATAATGCCTGTGCCATTGGAGACTCTTTGATATACACAGTGTCGAAGGTCAATTATCTTGGTGTTACTTTCCTCTGATCTCTCTTGATCTTCCCACGTTTTATTGTTATCGAAGAAGGTTTTCCGTCTGACTTACTACATAAAGAGATTGCATGTTCTTGAAATTACTCGTCATTTACTCTTAAAATTTGTCAGTTCTTGCATATTACATATTATTCTTCACTGTTCACCATTATCCATTCCCGGGCTTTTGAGAAAAGACTTTGCTGTATTGCGGAGAGTGCTGAAGGCAGGTAGTAAGATGAGTGGTGAATCGTTCGAGGTCATAATAAATATGGTTGTGGATAGACATCTAAAGTCATGCAAACTCCTGGCAGGTGTTATTTTATCAGATACTAACCACCCCCTTAGCTCATATCTTTCTCCTTGTATATCTTCTGGTAGAACGAGACGTAATTACATTAAAGTCCATGCACGCAAGCAAAAGTATAAAAGCTCTATAATACCTTACCTAGCAAATATACTCTGTGACGAACAGGTTGTTAGAGTTAACCTAGTCAATAACATGCATTCTTAACATGTCTTTAATTTGAAAGGTTGTAGAGTTTTTCGTTTTTTAGAGCTTTTTTTCTTTGTCACTGTCTGTTTTTGCTTAAGTAACTTGTTGAAATACCCTGTGCTGAGAATTCTATATTGTACCAAAATATAATACTGAATAAAGCCATTAGTAATAATAATAAAGGACGGTAAACTCATCGTCTTTTCACTCTAATTCGATAGCTGGACTATCTTCCTTGTTTGTCAGTAGTTTTGTTTAGGCCACCCAGGCATTTTAACTTAGAAAATGAATATAAAATGATGCTGGGCATGACATGATCATAGCACTGAACTTCAGGACCTATCTTCATTGTCTCATTATAGTGATAGCAGTGTAACAACTAGCATTTAATAAGTCTTTATTTATCGTGAATAACATTGTGCTGTGTAGCGTTTGGAAATTGGAAATGATGGAACGAATAAAGGTATGTGATTCCACTACTAAATAAAGTTGATACAAACCATCTTAGTAGTGTCAGAACAAAACTCACGTATTTATTTACTTCCTTATCTTCAGTAAGTATTGTATTACTATACTGAATGTTGATTGCTTTGTGTTTGAAAAAGGGAAACTTGCCCTTCGACTGTCCTATTACACTATCTGAACAAAAGCCTGTTCCAACTACTGATCTCACCCCTTCTATAGATAAAATGAGATGTGTGTACTGACACTAAAATAAATAAGTAATAGCCGGTAAAAAAGCGCAAAGGATATCATCATAAAAGGATGACTGTTTTCCCAATAAATTCTCGTCTTATTTTGAGCAAAGTGAAGTAGGTAATAGATGAAGCCATTTAGCAATTTAATAAGCTTTCAATAAAGCTTGTTTCGATCTATGAGGTGAGGAAGTGAAATGGAACATATGATTCGAATTTTGTAAAATATTGAAAATATGTTACCTTAATTCAAGTGCGCCTTATGTACGCAAATGGATAATGAAGATTAAAAAGTGAAATACTCACAAAATCATGAAAGATCATACAGTTGGATTTATTGTTAAATTGATTCTTAAATTTTTTTAATTTCATCATTACTGTCTGTTACTTGAACTATTAATAACCCGCGGTCTTTCGATTACTTAGTATGCACATATATCATGAGTTACTCTGGATTTTAATAAAGTCTCATTGACTGCTTAAATCTCGGTTTCAACTCATGTAAGTAAGATGTGTTCATTTCATTGATACCTTTAGCGTCTTGACATGTGTCAAGATAACTCAAAGTAACTCAAAACGTCAGGTTATATATATTGCTCGGTGTTTTTAGTTTAGTGTCTCTATGTGACTAACTTGGAACAATAATAAAACTTCTGCGTCACATGCGTTGAGAAAAAGGCCCTATGGCCATTAATTCACTCACGGATTATCATCATTCGGCTGGAATTTTCTTGTCGAAATATATATATTCATATACCTTTTGACACCATGTAAGATCATCTTTCAACTCTTTATTCTAGCTTATTTTGTATCTTGGTGTATATGAGGTTTTTGGACTTGTCCAAATATACATTTTATGTCTGCTGCAGTTGATTTATTTACTGTAAATCCATCTACCCATGGATGAATGAAGATCTCTGTTCAAACAATTGTTTCTTGATTTTCAATCTTGTACTCATGTGGCTCTTTTAACCTACATCCTTACTTTACAGTCTCCATATTGCGACCGAACACTTGACATCTTTGTAACATGGTGGTTCCTGGTCCTGACAATCTTACTGCTTTGGGACAAATTCATTTCTACATAAATCTAGTGACCTACATGTAACTGTCAAATGTACTAAGACTAGTGCGGCCAGATGTATAAGTTACTTTTTTCATAGGCTACCAAGACCCCATGGCGTACCTTGACACTGGGAGGCGAGCGGAGAAAAATCATTTGATTTAGGGTGACTGATCAAAAAGATGTTGTCTATCAAATCATTCTTATCACCTAGGTAACGCTTAATTTCCCTTATGCTATTTCGTATTTGAAATTGTTGTAATTAGGCTCAGTGTTAGCTTTAAAAATGCGGTTTTATCTTTTCTCCAGGTAGCCTATTCAATAAACAATTCCTTTACGACCCATGTGTTATTTTATGGACAAAAACGGTATACGGCATGGTATTCCTCTTTTTTTCAGTGTCTCGACAGTTAGATGTATGGCCGAAAATCCTTTCAAATTAACAAACGCGGCATATAGAGGAAAAATTAGCATTCTAAATAAAATTTTATTATTTGTTTGTATTCTATCCGTCAGAATTAGCACAAATGAGAAACAATTTTGATCAAAATAAAGTTTTGTCCCATCAGACTAGAAAAAAATGCATCAGAGGGAATGCGTGATATCCTAGTATTGATTTTGAAAATTAGGTTGAATCATATCCTCTGAACAATACTACGGAGAGTATGGATGTAACCGTACTTTTTTAACTTTGATATAATAAAAAAATGGTTCATGAATTATTAGTTGGTAGCCTCATGCAATAAATTGATGTACTTAGTTCGATAGCAATATAATTTAAGTCATTATGTACAGGGGACAGAACTTTCTCTGAATGCCTCATCTTCAGTTAAAGCAATTAAGTCCACTTCTTTTTTTAAACATTCATTAGATCTGTAGTTTGTTTCGTGATAAGATGTTATAGTGATAAAAATGAGCATAACAAGATATCTAACAAATTATTTTGATGTAAATGCTACATGAATTTGCAACTTTTTAGAATGTGAAATATGTTTGAATGTTTAGAAACATCATACGCTTTTCAATATTAATAGTCTGGTATAAATGTTTTTACAATCATCTGCTATTGGTTGGCTGAGTGCTGTCATCTCCTTGTACTTACGTTTTTCATCCTGTTTTTAGATACTTGAAAATAATCGTGTGGTTTTTGATCCACAAGAACGTTTTTAAGGCATAGGTAGTTTTTCATACCCAAACGAGTTGCTTCAATCGTGTTTTCTAACTTTTCACTACGTTATGCACTTTAAGATTTTCTACCACGAACTGCGGATATCATAGGGCTATTAAAAAAACTTAATTGCTGTAGATTTCACGTTGTTTACGTCATTAGATTTGGGAGCTTCAAACTAAATTACTGATGCTTTCAATATGAAATTAGCTTTTTATCACTATTCCAAACTTATAGAAACTGAATGACTGTTTCGTTTGAGTCTAATACTTCTCATTAAGTATTATTATTAGCTATATAGTTCAAAATGTATCAAGGCCTGAACAAGGTGGTTAGTTAAATTTATGTGTATTTTCGTATTTGCAAGATTTCGTGCACTGTCAGTTGTTGCCAGACAAAGATTATAAGCATTTCATAGTTATTGGTAGCAAGGTCAAAGACAATGTTGAATTATTATCGGCAAGATTAGGTGAACAATAAGTACAAAATATTGTTTCTCTACTAATAATAGTTACTTTAATGCATTATTTTTGAAAGAGGATATTATTTTTACACGAAATTCAGATGTATATCTATTCTACATTTATTATTATTATTAATATGAGTAAATAATAAGTTTATTAACCGATAGTAGCAAGTTAATTTGTTTCACTAGACGTTTCAAAATAAACTATTGTATTTTTTTCCGTAAGGCCATTGTAAAGTAATTATTTTTTATAATTCCAGACTATATTGTGAAGAAAGTCGTTTAATGATGCTGTTCCTCAACGGAAAATGTTTCAGATTTAAATAGTTACTGAATGCAAAGCATAGTTTAGTAATATAAAGTATTTTTGTGATGCCTAATTAATTAATAATCTTAGAAATGAGATGTGAATTTAGATTAAAAAAATGACTTCAATTATTTTGTTCATCGTAGAAGTTCTGTGAAAGATTATCAGAACATAAGCAAGTAGTCTAAGACTATTTTATTATAAATCAAGACAGGTGAACTTTGCACATCCACAAACTCACATACGACTTTAAACACCAGATGATCATTTTCTATAGTAAGGATGGGACTGAAACGAGATCCAGTGGTTCATACGACTCGAGTTGGGTTTTATACCTTAATTATATTCATTTTATTGTTTCATTGTCAACAGTGATCAACATGACCGATCACTTTTACTTTAGAATTTTGTGAAACTCTCGAAATCAGTTGGTGGTGAGCATAAAACTAATTACTTTGGTGTTACTTTGAGTTAGAGGGTTTCGTCTAGTTTAAAAAATAGGTCTTTCTCAAAAATTGACATTAATTGTCCATGAATTTCCTAATTTACAATGCTTCTTTAGTTTATAACAATAAATAAATAATTATTATTTGGTATTCCTATTTTTCTTCACCATATAATCCATTGATTTCCACTTAAAAAATTTCTGTACGGTAACTTGCACAAATATATTTAGAAAAACAACTTCGTCAAGAAAAAAACGATTTGAAATGGAACTTTGAAACAAAATAGTGAAAAAAACTAATGATGATGTTTTAAGCAGATGAAAAATGAATTTGTTTGCTTCCAGATGATTATTTCTAAGATAATTTGTGTGAAATATGTTATCACTGATTCAGAGCGTCTTATACACACAAATTATTCTTGTCAATGTGTCCAACCAATAAATGTAGGAACACATGATAGCTTAGAGTACTCTGGATTTACTAATATATATATTAGACGATTTCCGCTTAAATTTGTATCTTTAATTTTCAGCGATTTATTAAAATGGTGATTTGTGAATCTTTCAATATTTACTTATCATTCATTTCTATATTCTGGTCATTATTATTTTCGCCACATATCTATGGTTATTTAATTGGAGCCGGAATATATGACATAACTGGCCCAATAACCGACATCAATATGGTAAGAATAGATTAATTGGTACTTTATTATCATCCGAGTTTATTATAAATCATATTATATTTCTAATATAAGCTGTATTTGCCTTTGTGAAATGAGTAAAATAAAAAAGTTGAGAGGTTAAAATCATTTTGATAAATTGATGAAATCCCGATAAGTCCGTTCAAGGAAAATTCAATCATTTCAAGGACAATTTTTAGCCTAAAATTGATATCGGCTTCAGCGTTGTTAGAAACTAGAAAACACTGAACATATATCTCTAAATTGTTTGTGATTCATGAGTACTAATCTCTCTAGATTCTACATTAGATCAGATTTAGTGATACAAGCAGCTCAGTACTGTGAATTTACTGAATATTAATCGGATGTTTAGCGTTTTACAGTATTAACCCATTCAGTCTATAGTTTAACCATTATCTGTAGAGATTTTCTAGGCTTAAAAAGAGTGACTAAATCCACAGATAACGTCTGAATGTTCAAATTTAAGCAGTGTATGAGACCCTGGAAAGTCATCTACTTATATGAATCATTTATTTAAATTGAAGAATATGTACATTACAGTCATGGCACTAGTAAAATACTGATATCATTCAGTCGTTAACAATTCACTGTTTTAATGACAATATTGAGTTACAGAACCAAGTTTATGTTTAACTCGTTGATCTGGATAGAAATCAGAACCCGAAATTTCCAGTTTTGATCACATAACGAACTAGTAGATGACCACTACGGAAGAGTCCCGTACTAGGAAGTCAGAATCATCTTGTGCTTCCTAATTCGCAGATTGAGAATTCCATGCTATTAAAAATAGATATTGAGTGATATACTATATTAAAAGAAATGTTTCAATAATTTTCTCTTTCACTTAAAATACAAGCTTAATTAATTATCACGAATTATATTGTTCTTTAATGATATAATGATAGTAATACAAAGAAGATAGCCTTGGATATTCGTATAAAGAGGAATTTCTAGCATTTTGTTTTCACTTGTTTCTAGATCATTATATCTTTATTTTTAAAAAACAAGTTTACCACAATCCAATCATCAACTTGTTACTGATCACAATCAATTACTCTTAACTTTATAAGCATATTCTATGATTGTTACTTCTCTCTCTTTTCTTTTTATCAAATATGAATTATATTTATAATCTACCTTGACGTGGTGGTCGGGCTTGCCTATCGTGATGACCCAACCGAGCTATACTAGCTGGAACAACCGTTCCTCAAGGTCCTACCATGTCAGACAGGTCGCTTGAAGAGCGGTAAGACTAAAAGCAACAAACCCAAGGTCCGAAGGCGAAGTCGTACTGCTGACTGTACAGAGGTGTGACAGCAGTAAGGTGTTTCCTTCAGACAACCAGCATGACAGCGATGCTGCCTTCTTACAAGAAGGGGTGGGGTTAGGAAAGGTCGACCCTAAAAGTGCACACCTCGCCTTATCCCACGGATATCCGTCTCCGGCGGTAAGGTCTCAACAAGTACGGAGCTAACACAAAAATTACCCATAACAAGGTGGTGTGTGACCGACCTCAAGCAGTTGTCCCTTGGGCACTGCGGTCACGCTTCCAGGTCACTAAGACCACTTCTAATCCGATTTCCTTTTCAGGTACCTCCAGAACAACCCTTCCACGGTGTGGGCAACCGGGAAGTGATAACCGCCCTCATACTTCTAACAGCACTCAAGACCACTGTATTCATAATCAACCTCCCTCTCCAATTCCTATTATTCCTCCTACATCGACTTTCAACTCTATATTTCCTCTCTCGGCTTCCACCTCAAGTGTCACCGTAACCAACGATTCTAGTGCGCAAAACACTGTCCCAGGTCTACTGAAACCTCGCTCCAAACTACACATTGGAGCCTTCAACGTACGCACCCTATGTCAAACCGGTCAGCAGGCTTCCTTGGCTAAAACCCTAGAGTCTCTTTCCATTGATGTATGCTGTGTCTCCGAAACACGCATACAGGATTCCAGTGTGGTAATTCACTTGACCTCACCTCGGCAAGACAGAGAGCCAACGAGATACACCCTTCGTGTGTCTGGTGACCCGATGGCCAGTTCTCGTGGACTGGCAGGTGTAGGCATAGCACTAAGCATGAGGGCCGAACAAGCACTGCTAGAGTGGATCCCCGTCAACAGTCGTCTATGTGCTGTTCGGCTGAACGGCTACGTAAGAACTCGGAAGGATAGGGACACACGTCGTTGCCTTTTTGTCGTTTCTGCCTACGCTCCCACTGACTGCAGCTCAGATGAAGTGAAAGATGAATTTTACAGAAAGCTGTCCGAACTTCTGCAGAAAGCTAAACGCTCAGACATAGTACTCGTAGCAGGTGATTTTAATGCTCAGATAGGCAGTTTAAACCAAACAGAAAGGCATTTAGGTGGCGTCGGTGTATACACTCTCTGTCTTCTCTTAAACTAAGAGATTAAGATCACTTCACATCTTTCTTTCTACGAACTAATTCTTTCTTCCTATACTATATCCTTATTGCAATCTTTCTCCTATATATTACCACCTTTGACCTAACCACTCCTATGAATCCAGTGTTCATCTTGCTGTGCTAATGAGGTATGGCAACCTGGGCCGATGCATACATGTGCCTGGTCCTACGTTGTAGCTGACTGACTGGACTGACTAGGTGGATATTTTAGTATTCCGACACAGCGAACAGATAATGGTGATCGTCTGCTGCAGCTATGCTCAGACAATCGTTTATTTTTAGCAAACACAAATTTTAAGCATAAGGAGAGACATCGTCTAACATGGCGACCCCCTACACCAAACCAACGATGGACTCAAATAGACCATATTGCCATCAGTCATCGTTGGAGAGGGTCGGTAGAAGATTGTCGCTCATTCTGGAGTACCTGCTTGGACTCCGACCATGCCCTAATACGGGCACGCATCTGCTTGCGCCTCACTGGACGCAAAAAAGCCACATTAAAAAGACCCGTTAGAACTGAGTTGAGTAACGAGAAAACCAAAAGTAGGTTCCAGGAACAACTGAGGTCACACTTAGGTAGTTGTGAAGACGAGGCTGACCCAGATGTTGCTTGGAAGGGCATACAAGCAGCTGTGGAAACAGCAGTGACATCTATTAGTGACTTAAACCACAGAGTTACAAGGAACCAGTGGATTTCTTCAAGGTCTGTCACACTGATGGATTCTCGCAAACTCGTCCCATCAGGTTCTGAACATGATGAAGAGCGTAAACAAATCAGATCTAGGTTAAGAAAAAGTCTAAGGAACGACCGTGAGCAGTGGTGGGTAACGAAAGCAAAAGAGATGGAAAAGGCGGCGACTATAGGGAACACAAGACAGCTTTACAGACTAATAAAAGAAACTGGAATTAATAAGTCAAGTGTAAGTGAGATTATTTCGGAAAAAGATGATACTCTCATCTGCTCCCAGTCCAGACGTTTAGAACGATGGGCGGAACATTTTAGAGAACAGTTCAGCTGGCCTTCAGCTACTCTACAACTACCCTCCATTCCCAGACAAGTGAATGGAACATTGAAGTAGGTCCCCCAACTCTTGCTGAAGTTGAGAAGGCTATAGTTAATCTGAAACGAGGAAGGGCAGCTGGTCCAGATGGATTGGCTCCAGAGGTCTTTAAGGATGGTGGTCCAATTTTAGCGATTAGGTTGACTAATATTTTAGCTAAGATCTGGGAGTTAGACGTTATCCCATCTGACTGGTCGCAATCACTTATCGTCCCAATATATAAGAAAGGGTCAAAATCATCCTGTGACAACCACAGAGGGATTAGTTTAACAAACATAGTATCTAAAATACTGGCCTCGATAATTATCAAACGCCTAACTAAGACTCGTGAACTACAAACACGAGAGAACCAAGCTGGCTTTAGACCTGGTCGTGGCTGCATCGACCACATATTCACCATTCGTCAGGTTCTAGAACACAGGCATACCTATCGGCGTCCGACGATGGTGGTCTTTCTTGACTTAAAAGCAGCATTTGACTCTGTAGACCGCGAGACTCTGTGGCAGTGTCTGTCATTGAAAGGCGTACCTCAGAAGTACATAAACCTTGTGAAGGCTCTTTACTCGAACACTACTAGTCGAGTCAGGGCTTATGGCGAACTGTCATCTACCTTTGCAACCTCAAGTGGTGTCCGTCAAGGCTGCCCACTTTCTCCATTTTTGTTTAACTTCATCATAGACCTATTGATGGAAATAACACTCTCGTCGACTGAATTCTCGGGTATTGATCTCCTTCCAGGAGGTCCACTTATCGACTTAGAATATGCAGATGACATAGTCCTGTTTGGTGAAGACGCTGACAAAATGCAGAGTCTTCTGGTAGCACTAAGCAACAATGCCAGAATGTTTGGGATGCGCTTCTCTCCCTCTAAATGCAAGTTGTTGCTTCAGGACTGGTCTGCGTCAACACCTGAACTAAGGATAGGGAGTGAAGTAGTCGAACGCGTTGACAACTTCACTTATCTTGGAAGTCTGATCAGCCCTAATGGGTTGGTGTCTGACGAAATCTCAGCACGGATTCGTAAAGCTCGTTTGGCTTTTGCCAACTTACGTCACCTTTGGCGGAGGCGAGATATCCGTCTATCAATAAAAGGACGAGTATACTGCGCGGCAGTCCGTTCTGTTTTAATTTACGGCAGCGAAACATGGCCTTAAGAGTAGAAGACACCCGTAAGCTACTAGTATTTGACCACAGATGCCTTAGAAATATTGCTGGCATCTGCTGGGATCACCGGGTAAGTAATAGTGAGGTTAGACGCAGGGTATTAGGGAATGATGGTAAATCAGTTGATGAGGTTATGAATCTTCATCGACTGAGATGGTTGGGCCACGTATTACGTATGCCTGAACACCGATTACCACGACGTGCAATGCTAACCGGTGTAGGGGATGGTTGGAAGAAAGTTAGGGGCGGCCAAACCAAAACGTGGCATCAGTGCCTGAAGTCACTAACTTCTAGTCTGAGCCATGTTGGTAGATGCAGACTACTTGGTTGGGGTCCGCGTGACTTTCGTAACCAATGGTTGGAGACCCTTGGTGACATGGCTCAGAATCGATCACAATGGCGTCGGTGTATACACTCTCTGTCTTCTCTTAAACTAAGAGATTAAGATCACTTCACATCTTTCTTTCTACGAACTAATTCTTTCTTCCTATACTATATCCTTATTGCAATCTTTCTCCTATATATTACCACCTTTGACCTAACCACTCCTATGAATCCGGTGTTCATCTTGCTGTGCTAATGAGGTATGGCAACCTGGGCCGATGCATACATGTGCCTGGTCCTACGTTGTAGCTGACTGACTGACTGATAATCAAGTATGTTTTTGTTTTAATAGAAGACACTATTTATTTGTAAAAAAATCATTAATGAGTTTAATGAAAATTCTGAGAATATAGGTGTATGAAGTTAGAAGATAATTTCATCTATTGTATAGTTCGTTTACATAATAACTTCGACAGAATCAAGAATACAATGTAGATTTAAATGCTACTGGGTCATCTTTCATATCTGAAAACTATTTCATTTATTATTATGGTTATCATTATTATTATTGTGATTATTACTAATATTTCTCTCCTATTTACCTTCTTTTTTTTAGATGGGCTATGGTAATATGAAACAAAATGATAATGGACTTCATTTAAGATTATTTAGTCGTGCATTTATTATTCAAGAGAATTCTAGTTCACAACCAATTGTCATTGTTATAATAGATGCTGGTATGGTATCACAAGCCGTTAAAATTAAAGTATGTCTATATATATATAATAAATTTTATAAAAAATAATGAATATTGGAAATCAGTACATTGTGATTAATTTGGCTCAAATTGTAAAAGTTTGTTTTCGAACCTTTTGCTGATATTTAGAACCTATAGGACAAAGTAGTAGACATAATAGTTTTATAGACAGCGCGTCAGCATTCGAAGCAAAAGATGCTAAAGATAAATTTCAGTATAAATATCAACACTGGAATGAAAGCACATTTCGATAGTGAGTTTTATATAGGATTCAAAAAAGATTTCTTAGTTTCTACAACTAGTCATGTACCAAATGTTATAAAACAATCATTTGTTTATATTGATTTGAAACGGTTATAGTCAAAAAATTTTCTCAAATAATTGATTATAATAATTTTAAGTCAGAAACATATTTTTACAATGTTAACCAGTAAACTAGATTCCCTTTGTTAATTTTTATAGGATAGCACGGTTTGAATAGAGTAATCTGGACTGTTTTTTTATTTCGTTAAGTATAAGTTAACTATTTACAATCTGTTTTATGTAAATACCAAATTTAGATTAGATAATTTGTTAATGTAAAACTGTTCTTCATTACATTGGTATTTCCATTTGTAAGTAACTATAATGACAATCTAACAAAATCAAATGAATTCACATTATTCTATTCTTTTGAGTTTATCGAATGTTTAATCACTTAGATTGAAAATATAGTTAATTTTCTCGGTCAATGGATTACTTTTTGGATAAATAAAGATGAGAAAAATAAATTCATTTAAATTTAATTTTCATAGTATTCTTAATCCTATCCTGTATGCTTTCTTCAAATGACTAATTTTGTACTTTTTGCTTTAGTAATTGGAAAATTATGTAAAAATGCTTCTTCGGCATTATTATGATAATCTTAATATTGTAGAAAATGATCTAGAGCATTTTTAACTTAAGGAGGTTGTGACAATTGTTGAATTTCATATTGTACTTCACGAACTGCTCCTAGTTACTTACTTACGCCTGTTACTCCTCGTAAAGGTGCAAAGGCCACCCATCAGCTTGAAAGTCCTAGGTTGGATGCCTGGTGGAACCATGGGTTCACACCGCTGTAGAGTTTCATACCAGCATGAGACAGCCATTCAAATCTCTCTGGTTTTCACTGATTGTCTAACTAGAATGCTTCCGCGCTGTAAACCATAGGGTATCTTACTTGTTGCTATACAACAAAAAATTAAAAGTTTTTTGGTCTAGTTTACTGACCAGTTATTTTTAAAGTTCTATATCATTAGTTTTGGGACCTCCTAGGAATTTCCAATATAATCGACCTATTTCTACCGTGTTATATTTTAGATTGAGATGTGATCTTTTCTCATTTGGAATAAATACATATTTCCCTACTATTTATTGCTTTGTTGGCTGGATCACTTAATATTTTGACGTATGTTCCCCCAATGAACAGATACTCCATACCGGTTCCTCGGAGACATAGATCCTTTTTAAATCTTCAAACTTTATAAATGCTAACATTGCAATATAAGCAATTTTCGAAATACATTCACTACATACAACATAGCAATGAAATTGTAAGCGATTATCGAAAAGTTGTCATTAAAAAATAATATTCAAATCAGTTCCTTATCATTTATTTAATTATCAACACTCATTTAAATATTCAATTTTTGAACTGTGTGTAAAACCACAATATTATCTGTAGTAGATCATTCTCAAATTATAGAGCTTTATTTTTTAAAATAATACTATGCCCTACAATCCGTCACTTATTTGCTTCGAGTTTCTGGGTTAGTAATTTCAATCATGAATAAAAGTCCCAGATTAAGCTGTAACCTAGAAAGTTATAGAATCACAAGTGAAGTCACCGATAAAATTGAATAAAGGATCCAAATGTACTGCAAGTGAATTGAAGTTAAAAACATAAATCATTGAGTTTTGACTGAGCAACTGAATGGTATCATGCTCTAAGTAAGATATGTTAGCTATTAGTTCGATTCTGTAAGAGGAAGGGTCACTGTGTTGAATTTTCAAATCAAGATAATAATACCGTTCAGTACTCACTAATTTTCTATAGGGACTCACCTAGCACTAATTGATGATGAAAATCGTTTTTATATTTCGTACTTTTTAATCTGTCCGTTTATTTTCACATTGATTTTAACCATTTCAATGAATCATTTGTCTCTTTCTCAAACAAAAAATATCGATTTTAGGTCATCGATAATTTGAAAAGTCGATACGATAATGGGTTATTCACACATCAAAATGTTTTAATTAGTGCAACACATACTCATTCCGGTCCTGCTGGTTATTTGCAATATGTTCTATATTCATTTACGTCTCTTGGATACGTTCCTGAAACATTTCAACCATTAGTTGAAGGAATTGTTAAGGTATATAAACAATACTTTTATCTTTAATCATATGTAGGGGGTTGTGGAGATTGTAGTAAGTTCATGGTTGAATTCGTGAGCCGATTAAAGCTAGACCACCATTGTAAACCTGGAATCAATGGACGGTCGTTGCGTTCTAGTATGGGACTCAGCAGTGCGCATCCACGATCCCGCACGCGAGACTCAAATTCAGGACTTTTGATCTCGCGCGCGAACGCTGAACCTGTAGACCACTGAGCCAGCATCTAACGGTGTTAATGTCTAACTTCAACTAATCCAAGATTTTGCGCCACCGTCCATCATTGCCTTCAGTGAGTAAATGCCTCACAAACAAATATCTTTTTAAGAGCTATCTTTAAACGTCTGATACAATAATGTCTTATCTATTAATTGATGAGGATAATTACTTAAGTTGATTGAAGACGGTCGTCAAAAAGCCTAGGTAGAGTTAGGCTTCGTGCTTGTTGATTTCCATCAGTACGAGATATCTGTAGTTTCGTTGAGAGTGATGCTCCCCATGGATTCAACTCGCACAGGGAATATTACTTCTTTTATGAATGCAGGTGTGTTTTACTAACACATGCCAGCTAGCACAAAACCTCGATGTAGAGGTTCCTTATAATTGTTCTCAGTCACCCAGTAGTCATGCAAAGTTCACATGGTTCTAAGTCGCTTAGACTGGTAAACACGTTACAACTGAATCAACGTAATTTAATTAGCACTAAGGACTAGGTCATTATGACAGTGATTGATACTCAGTGGTCAATCGATGTACATAATTATTATGTTTGCGTAACACGTTTGATAGAGCCCATGAACATAAATGAAATAAATGTACACTTCTTACATAACCGACTGAGTAATTTTTGTATTGTATTGTATCATCATGTTATTATACTAGAGTTTTAAGTTGTTAAGAAATATCAGCTCAAACCTATGAAATTATCAAGACAAAAGTACTTGAAAAATAAAAGTAGTAAAGGTATCAGTGATAAATAAAACATTAGGCATAGAAAATATAACTCGCGAAACAAAAAGGTATAGTTTTAAAATCCAAGATCTAAGGAAAAGCAAAGAGTGAATGGATTTAAGCCATGTCACCCAACATTGATTGTGTACAACGCAATCAAGTACTTTGCAACCGCATATACTGCTCAAGCAACGTGTATAGTATTTATTGGATATCAGTTGTTATTAATGAACTTGCAAATTTATGTTTTTTTTAATATTCAGAAATATGTTGAATCCACATATAAATCATAAGGAGAATCGTTGATTTATTATCGTGTTTAGTAAAATCATTTCTCAATAAGTTCCATGTCGGCTGATTCATGTACCCAGTGAGACATTAGAATCAGAATCATAGTTGAAGTCATCTATGACTTTAACTATATTGTCGAAATAAGGCCCAATATAAGGCCTAGAAACATTAAAATGCATCTAACCGTACTTGTGAGATCGCTATCATGATCATTAGTTTCATCCCAAATAGAAAGAAATTCTCTTTCTGGGTTCCATCACTAGCGACCACAACTCAAATGTAGCAAAGTGAAGATATTATTTTTAAAATTATATTATGAAAACTTTTATTTACTTGTTTGTTTGATGTAATGCAATTTTAAACTAAAGCAATTGAAATTTGTGGCCTATATTTACATTTTATTCGGGTGGATTTTTTTTCAGAGTATTGATTCAGCTTATTCTAATATGAAAGAAGGAAAAATATTAAAAGCTGAAGGAGATTTACATAATGCTAGTATCAACCGTAGTCCAGCGGCTTATTTAAAGAATCCAGTAGAAGAACAAGCTCAGTGAGTTTCCAATACTTTATAGTGTGTAACGGCTTCTCGTTTATGACTAGACTCCATTAGTTAGCCATGCGTTGCATTCATTATAATTGGGCTAGAATTGGTACTATAATTTTAATTAATCGTAATAAACAAAATAACTAGGTCAGTTAGAATCTTCTCTCTTTCGATTTTAGTTATTAACTATCGACCGAACTATATCATGATCTGATTGGCTGGATAAGTAAACATATCATATTTTATAATTTACAGAGTTTGATCACCACTGAAGGCTAGCGGAACGGAATGTCAATTTTTAGGAAAAATATTGGGAAATAAAAACCCTAATAATATTTTTATTGATTCAATGATATAATTTTGTCCGTTTGTGTGTGACTTATCTTCGTCATTGTTACAAATCTATCTTTCAGGTAACTGTCGATAAACACTTAAACTAAACAAGGTGGCTTGTTTTGATTGTCATTATCTACATAAGCTTACGTGCAGAACATATCATCTCCATCGAATCAATCAGTTTATATAGCTTACAATGTGAAGGTTAACTCATTTAGATCTTACCAACACTTTTATATGTCGGAGTAGGTAATACTATTCACCAGTTTAAGCTTTGCTAGATGAAGCGACAATGAAGCCACTTATTAAATCATAATAGGTTTATGCAATGAAATACTGATACAGTATAATTACTCTGTGAACGATCAATTCCAAGTAATTTGAATTTAATATTTTGAGACATTGAAAAATCACGATTCGACCTAAGTAAGATCACCATTGAAGATCTATGAGAATTGGATGGCCGGTTGGCATGCGAGATCTTCAACGCGCACTTTTGAGGAGTCTCATACTAGGACCAAAAATACGATCCAATGCTTTCAGGTTATCAATGATGGTCTAACTCAGATCAGTTCGTGATTTTAACTGTGAAAATACTACAGTCTCCACAAACCCCCATATTGATAACATATTAAATTAATGCAAAATGAATAAACGGCAATAATAGCGTCTAAAAAATGTTAATTGATTTTTATTTCTATCATAGAGTATAGATAATCTATGATAAATATATCAATTTCTTATATCATTCAAGAAAGAACATGCATAAACACTTCTAAGAAAAGGAAGCGGTCTTCTTCTTATCATCTTCTAAACATCGAATATTAAAGTCGCTTTTATTCAATTGTAAAAGTTACAGTTAATGAAGCAATAATAATAATAATGAGATTTTCCGTAATATAAAATATTGAGTAGTATATTTATTTTATTTCAACTCATTTGGTGACATATCATTGAAAGGTTTTCATATCCTAGTTAATGATGATCTCATTTAATAACATCTAACATTTTATGAGTAAAGATTATTTGTAAATAATAAAAAAAATTAATAACTAATGACTAATAATTATCATTTCTATCAAGTGTGATATATTTCTTTTATTATTTCAGTTTAGTTGATATAGTTATTAGAAAAAGAATAGGAAGCGTTGTATAACTACGTTTATTAGATGTGATAAAAAAGATTTATTATTTATTTATTTGAACACACGAGGGCACAAGATACATATGCGCCACACAAATCTCATTTGATTTACGTGAGGGCTGTTATACTGCCCGGGTGCCAAAACCGAAGCAGATGGTTTTCTTAAGGGACCACACCCGGAGCCTTCGACCTAAAGGTCTGATCCACAAGGCAGTGGAGTAACGTAAAGAGATGCAGTCTCATGGTAGCTGGTGACCAATAATTGGTTCATACGCCATTTGTTCCCTCAGGATACTGAAGCCCATGTGCACCAGTGGTTTGGAATCAGGGTTTTCCGAATTCCCTAGGTGGACTCTCCGCGTCCATCAACCCGGATAAAGCGCCGGACATTCACTTTTCGTCCTCTCAATTTCGTAAACAACACCCGTGGTGAGAGGAGGCGGTGAGTAGGACTTCTCTGATAGAAGCTATATACGCGTGGTCATGTGAGAACATTTTTCGAGGGAGAGCGGACTCTCACCACTCTCGGCCGTATCAGGGCATTTGAGGGCTGATAAAAAGAAATTTCGATAGTTAGTATAATGTTAAACAAATTATTTTATTTCAATTTACACTTTATATTAACCCAGCTCTTTTATTAAATATCAGAAAGTACTGTAGGTGAATAATTTTAGAATTATACAATACATTCTATCGATATAAGTTTCACTGACCGGTGAAATTGTTAAACGTATATCACATATGATCTTTAAAAATTATGTTATCCACATATTAAGTAATTGATAATATTAACCAAAATAACAGTAAAAGGAAAAAAAACAATAATTTGTTATTGATATATTAAGTCCTGATATTGATTTATTTTATGTTACCATTTGTTTGTTTGATTTGCAATCCAACATAAAATGTCTTCGTTTGGAATTCTTATAATATTCTTAGATAATCATTAGAAATCAAAGATAATATAGTCTTAAATGTATCATATTAATAATTATATTCTCTTGAATATTAGTAAATCAGTAATATGTCGTTTTCAGAATAAATATTTTTTTATTTTTTGTTTATAAAACATATTTTAATTGATGTATTAAATTTTGTCAATATATTGAAGATATTTATTCTTTTTAAATGTAAAAACAAATTCTATGATAATTTTTAACATAATTAATTCATAATTTGTACATAAATTTTGTTTAAAATGAAATCAAAATTGTTTCTCAGACTGAATAGAAAATCAGTTACTAATCAACCTATTACAACTTCTTATTTTAATGTTTACAGATATCTTACATATATTACTCGTCATCTCTAACTCAGATTGATTTCTCATAGTGAGAACATACTTTACTGAGATGATTTCAAGTACTGTTTTCAGTTTTTGGTTGGCCACACAATAAAAAGATACTTCTTGAGGTGTCTGTAAAAGAAACTCGATTGATAGTGTTTGTGGTAACTTGGGAAGTTAACAACTTCTTGAGGCTGGTCATACATAATTATTTTCGAATAGTTTCGGATATGTTAACTTTGTAGTTAAAACATCAGCAAATTAAATCATTAGGACAAGGTGAGGCATTGTATTTTCAGGGCTCACCTCTTATAAATTCTTTCCATCTTTGGAAGATAGCATCTTGAAATATATTGTTTGGCTTGGGCTTAACAGCTAATTGATGTCACATTTAAATACGGTTGGCAGTACGAATTCACGTTCGATCACAATTTTGTTATTTTCGGTGATATCACTCCCTAACCGACCTGGCTGTTGTGATAGAGTCTAAAAAACAAACATACCAGTCAATACAGCTCAACTGGGTCATCATGATAGAGAAACTCAACCACCATGACAAGATAGCAGTTATAAATAAAACTACGTTGAATCATTCAGTTATTTATTCTTTCGGTTATAGATTCTTTTAATTTCTAAACGTTTGTTATTATTAAGAGCTGAGATATTCAGTCTCTGTCTTGGTTTATAAACTTTGAACCGGGTACCTTGATACTCTGTTCATCATGTGTATTAACTCTTGGATATCATTGGTTCTGTATAAGAAGTCTGAAAATAAAAGGAAACACATGTTTTACATTTCACTTTGACGCATTATTACAAGAATGTATTCTTAGACTATTTTTTGATCTTTTTTTTTATAAAAAAAAAACATTTTCTTGTAGGTATGATGAAAATATAGATAAAAATATGATTTTATTAAAATTTGTTACAATGAATAATACACCAATCGGAATGATCAATTGGTTTGCTGTACATCCAGTCAGTATGAATTCTACGAATACTTTAGTTAGCAGTGATAATAAAGGATTAGCATCAATTTTATTTGAACAAAAAATGAATCATAATCAAATGTTAGGAAAAGTTAGTCATTTCCATGGTGATTATTTTTCTGTCTAAATATTTTCCATTAAATAATATTAAATAAACTATTATTCATATTAATTTTTATTTTAACAGGTTAGTAAATATTTTTCTTAACTAGTAGTATAATTTTTTATGCAATATTTTTCAATAAAATAATTTGAGTAACTTTAAACTTTTACAATAAAGTAAACTGTTTTCACACAAGTTAGCTGTGTTTTTTTAAGTTTTCTGATAATCTGATATTTATAATTTCATTGTTCGCATTATAAACTATTCCTAGATAGATAACTACTAAAAACTGAGAATCATTGGATAACCACTTGATTCTTGTATAAAATTTCGACTGTATTGAATCATGATTGTACTATGGACCGAACCCAGGAAACCCTAGTCATATCAAGCCTTTATTTATTTGTCTTTTTAATGTTAAGGAAAATATAATGTTTTTGGTTTAAATTTTGAAAAAAATTAGATAATTTATCTCTCTTTTATTCAGCTGATTAAGTTGTTAAGTGAATTTTTGTTTTTCATTTATTTTACAATTACTCAAAATATCTGAATTCATTTACAAAAAAATTAGATGAAGACATATGTGGAAATTATATTTGAAATAATCTCAATGATTGGAATTTAAATAATTACATCGTTTCGTCCAGCAAACTTGTCTAAACTTCTTTAGGGTAATAATTAAAATCAAAATTAGCAATGAAATATATAGTATTCAGTGATCAAATGAAATTTTTACTATGCTTATCCACTCATATTTAGATGTTGATTTCAGTATGGCGGATAACTTAGGTCAGTCATGTGAAAAGCTCACAATGTAAAAATAAATGAATGAATGAAATTTGTGTGTATGTGTAAGATTGAGTTATTAATAGTTGATACTAGGTATAATTTACTCTTATATGAAGTGAAAATAAAAACAAAAGAGCAAGTTGAATGTTGAAATCGTTTTTGAATCGTGGATGCGCATGTAAAATAGGAATCATCGAATACATAATTGTATTGCTAAAATATCCCAGATTAATTTTTTTTCAGAATAACGATATATGTGAAATAATCAGGTTGGATAGAGAAAGGGTCCAATTAATTTTCAATGGACAACTGTCAATTAGTTGCAAGTTGAATACCATCCTTTCTGTTCAGGCTGTTTGTATTAGTCCATATATACAGCGCTTCTGCTGTCGAGTTTTCTTTATGTGTGACAAAACTTTTCTGAAGTATTTTGGTACCTTCAGGATTGATCTTGTGCCCTGTTTCTAAAGCATGTAACGCTATCGTCAGCCTATTCTCAAGAATCCTCAGATATAATATGAACCATAATGAAGAGAACAAATTTTGCTAATAACTCTTCTTTAGATTGATCATATTGATATCGATAAGTAACTGCTGAGTGTAAATAATTTCATTAAATACAGACAATCCATTAAAGATTAAATACGATGATGTTAAATCAACTTATCTGATTAGCTAGGTTCAGATTCCCTAATGGAGAGTACTTTCCATTAGATCTACCGATGTATCCTACTATTTATTGTCAACAAACATAGAACACTTATCAAGTAATAATTCCTCATAATTACTTCCAGTTATCAAATAATTCCAAAAACCTTTTTCAGCACAAAAAAGGATAGTAAATAATTCAATTTTTTAGAATTTCATTACCCTATAATTACCTATATAAACATATAACATATTTTAAATTTGAGATCATGAACCGATCAATGTTAGATTACCATTGAAAACCTGAAAGCACTGGATACCCTTTTCATCCTATTATTGGACTCTTCAGTAGTGCGTATCAACGATCCCACATGCGGGGCTCGAACCCAGGACCTTTGATCTCGAGCGCGAACACTTAACCGATATTCGACGTTGTTAATGTCTAACTTCAACCAATCTAATTTATGATATCAAATTAAACTCAACAATCTTCACAACCCTATACTGATGTATAACATTTACCTGATTTTCTATAAAATTGTAGTTTTTCATATATTATACTGTTACGTCTTTATATAATTATTTTGAAGATTACCTTTCATTGACTATATTTATTCAAAGGAAAAATATATGGTGTAACTAAACACTTACCAATGTTATCGGTTGATTTATGTTTATCAAATCACAAAATGTTATGTACATTTTCCTAAGATTTATTAAGTTAATGTATTAAATATAAAATATTTGAATAATAATATCATTGTTTAATGCAAGTAGCCATCATCATTGAATACATCTGCCATTATACATATTTGATATAAACAACATGATAACAGACAAATTTATTTCCAGTACTGTTAGGAAGGTTAATTCACAGTATTGTTGACAATCACAACCAAGCTAAAAATAAACGTACAACAATCTGACTGTTCTATTTTATAACTGTAATTTATAAATTGATTTTCATAAAAATAACTTCTCTAGTTTTTTTCCTTTTATTGCTTTTCTTATTGATTTATATATTTCAAAAGGGTCCATTTGTTGCTGCGTTCGCTCAAGCTAATGAAGGTGATGTTTCACCAAATACTGCTGGTCCACGTTGTATTGACACTGGTTTACCATGTGATTTTGTGCATAGTAGTTGTGGTGGTCGTGTAAGCCAATCAATAATAAACAAGAATTATGATTAATTTAATTTAGGCACAAAATTGTATTGCATACGGTCCTGGTTCAGATATGTTTGAAAGTACAAAACTAATTGCATACAAGCAATTTGAAAAAGCATGGGTTTGTTAAAATAATTACTTTCTATGTTTTACCGTATTCTTTCCTTCGTTCAGTTATTGTTTAATAATGCTACTACTGAGATAAATGGACCTGTTAACTTTATTCATCAATTTATTGACATGACAAATATAAGTTTAAATTATAAAGTAAGCTGTCGATCTTATAGTAATTTTAACATATTTAATCAATTCAAAGAATTATTCAGGTCATACATGTGAACCAGCCATGGGTTTTAGTTTTGCTGCTGGTACAACTGATGGTCCAGGAGATTTTGATTTTATTCAAGTATCTCTGATATACTTATAATTTAAAAATCTTTTACTAACTGTTTCAAAAGGTATTACACATGGTAGTTTATTTTGGCGGATTATTCGAAATTTTATTAAAACACCAAGTGAAAAATTGATTAAGTGTCAAGCTCCAAAACCCATTCTTCTTGCTACCGGTGAAGTAAGTGAACTGTTTGTGAAATCTTATATTACTTACTTCCTTACGCCTGTTACTCATCGTGAAGGTGCAAAGGCCACCCATCGGCATTCTCCATACGACACTGTCCTTTTCAGTTGTTTCTAGTTTCCATTCACTCTTCAGATATCTGATTTCGATTCCTAGCAAAGTGCGTTATTTAGCCCTCTTCTTCCTCTTCTTCTTCTTCTTCTTCCTCTCCGTTTCCCTTCAGGATTCCGAGTTAGGGCTCACCTCGTGATGCAGTTTGGTGATTTCCGTATTGTATATCCTATCCACTTCCAGCGTCTCTTCCTATTATTAGAAGATAAGAACAAGGCTAAATGTTTGGTTAATTAGTGAAAGTAAGACGCTTTGTAGCGTAGTCTACACAAAATGCTACAAGATTTCTTAACTCATTTTATATTAAGTCGTCAGTATTTGTAAAGAAATTATATTATGTGAATTATAGCAATAAGTTTTTTGCTCTGTCAAGATGAATAAACTGTTGGTTTGAACGCACTTCAGTACTGTTGGAAAAGATTTGAATTGTTTGAATTTATGAAAGTCACTCTAAGGTTGTTGACGTTTCTGACTTATAAGCTTTAATAAAAATAGTAGTAATAATAGTGATAATAATAGTATTAGAATTTCAAAATGCTATCTTGAAATTACTTTTGTCTCTCTCTAAACATCAACATATTAATATACTACATATTAAAATCTGTTTACCCTGTACACTATGTTCTTAGACCTTGTGAAATTTACAATTGAACTTTTTTATTATGCTTTGTAGATGAATACTCCTTATCCTTGGCAACCGTCTATTGTTGAAACTCAAATTGTATCGATTGGATCTCTTTTAATTGTTGCCTTACCTGGTGAATTTACCACAATGTCTGGAAGACGTATTCGTGAAGCAGTGATTGAAGTAATTCTATTTATATATTGATCATATAAACGCACTGTTTATGACGTCAACTTATCGCCTGATTGAATGATTACTTATGAAGTGCACTTAACTTTTAGTGGAGGAAGCTTCTTTATTTTCAAAAAACCAAATTAAATAGCATAATTGAAATCGAATACTTTACACCAATGTTACATTACATATTTAGATTGTGTATAATTCTTTACCTAAAATTTTCGAATTCATTTAGGTGTTAATCAACAAGCGAGTAATTGATAAGTGTTTTCCATGAGAGCATAGTAGTTTGAATTCTAGGATTTATCACGATTTGACCTTACCTAGAGACAAGAAAAAATCGATTGTTGACATTCATAATTCTTTAATCATATTGAACAGAGTTTTTTTATTTATTCATCTTGAATTACAATATGGTTAATGATTAATCCCAGCAATTATTATCGACTCATTAGGCTAGAAATATGATCACCATAATATGTTGCCCACTGATCAACTTACATGTAACAAATAAACTTCCATAAAGAACTGTATAAGCATTTATAACTGGTCAATTACCATGGCTACTGTGTAGCAATTAATATAAAATTATCTCAATGTTAGAATGTAGTGATATTGTACTATCTGAAAATAAATATGATACAGATTTTTAGAATTTATGCTTAGATTTATTTTTTTTTCATTTCGAATGACACAAAGTTCATAACTAAATAATTATCAATCGAATTGTTCATTTATTCTTATGATTTTATTTAGTTATCATAGAAATAACTGTAAACGAACAATGGTACATATTGTGTATTTTTATTTTAAAAAATTTTTTCGTTGATATTCATCACAGAATTTAATCAGTTGATAAATACAGTTAAAAAACTAGGTATCATTGAATAGTTGTTTTGTTTTGTTTGAGTTCTTTAAAACTGTATTCTATTAACAACCCTGCTAAAAGAGATTTTTATGTTGCATGAAGAATTAATTAAAATTGGAAATATGAAGTCCTGACTTTCTAATCTATAAGGCTTAAATGGATCTTAACTTTAATTTTCGGTGCCATCGTGGATTTACCCAGCTGAGAGCTTCCATTCTATGATGAAATATTTATTTAGTGCTCGTTCTTTTTTTTCTCTTAGTGAAACATCAACTGACACTTTGCTTTATTGTGATTTCTATACATAATATAATTTAATAAAGCAAATAAAGTATCAAGTAAATATACCTAAACACTATGATATATTTGTACAGATTAAAAGAAAAATAATCGATCGATTTAAGACAAGTCAATTTTAACCTGAAACTAGTTTTGTTCATTTATGAATTAAAATCGCTTATAGAGTATTTTGATACTATCACAATCGCTCATTATGTTGAAAAACACATTCTGTAACTAAAGACACAATGGTTACCTAACCTTATATAAGTTAAGAAATTTAAAGATATATATAGAAAATTACCTTTTTTAAAAATTGATACAATAAAAATCTTCAAAAAATAAACAACAAAATATGTTAGATATTTTTTGACTATCTAACTGAGTGGATTTGCAAACTACAAAATTAAAACCTTATGCATCCTATTTACTATTCAACTAGTTTTTTTTTTGAGTTATACTTTTTAGATTCTAATTAGTTGGTTAGTTGAATGTAGTCGATAGAAGTTCTTGTTTGACATAGATTCCGTACTAGTTAACATTACACAGCAAAGTTTAATCATAGTATTGAGTAAACTGATGTTATATTTAGGATTCTAGTTCTCGTGGTGGAATATATGGTACTTAACAAAGTTTAAACTACATCCATGACTTTCTCTTGATTGTCTCCAATTAATTGATATTAAATATAATACAACATCCACACTTATTTATATTTTCATTTATTTAGTTGATTTGCTCTAATTTTACAATTTTGACAAAAATCTCATATCAATTTGAATTTATGTTACACTTTACTATTACAATCGATACTGTAATAGGTAATGGTAACTATTATTAATTTAATTAAAAATATATATGAGGACGAATGTGTATCTGTATTATGTGACAGAAAAATTATTATAATTATTCGTAATTAATATCTGACAGGTTAACTCGTGACACATATATTTATAGGTGAATAAATAATTTAACTAATTTTTTATAGTTTGATAATATAAAGTATGAGAAAACTATCCATCATTTCTACGATAACATCATGTTTATTATAAACCAGCACTCTTGCAACTACAACGAACATTTGAATTTCCTATAGACAAAAAACCAATTACCTACAAATATTTGTGAGAACTTTTGATTAACTTTGTACGAATAGTTTCACAATATTTGGCGCCGAGTTGGTGTAAGAAATCAAGGAGGAAGAGTGTATTTGTAAAATGTTGGTTCTAAAACCCCACACCTTACTTTATCCAACGGATTCCCATCTCCACTTGTAAGGTCCTAACAAGGACGGAGCTAACACGAAAAGTACTCACAAAAAGGTCGTCTGTGATCGATCTCAAGCAGTTGTCCCTTGGGCACTGCGGTCATGCTCTCAGGTCACTGAGACCACCTCTTACCCAGTTTCCTTTTCAGGTACCTCCAGGAAAACCCTTCCATGATGTGGGCAACCTGCAAGTAATAACCGCCCTCATAACTCTAACGGCACTCAAGACCACTGTATTCATAATCAACCTCCCTTCTCAATTCCTATTATTCCTCCTACATCGACCTTCAACACTAAACTTCCTCTCGTGGCTTCCTCTCCAAGTGTCACCATGGCCAACGATTCTATTGCGCAAAACACCGTCCCAAGTCTACTGAAACCTCGTTCCAAACTACGCATTGGAGCCTTCAACGTTTGCTCCCTATGTCAAATCGGTCAGCAAACCTACTTGACTGAGACTCTGGAAACTGGTACAATTGATGTATGCTGTGTCTCCGAAACGCGCATACAGGATTTTAGTGTGGTCATCCACTTGACCTCACCTCGCCAAAACGGAAAGCCGACGAGATACACTATCCGTGTATCTGGTCAACCGATGGCTCGTTCTCGTGAACTGGCAGGTGTAGTCATAGTGCTATGTATGAGGGCAGAACAAACACTATTAGAGTGGATCCCCGTTAACAGTCGTCTATGTGTTGTTCGGCTAAACGGCTTCGTAAGAACTCGGAAGGATAGGGACAAACGTCGTTTATTCGTTGTTTCTGCCCTGGTAAGTAGCTTAAACCAGACGGAAAGAGATTTAGGTGGGTATTTTAGTATTTCGGCTCAGCGAACAGATAATGATGATCGTCTGCCGCAACTGCTCAGACAACCGTTTGTTTTTAGCAAACACTAATCTCAAGCATAAGGAGAGACATCGTCTAATATGGCGACCGCCTGCATCAAACCAACGATTTGTTCAAATAGGCCGTATTGCCATCAGTCATTTTTGGAGAGGGTCGATAGAAGATTGTAGCTGGTTCTGGAACATCTGCTTGGACTCCAACCATGCTCTAATACGGGCATACATCTGCTTACGCGTTCGACTACTTCACTCCCTATCCTTAGTTCAGGTGTTGACGCAGACCAGTCCTGAAGCCACAACTTGCATTTAGAGGGAGAGAAGCGCATTCAAAACATCCTGGCATTCTTGCTCAGTGTTATCAAAAGACTGCATTTTATCAGTATCTTCACCAAACAGGACTATATCATCTGCGTATTCTAAGTCGATAAGTAGACCTCCTGGTGGGGGGAGATCAATACCCGAGAATTCAGTCGACGAGAATGTTATTTCCATCAGTAGGTCTATGATGAAGTCAAACAAAAATGGCGAAAGTGGACAGCCTTGACGGACACCAATTGAGGTTGCAAAAGTAGATGACAGTTCGCCATAAGCTCTGACTCGACTGGTAGTGTTCGACTAAAAAGCCTTCACTGGGTTTATGCAATTCTGAGGTATGCCTGAACATCGATTACCACGACGTGCAATGCTGACTAGTTTTGGTGATTGCTGGAAGAAAGTTAG
This sequence comes from Schistosoma mattheei, assembly GCA_944470405.2. Taxonomy (NCBI): domain Eukaryota; kingdom Metazoa; phylum Platyhelminthes; class Trematoda; order Strigeidida; family Schistosomatidae; genus Schistosoma; species Schistosoma mattheei. The sequence continues at coordinate 53,046,512 of OX103943.1, read as the reverse complement.
GGCGGCCAAACCAAAGCACGGCATCAGTTCTTGAAGTCACTAACTTTGAGTCTTATCCATTTAGGTAGTTGGAGCCAGCGTGACTATCCTATGGTTGGATACTTTAGGTGACATGGCTCTGAATCGACCACTATGGCGTCGGTGTATACACTTTTTGTCTTCTTTTAAACTATGAGATTAAAATCGCTTCATATCTTTCTTTCTACAAATTATTTCTATCTTCCCGGACTATGTCCTTTTATGCAATCTTTCTTCTATATTAGCGCTATTGAATTAACTACTTCTATGAATCCGGTGTTCATCTCGTTGTGCTAATGCGGTATGGCAAGTTGTACCGATGCATATATGTGCTTAGTCGTACGTTGTAGCTGACTGAAAAGTAAAACGTTGGATTGCTTCAAACTCATTCTCTGTGAATATACAAATACATTCTACTTACAAAGATTATCTCATCATTTTACAATGTCATTTATTATTATCATATTTATTACTACTAATGATAATGTTACATATTATATATGTGGAGTACATTGGTATCAAGTGTATTCAATTTCAATTATAGATTTTTTCTTAAAAGTTTCATTTTTTTATTAAATTACTCCCAAATCTTCCTAAACGATTTATCAATGAATAACACGAAATTTGAGTTGCTAGAATCTAATTAAATAATAATTTATATAACTTCCATATCAAGTAAAACCAGTATGCGTTATTTTGATCTATGCATTTAAGATAAGAGGTATTAATGTTACTGGGTTATTTCAGCTAAAATAGACGGTAATGTGCTCGAAGTTGTAACCAACTGTTAAGAAACCAAGTGTTCTAATTACTAACTTGTCGCTTTCGAGTTTTGTATCTTCTCGTATATTCTCTGGTACCAACATATTTTTGCATAATCTTCTTTATATTAAAAGTAACCTTACTATTAGATTATACCTCGAGTTTCTCAAAATCTTCTACTTAGAATTTTCTATGTAAGAGAGATAAAACATTACTTAGTTATGGCACTTAAAAAATACATTATAGAACAATTATGATTGGATAATGGAACTGTTAAAGACCACTAATGACAACCTTATATTCTAATGTTGATATTCATAATTACCTTTGAAATCATCATTTATTACTTCAAATAGAAACACCTTATTTTTAGGCTGTTGATTTCTGATAGCCAATAATATGTTCAACTGAGATAATATTTATGATTTGTGAATGATTTTATTTTCATATTGTTAAGATTCAATCCACGATTTTGCTGATAACTACAATACTATGAAAAAGGCTATATCGAATCATTTGAGGATGTGCACAGGCCACTGGTTAGAGTTCAACCCCAAAAATCTATGATAGGATAAAACTAATGTTCCTAATTTCGGATAGAGTATACATATTATTCACGTTATTCAATTAATATTTATTCATTTTGTTATTCGGTTTATTTGTTTTGAATCTATCACTGTGTGTAAAACTGATTCCATATATATATTTTAGAAATACGAACTGACCTAAGTTAGGCAATCATTGAAAATCTGGAAGTACCAGATGGCTGTTTTGTCCTGGTATCGGATTCCTCAGCAGTGTGCGTTGATAACCCTGTGTCCAGGTGGTAAACCCATAATGTTCGATCTTGCATGCAGACGCATAACCCCTAGACCACGTAATTAGCCTCTATTGGTGTTGAAGTCTTACTTCAATCAACCTTCGGTATTACATAACCATTTCACTTCAGTGGTTGTAAAATGTCGTTACCTTAAGTTAAACTACAGTGGATATGTGTTTTTCTTATCATAACGTTCTAACCGTTTTGGTTGATTTAGTTGGAAAGATAAATTCATGATAATCTGTAATAACGGTGTCATAATATTTATCAACCCCTAGGTTTATATTGCTTTTTGATTGCATCTTTCTAGTTGCATGTATAATTGTACGCGTACATTGTCGAGTATCAACAATATTTAAGAATGAATAGACTTTGATCGTCTTAATAAGTGCGAATTATATTCACTTACTTTTTATAGACTTATAAAACAAGTACTCATTTAGTGATATATTTACTTTATTTTCTTATATGAACCTATGTCAATAAATGTATTTAATTAATTTTTATTAAATCAATTAACAACTAGTAAGTAAATATTACTAAAAACAGTAAAACAATCGTCAATATGGTATCATAAAAAATAACTTTACGAAAACAAATACAGACAAGTAATTTAATATGAATAAATACTAAAAAGTAAATATTATGTTTGCATGATGGAAATATTTTTGTCATTTAAGTATACATTAATAGTTGTTAGTGATTATTGTAAGCAGATATTTCAAAGGGGAGTACTTGCTCGAGAGAATGATAAATGCACTACATAAAAGTTTATCAATGATTAACTCAAGGATTGTTTAATACTGAATCTAGTAATTATTAAATTCCCAGTGAAATCTCGTGATCAGCGGAGTTAATTCATGCTCGGAATATAAAGACAATTACTAAAAGTGTCAATGAACGATAATAGCTCATCATAAAGAGCTGACTGAGATAAGTAATATAAACCATTCAATGTTAACTACATATTTCGAATGTAACTCAGCCGTTGTTCTGAGTTTGATTCCTGATGTGATCTTTAGTGAATTCTATTATGAAGTATCCTACTAAGATGAAATAGTAATGAAGTGGTCCTTCATTTTTGTTGGTTCTTCACATGATGATTTGTAACGAAAATTTCACAAATCGATCAATCGCCATATAACTTGTCGTCCTACAATCAACACAACTAATTAATGCATTTTATTATTTATTTATTTAAACACATAAGCATTGGTACCAGGAGGCACCAAATATATATGCCCCACATAAATCACATGATTTGTATCGGATATTGCCCAGGCGTCCAAACCGAAGCAGGTGGATTTTTTTGGGGAGCCATTCACTTAGCCTTTGACCTAAAGGTTTAATCCACAAGACAGTGAAACAACATTAAGAGATGCAGTCCCATAGGAATTTCAAAAATTAATGATAAGTTAATAAAATCATGATTAAAAAAATTTGGTGAATGTTTAACAATATAGAGCTTTTATTAATTTGGTTTTTTCGGATTTGAGATTAATCATATTGAAATTGTTTCTATAAACTTGAAAATGTGACTAATTTCAATAAACTAGGGAAATTTTTTTTCAATTTAATACAGTGATTTTCAAAAAGTCTTATTTATATGGCTGAGTGTATAGACTTGAAATTTATCAAATAGATGTAGGTTGTGGATTTACGTTTGTAACTGGACGATGGAAATTATGCTTATTCGTTTAGTTGGTAGTATTTACTTCACCTATATTTTGTAACGAAATAAAGGACTAAATATTTTGAAACAGTCCTAATACTTTACGGCTAATGTTATGTCGTTGTCAAAGAACACGTTTTCTAAAAAGTAAACTCATGATCAGGCAATGAAGTAGAACAAACGGTGAGACTATAATTTATGGACGACTGAGCGACTCTAAGACCTTGAGAGTGTCCACCTACATACTACGGCTAAATGAAGGTTATAAACCAGCATGAAGAATTAGGATTAATATTTACAGTTGATGTTTAGGGTTAGGAATCACATATAGGGTTTACATCACGAACTGACATCAGTTATAATGCCAAAACTCTATTTAACCAAATGGATAGGTGAATTTCGCGCCAAAATTCAAGATCTGTTATCGTAAATCTGATTGGTTGGTCCATAAACTATAGTCTCGCCGTTATATTTCTAGGTGATGTATTTGCAGTTTAAAATACGAATCTCATGATTGCTGACTACTGTGTAGTGGATGTTGCCTTGAAACACTGCAATGCCCACTTGTTTTAACTGCGGAAAAAGAGTCTGTTTATTGTTGTATATCTGAAAAAAGACAGCAATTATTTGACATAAGGAACAAGGACAAGACTATAGATAAATATTTTAGTATGGATTCTTAATAAATCTATAACTGATCCAACCAGTGATGGACAACTAAATCTAAATACTTGAATTATAGACCAGTAGTTAAATTTGAAAACAATGAACTAAACAGTAGTAGTTGACATAAATAATCACTGAATAAATCCTTGTAAACAGTTTACAATTACTTATAATTTTAGCTGAGTTAACTAATAATACAAACAAAATTCTGAGTTACATTTGTACTCCTTCCTAATACCTTTTATATTTTACAACATTGAATAATAACGATAGGATGTACAAAAAACCAAATATTTACAAATAGGTATACTTTTCCCATGTTCATCTTATAAATTTTTTAAGAATAAAACAGTTGATCAACGTTTAAATTGTTTCTAAAACATAAGGTCTGATTGTTGCCATATGTAATACGGTACATTGATATCTTAATTTAATAAAATCATCATCTCTATTTGAAAAAGATCTGCCTATTTCATAAACAAAATAACATAGTTTAAATGGTATGAAGTTTCTCGCAATACTTTCATTCAACTGTTTTCGTACATATTGAGAAGTTCAGATTTTTATTGGTGTAGTTGGTTGCTTTTCTTCGTGTTGGTGATGATTTAATACATTTAACATCTTTTATACTACATTAACAGAGGTTGTATTTTGAAATAATCTGACACAATAACTATAAGTTGCTGTCAATAATTCTCGAGAAACATTCAAAATAGTCTAATACAGATGTAATAGGTCAACTTAAGATTATCTAAGTTTTAGAGATTGATGGTGTGAAATTTTGTTATTCTAAATGTAGACTGTTCCTTTGTATGAATAAGTATCAAGTGGATACAGTGTTGGTGACAATTACTCATTTACATATTGACTAACTATTCTCAAATAAAAATTCGTGGTCTTGGTTCTACTTCTAGTCACATACTACGTACACTAAAACTATTGACTAACATTTAAAATTATTATTTATTCACTTATGTTAGATTTGTACCAATTTCCTGAATGTTAATTTTCTACTGTTATTTACGAAATCTTTTTCATTTAGACCTTTTTGAATGATGAGATTATTGTACTAGGAGTGATAGATATAATTGCAGCATCATCAGGAATTATCACATTGTTCTGCTGTATATATACATCAACCTCTTCGTTATTGTTCTCTTTTTCTTTTGCGCTCCTTAGTTTTTTTTTCTATTTCTCCTCGAATTCTCATTGTTTTGTGTGGCGCATATATATTGGCGCTCTCCTGTACCAATATTCATGTGTTCAAATAATAATAATAATAATATGCTGCTGTAAATAATACCGCATATTTTAAATTAAGATGTTTATGGATTTCTTTTCCATGTCTTCGTTGCATTATCATACATTATAAACTGTAAAACTCGTTATTAAAATGTAAATGCTGAGAATTACATCAAATAGTGATTGTTGTAATATAAGCAAATACTTTCTTATAGTACACTAGTTTTGTAGCTCATATATTAAACTTTGACTAACTCTTAAATGCTATAACTCTGAACACAGTAATGTTGAGTTATATGACGCAAAATCGGTCACAGTGACTTAAAAACAAGCATTCACGTCATTCATTAATTTAAATCTTGAGTTTAAGTATTCTTTTTTTGCGAACCTTGTTATTTTATCTTTCAGTTACTAAATTATTTCCACTCCTTTTCTACTTATCTTTTTAATTTCATCTCAAGTAATTATGGGGTAATGCATGTTTGTGTTAGTCTTTAAGTTGTTTATAATTGACCGTTATATGTTATTAAATAAATGACTAACTTAATCGTTATTTTTCATACACATAGTTCCCTTTATTATTTTAAAGAGAGTTGTTGATAGAAAACTTAGTCAAGGCTTATCGTGTTAGCAATATGCTCATCTTTTTTTGAACTTTCAGATTTATATGGATATTATACTAGTAACTTTAAATCGCTTCTTTCTTTTTTTGACTGGATTCCCATTTAGGCTGCTAATAATGCTTCTAAACAGAATGATCCAAGTTCAACTACACAATATGAAGTAATTCTTTCTGGTCTGTCAAATGTTTACTCAAGTTATATTGCAACTCCTGAAGAATATCAAGTAATAATAATTCACTAATTTGCTATGAATCAACTGTTCAATATTTTATGTCTTTCTACTTTTATATTATTTATTTTAATCTAAGACTGCTTTGAAAGATTATATTAAACAATAAATTGTCACTATTTTTTTTAACATTATTAGAATGGGGGATTGTGGAAATTGTAGTACTTTTATTAGTTGAATTCATGATTCGATGTAGGCCAGACCACCAGTAAAAATCTGGAAGCACTAGACGGCTGTTTCGTCCTAGCACGGGACTCATCGGCAGTGAGCGTCTAGAATCCTGTACGCGGGATTTGAAACGAGGACCTTCGATCTTGCGCGTGAACACTTAACCTGTAGATGACTGAGCAAGTATCCAACGCTGTTATTGTCTAACTTCAGTTGATCCGTGATCTTGCGTAACCCTTCATCTATTGTCTGTGGTAGATAACTGTCTTCACCCGACACGGATTGGACTCCATTGGTCACAGCTTCAATGGTGGTCTACCTTACATCAACTCATGAATTTAACTATTGACAGATCATTTTTAGTGTTTATGTAATGAGTAATGTTCACTTGTTAGTAGGTTTATATGTAGTAGTTGTTCTTATTTTTTTTGGAAAGAGGACGTAGAAAAGCACTTTTTTAGGTATCCAAAAGAGATAATTATCATTTAAAAAAAATCATAAATGGACAAATTAGTAACTGAAATAAATTCATAACAGTTTACAATGAAATAGTATGAATTGATCACAATCTGTAAATTGTAAATTGAGATAACAAAAACGGTGTTAATTTCCTAAATAATCATAAAGTTATTATTTCAATTTACTTCAATACACTTATGTATAAATTATTTAACAAAATATTAAACTATATTACTTTCTATTACAATATAGAATTCTTTAAAATAAGTTAAAAATGTTCAAGTATAAATATTGTATAGATAAACAAATTTTAAATGAAAATAAACACCATTTTACGATAATTTGACAAAACGGAAATTAATATCAGTTGAGATCATGATTCAATTAAAGCTAGACCACCATAGGAAACCTGTAAGCACTGAACGGCCGTTTCGTCCTATTCTGGGACTCCTCAATAGTGCTCATCCACAATCTTACATCACGGGACTTGAACCCAAGACGTATCAGTCTCGCGCCAGGCGCTTAACCAACTAGACCACTGGGCCGGCATCCATTGGTGTTAATATCTAACTTTAACCAATTCACGGAATTGAGCGATACATCCACCATTTTCTTCAGTGAGTTACTATCTCACAACAGACCCGGTTGAACTCCACTGGTCACTACTTCTCGCTAGAACTTCAGGAAATGCCTCTTGAAGCCAGTGGGTGCACATCACTAAGGAGTCTCACAATAGTACGAAACGACCGTCTAGTGCTTCCAGGTTTTCCATCGTGGTCTAGCTTCAATTGACTCATGATCTCAACCATTGAAAAGGAAAATTGTTCATTTGTTTTCTTTGTATACATTTTTTGAAATTATAATTACATATTTGTCTAACTAATTTGAAGAAATATGAATATATAATAAACGGATAAGTTTTCTCATTCAATGTAACCTTTATCGAAGTTTGAAATCATGAGTAAACTCTTTTAAGAATATTATATATAATTTAAACAAAAGTATTGATCATTATTCATTTGTTTTTACGGAGAAAATTTAATTTAATTTTGTTAATTTAATTCTGCGTACTTCAAACTTTTTGACAAAATATTTCTTTATTTAAAAAAATTTTCATGTGATAATTGTGAGAGAGATTAAGAGAGAGTCAATAATGTTAGTGAATTTCTCTTATATTAAACAATAATGAAAATTTAGTTCTTTTAAATAGGGTTTATTGTATTGTTTTTAATTTTTGAACATAATTATTAATTATTAAACCTAAATACCATCTAGCAGTGCATCCTAAGATGCGGACTTAATACCACTTGAAATTCGTCAACCTGTTATTCCTGCTTATCAGTGTTGATTTTTATATCGGGATCCAAAAGCAGTTCATTTATCAAATTTCAATGCGTTATGCATCGATTTACAGTGACTGATAGCCATCAGTTATTGAAATAAGTGTAGACTTTTTTTGTGATAGTTCAAATTTTCGATTTATCAGTGTAGTTGATCAGTGGCATGTGCTGGGTTTGCTTCTCAGTGTGAATATTAACATCTAACCGACAATTCCCAAATAAGATGAAAGCTGAGTTTTGAATATTATTTTCAGATGCAAATCCTATTTTATCTAAAACTAGTGAATAAGCTACAATATCTTGATTATATCCTCAGGATTTATACATTTCAGCAGAGACTAGTTACATACAATCCTTCAGATCAACAGCAGGAAAATACAAACGTTTAAAAAATTATTATCTTCAGTTTTATCTGTCCTAAGGCTTCGTAAATCAAATGAGCTAATAACTGTTGCTTTATTCAGCTTAACTTAATAATAAGACTAAATGATAGCATATTGTTATGGCTAATTTTTTTGACAATGTATCCTTTAGATTGGTAAAACTGTCATCATCATCATTTGGACTGATCAACCATTAATAGAAGTTAATATTACTTTCGTCTTGATGCTTGTTGTTTATTAAACTATCGATTAAACTGCTCGCTTGTCTAAATGAATAATTAATTAAAGAAACTCTAATGACTTCGATATGTGATTGAATCAAAACAGAAGCAAAGTTCGTTTAAGATTTCAAATATATTTTGCTGAAAAGTTCGAACTAACACGAAATTCAATGTTAAACAGAGATCATTGCTAACACTGAAATGATAACTATGAATAACTTATCCAATCACTTTGATTCTCTACTTCTTTGCTTTGAATTACAGCTTCAACGATATGAAGGTGCATCTACTATTTACGGTCCACTTACACTTCCTGCTTATGTTAATCAATTCAGCTTTTTAGCAGAAGCATTAGTTAAAGTATGTTTTAACCGATTCATTACAGTGATTATTATTAGTCATGACTTTTTTTAATGCGTTTAAAATATACGGGAAAAACTATGTTATTCAGTCTACTGAAAAATTTAATACTTTCATACACAAACCAAGATGTTAGCTTTCATTAATTTATTTGTCTAGAAAAAGGTTTTCAATATTTGTTACGTAATTTATTATGTTATGTGTTCTTATTTTATTTGAAACAAATTTCACTCATCTGTTTCCGGAAGCTTTCATAATTAGAACTGTTATAAATTGTCAATTGATTGCTACTTGTTATATCTGGTCGTCGCTGATTGTTATGTCGGAAACGCTTATCACATATTCGGAACAAGGGACCTCCACAATTCCCACGACGCGAAAGTAAAAACACAAAGATTGGTATAAGTGAAGATTTATTAACCCCAAAACACGACCACCACAACGACCCCAGTCGAAAATACACTCATCTATATATTGATTGTACGCACACTTTGATTATTAATTAGGATGAAATCGCATATATAAAAATTTTAAGAGTTATGACAAATCACAGACTGAGCATAGTTCATGTCAATTGAATGCAAGAATATCGTATATTATACAGAATAAAATATCATACGAAAAAACAAAACAACAACTAGGTTGAATAATCATCACATCAAATCAAAACGGAAGTAATGTTGAACAAAACTCAAAATAAGTAAAGCAATCAAATTTTGACATCTTTCAATCATTTCAGGAACACTCAAGAATCAAGTGAAATGTACCATTTATAAATTTCTGAGTTTTAAATAACCTTACTAGTAAATTTTTGATTTATTTGAGGCAGGTTTTGTGGAGATTTGTAAGTAATTATTTGAAATACCATTGAAAACCAGTAAGGACTGATGAATTATGTAAACATCCGCTACTGTACACGCGTACTCCACTGAAGATCGAATATATGACCCTCGGGTATTGCTTCGAAAATATGAAGGTCAGAACAACTGATCCATTATCGTGTAGTACAATTTCAACTTCAATCGTTGTGTCAGTTTTACTCCAACTAAATTCATTTTATGACTTATCCTACCTGAAAAAATATCTGATTTATTGTACATGAAATGCTATTTTGACAAACTGGACAGCTTTTCGATTATTGACAATACAAATACAATTCTCCTTCATCCTTCTTGATTAATAAAGATTCCGTATGCAGTCATTAAAATCTTTCCTTCGAAATCATAGTTATTTCATTGTTTGCAAATTATTATTTATTGGACTAATTGATTTTTGTACATAGAAGTTCAGTGGAAAGAAATTTATATGAATGTGGACTTTAGTTGTTATGGAATATTTGGAAGCTCTCAATTTAAGCTATCGATTTATTGTTGTAAATAAACCGTTCATCTTTATAAAACACAGTACAAAAAAAGTGTTTCGAAGTTAATTACTTTACACCGTAAAAACATTTTAACCTATAACTTGTATTAATAAATAATTCATAACTGATAACCAATAAAAATTGATCACACAAACTAATCAGCTCATTACACCATAAGTTGATATAATTTATAAGTTATGAGGTAAATAGGACTTTGATTCAGAAATCGAATAATCCAGATTGAAGTGCAAATTATGAAAACTCCCTGAAAAGTGATTACTTTCATGTATATAATTCTTTCCGAGATTAAGTAAGTTTTTATCGTACTTTGATTAGACTGTGGAGATAGGCACGACAAAACTATTTTATAAATAGTTTTTGATATTATTCTCATTTATTTTGTTAATTCTCATAGTTTGTACATTTACACAAATGATTGTAAAAGTTGTTTAACTGCATGACCTTGAACTCACACTCTCCTCCGTTTTGAACAGCTTATAGCATGACACACTCTGCTAACCGCTCATAAATACTTTGCTACATACACGTCTCTCGTTCTTAACTGCCTGTGATTATGATAATCAAACTATGAAAGTATCTATTATCTGTATTTGCAGACTACAACCGTATTTCCATTATATGCTACATCTGTGCTATATCACTTGAATTACAACAACCTCATTGGAATTATTAATTAACTATAATTGTGGATTATGGAACCAACAGCAGCTTGAACACACCAAAGCCTGCTGACTTAAGTAACGTCCCATAACTTTTCTTTGTGTTCATAAATTATAATCGATATAATATAACATTAACTTTTGAACGTAATAACTTGATTGCCAATTTTGAGCTAATATAATTTTCGGTCCACCACAGTTATCTGGTGAGCCCGACGTGATAATTGTGGTGGCGTGTTCGAGCTGCTTTTGGTTCCATAATCCACAATTATAGTTAATTAATAATTCCAATGAGGTTGTTGTAATTCAAGTGATATAGCACAGATGTAGCATATAATGGAAATACGGTTGTAGTCTGCAAATACAGATAATAGATACTTTCATAGTTTGATTATCATAATCACAGGCAGTTAAGAACGAGAGACGTGTATGTAGCAAAGTATTTATGAGCGGTTAGCAGAGTGTGTCATGCTATAAGCTGTTCAAAACGGAGGAGAGTGTGAGTTCAAGGTCATGCAGTTAAACAACTTTTACAATCATTTGTGTAAATGTACAAACTATGAGAATTAACAAAATAAATGAGAATAATATCAAAAACTATTTATAAAATAGTTTTGTCGTGCCTATCTCCACAGTCTAATCAAAAATAGACTTAAAAGTTTTACAGCTTGGATCAACTCGTGAATTCAGTTGGAAATATACTATAATCACCATTTGATTTTATAGTTGAAATGAACTTGGAAAATGACTTGTCATCGTGTGATATTATTAGTAATATGGGTTAAATAGTGTATTTTCAATTGAATCACTTCCTTTTTCTGTAAGACATGATTTATAATTGTGAACAAATTACAATTCTGAAATATTAATTTACTACGTTCTCACATATAATTTAAGTTTCGGTTAAAATTTTTCTATTACAGTGTTCCCAAACAAAAACGGAACAAACACAGTCTTTAATAAAAATTATGGAAAAATATATTATTTTACAAATGAATTCATGCTAATTGAACGTGCAAATAAAATTGATGTTTAAAGTGATAAGTATTTGTTGAAATATTTCAGTGTGAACATCAGCACAATGATTCACATATATCAAGCTGATAAGTCTTGCAGATGATAAGTCGAACATCCTGGAATTTACTGCTAACCAGAATTTCATTGTGCAAAAAAATTTCTTAAATAATTGTTTTCTTTATCTAATGAGATGAAATACAGATGCCATTAAAACAATAATCTGCTTTGTAAGCCAGTGAAAATGTGTTGTCACTTAAATTTTATTGGTATTTATTGTTCATACGACGCCTTCACTTTGTGATGTGTGCTCCTTATGTTAACAGATATAAGTAGCATATAACATCAATCAGAATTGGAATGCCTGGTAGTAGAAGATTGAATTGAAGGGAATATGAATGTACACAGAGATTAATTTTAATAACAACAAGAATGGAAGAACGACGATGTTTGTAAGAGACAAATGATGGAAAATATGCAAGTATTGTATTTAATATATAGTTTTAAGAAGTCACCTTTTAGTTTTGCATTAAAGTAGTGAGTTAGTTTTCGTCACCTAAGTCTTCGTTTACTACAAAATAAAAATAAATTGTAAAAATCTCTGTTCTGTCAATTTTTCATTAAAAATTGTTACTTAATAAAATGCATTAAAGTGACTGATAATTGACAATTTGGAGTAGATGAACAGATAGATAGGATTAAATTTTAAAATTCAATCAAAAACGATATAAAATTGACGGAATCACTGGCAAAGAGAAAACATCTTGCTTTTGTTTGTACAATGAAAGTTTTTGCTCACATACAGTGAAAGTAAAATCCCCTGCAATGATAAATTATTAAGAATAATTAAGGATGAAAATATCAAGTTATTAAAACGTCAATAAATAAATATATCTAACCAACTATTTTCATAGGCTGATTCAACGAATTGAATGACATTCACTCTTATTTTCTTTCGATTTATAGTACTGCGTAATAGTTGTAGACTACGGACAACTATCACTAAACCAACAATCCATGTAAACCTGTTTCATCTTCGTATATGAGTCTCATACTATGATAAAATAGTTTGTCAAGTACTTCCTAATCTTCAACAGTTGTTTTATTAAGATCAGTCGGTGAAATAAAGCGTATAATTTCAACAAATTGCACAAATTATCCTTATTTACGTTGATATTATTGTGAGATTTCACAAGTATTATGTATTCGGTTCTAATTCTTACAGGTATTTTTAAAAAAAATTATATTTTGTTTTTCTAAATACCATTTAGCGACAAAAAGTTTCTCCCGGAACAGTAGCTCCATATTTTTTCAATGAACAATTCAGTTTTGTGCCGAAAATTTTATTTGATACAGCACCATTAGGAAAACCATTTGGTGCTGTAATTAAACAACCAAATTCAACTTACTATAATGTAAGTCTTTTTTTTCCAATAAATGATAAAATGTAAAATCATAATGATGTGATTTTAGCTGTGAGTAAACATAAGAAATAAAAAAACTTTTTTCCTATTTTCAAGAAATATCAAATAAACATTTAGATTTATTGTAATTTTAAATTAAAAAAACAAACATATTTCGATAATGATTAAACTAAACTTAAGTACTACATGATATTAATTCGATTTATACAAAATCTTGTTTGATTATTACGAATCAGAATTTCAGTTTCAACTTCATACTTTCTTTTCATTAACTAACTAGTCGAATAAACCGATAACTTATATCATTATGAATGATAGTTACAGTTTGTATCCATTATGTAAATGCTTTGTTTGTTTTTTTGCGTCATGTCTTTAATAAGTATCATTACCAAGGTTTGAATTGACAATTTCAAATAAATTGAGGATTGGGTAGTTTGTTATTGTTATAACTTGTGCCGCCAATGAGAGAGCAGTGACTTATCGATCGAGTCAATGACGCGTAAACTCGTATGAGCAGTTTAGAGTCCTTATTGGTCCTGCTTCTTGCCTAGCCCAGCTAGTTAAGTCCAGAACACCAATCCGAGCCTCTGCGATATGAATCATCTACTTCAAACATACTCGGTATATATACCAATCAGACAGACCACATCGTACCAATAAATTATGAAAGAACATTTGTAAAAAAATTAGCCAGATATAGCTGTGAATGAGGGAGGTAGTAATTAATATACTGGGTATAACTCAATAATGGTAAAATGTATAATAATAATTTATGGGTCAAAAAAAGCTTATAATAAGAGAAATATAATATGCATAGTTTAGTCACTTAATAATTATACAATAGAAATATACGTTTATTATTGGTCCATAAATGGATCCCAAAAGTTACCATTCATTATTCTTGTCGGGAGATAACAGTTATAAATAAAAAAATTATATATTCGTAATGTCCAAGTGAGTAGAAAAATTATATTTCTGACGCTTCATGACTTCATGTAAGCCACTTCTTCAAAGTACCATTATTTTATTTTACTATTTGAACACATAAATATTGGTACAAGAAGGCACCAAATATATATTCGCCACACAAAACAATGAGAATTTGAGGAGGAGAAGGAAAAAAGGTGAAGAGTGTAAAAAAAGAACAATAACGAACAGATTAGTGGAAGGTAGTGTAATAATAATAATAATAGTAATAATGGGGGAAACGAAAAGGTACAATCAGAAGAAATCTTTCAGTTAAGAAATAAGCAACCACTTTTTATGAAGAAAGTAAAAGAAGGTTACAGCAGGATCGCCACTGGCTTCTATTCTGAGCCATATCTGATAACGTCTCTAGCCACTGTGTAGCACCATCTCTCAGACCCCAACCAGGGAGTCGTGAAGGACCAACAGAAGCCAGTCCTTTGCAGCTTTCTTTCATACCACGACACCATGTCATGCACTGACCACCTCTCCGCTTTTTCCAACCAGTCCCAGAGTCGGCAAATAATGCACGACGTGGAATTCTCTGGGACGACATTCGTAGAACATGTCCAAGCCACCGAAGTCGGTGTTTCAAGATGGTGACACCAATTGAATTATCATCTCTGTGCCCGAACACACGATGCCGAACCTCTGCATTACTGACATGGTGTTGCCACTGAATGTCAGCAATCCTTCGGAGACAGCGATGATCGAACACAGAGAGTCGTCTAACGTCCTCAACTCGGAGAGGCCAGGTTTCACAAGCATAGAGCAAAACTGCTCTCACCGACGCGTTGTAGATCCGACCTTTTACAGCCAGACTAACATCACGAAGGCGCCAAAGGTGGCCCAGATTGGCATAAGCCGCTCTGGCTTTCACTATTCGTGCATTGATCTCATCACTCACACCCCCACCAGCACTTATGCAGCTACCCAGATACACGAACTTCTCAACTACGTCTATCTGCTCACCATCCAGGGTGAGTACAGGATTAGAATCCTGCCAGTCTTGTAGAAGTACTTTGCACTTCGAAGGTGCAAAGCACATACCATACCTACGGACACTGATTGCCAACTGATTAAGTGCGGATTGCATGCCTTGGGCATTATCGCACAGTAAGACAATATCGTCCGCATACTCAAGGTCGAGAAGTCTTTCTCCAGGCAACAGATCCACACCACCATTACTTACATTCATCAGAGCTGTTTCCAGAATGTCATCGATGGCAAAGTTGAAGAGGAATGGTGAGATTGGGCAACCCTGCCTAACCCCACTGCTCGAATGGAACAATGGAGAGAGGTGGTTGTATGCCCTCACTCTGCCTGAGGTGTTTTTATATAGGGCTTTTAGGATGTTAATAAACTTCTCAGGCACACCCTTCTTCAATAGACAATCCCAGAGAACAGTCCTGTCCAACGAATCGAAGGCAGCCCTGATGTCAAGAAACACTACGATTGTTGGCCTTTGATAAGTATGGCGGTGTTCTAACATTTGGCGGAGGGTGAAGATATGATCAATACATCCTCGACCAGAACGAAACCCAGCCTGCTCCTCGCGAGTCAATCTTTCTCGGGTTTTGAACAACCTACGATATGACGGAAGCCAATAGCTTGGACGCAATCGGAAGTAGACTTATCCCCCGATAGTTGTTACAGGAACGACGTGAACCCTTTTTAAAGATAGGGACAACTATCGACTCATTCCATGACGTTGGTACACTCTCTAGTTCCCAAACCTTTGTAAACAACGTCGTCAATTCCTTAGTCAAAAAGTCACCACCATCTTTAAAAAGAGCCGGAGGTAAGTCATCTGGGCCAGGTGATTTGTAACGCTTCAAGAGTTGGAGTTCCTTGCGGACTTCCTCCTCATTTGGTGGATCAGTCGTCACCGGCCATGGAGGGCAGGACAGTCTGACCGATGTTGCCGGAGCAGCAGGCCAGTTGAACTGCCCTTCGAAAAATTCTGCCCATCGTCCAAGACGTCGATGGATGTTAGTGATTGGCATCCCATCATCCTCGCAGATTGTTTCACTCACACCAGACTTCTTGCTGCCAGTGGCTCGGATGAGTTGGAAGAGCTTCCGGTAGTTACCAGATGCAGCTGCTGCTTCCAGCTCATTAGCACGCTTCGACCACCAGGCTTCTCGGTCCTTACGCAAGCTTTGCCCAATTTCCTTACGTAACATCCTTCGTTTATGGTCAAACTCACGGTCACCCGGAGTAGACCGACGGGCTTCAATGAGTTGTAAGGAACCAGAAGAAACCCAGTGCTTAAAGCGGGACGTTTCGCAAACCCACAACTGACTGTTCCCGCCATTTTCATGGCGTCATGCAATTGCAACCAATGCTCATCTATACTTTTCGGTGGAGTGGTAGCTAGCCTAGAGGCTAGCTCGGTTCGATACTTACTTGCAACAGAAGTTGCAACCAGCTTGCTAACATCAATCCGTTGGTGGCGGTCACTTCGTTGTCCACTGAAAAGTAAGGCAAGATTGGCGCAGACCAAGGCATGGTCAGAGTCCAGATAGGTACTCCAAAAGGAGCGGCAGTCTTGTACACAACCACGCCAGCGGTAGCTGATCGCGATGTGATCAATCTGAGTCCAGGCTTGAGATGCAGAGGGAGGACGCCAGGTGGCACATCGGCGATGACTGTGCCGAAAGTTAGTGCTAGCCAGAAACAGGTTGTGGTCTGTGCACAGTTGCAGTAGACGGTCTCCGTTATCTGACCGACTGGTAATGAGGATCCAATCGATTAGTGCTGCCTCAGCTCTAGCGCTCAGTGCGACACTAACGCCAGCAAGACCAGACGAAGATGCCACAGGGTCTCCGGATAAGCGCACGTTAAACAAGCTTTTTGAAGCGACAGATGGAGAGCGAATTTATAGTACTTCGCCAGAGTCTTGAATCCGGGTCTCGGATAGACAACAAACATCGATATTAAGACTTTCCAAAGACATAGCCAACGCTATCTGTTGTCCGACCTGCATAAGTGTGCGAACGTTGAAGGCAGCCAGTTTGAATGATTCACGTGGTTTCAGAAAAACTGCTTCAGTACTCATATTCAGTGGTAACATACAATTTTCAACCGGACAGTGACTCGAGAACGTTTAGATACAGTCGAGTTTCCACCATAGGAGAGCTGCTGTATAAGTCGAAAAATAAGGATACATAAAGCGGGAATAAAAGAGAGTGAATAAATGACGTAGTAAATAATAATAATAATAATAATAATAATAATAATAATAATAATAATAATAATAATAATAATGTGAGTCATTTGATTGTTATTCGGAGCAAGAAGAATATTTTCCATAAATAGACAGTTCATCATTTTTTGTGTGTGGGCTGTGATACTCCCCAGGTGCCCAGACCGAAGTAGGTGGTTTTCTTAGGGGGCCACACCTTGAGCCTTTGACCTAAAGGTCTAACCCACAAGGCAGCGGAGCATTGTGAGGAGATGCTGTCCCATCGTATCCGGTTATCTTTATTTAAACTTGGGTTAATTTAATTTGTTTGTTTATTCCTTGAAAAATTGGCTTACATTGAGTCACAAAATGTCCAAAAACCTTATTGTTCTACTTATTGGGATATTACAAACATTTTATTTATGACGTCTTTAATAATTTCGTTGTGGCTTTAATTCCGGCTAGTTATCACGTAATTTATTCGCCAATCGAAATACGACTTATTCACTCTTGTACTGTACTAAACCAATGACGTTTGACCGATCTGATCAGCCTAGCGTCCTTATCGGTTTTTGCTCGCATAGCTCGTCCATATTTGTGTATTAATAAGTTTCAGACGTTACTCGTAATTTAATCTTCACTAGGGTATAGCAGTTTTATGCAATTATAAACTGAAATTTTATAAAACAAAGTTATTCTATCATCTTGTTATTATTAACTGAATTTAATACTTTGCCTAAGTAATAGGTAAATTAAAAAAAAACTTTTATTGAGTTATGATAGAAGTTATTACTTGATTACTTATTTTACAAGTCTGAGGCTGTGGTGGTTGTGTTGTGCATGCTCTATGCTTACAACCTGCCTAGTCAACATTACTTTTTTGCTTTCATAATTGGGTAAAGTGAAGTGAGTACTTCTCACTTTTAAGTGTTTTTATATGCTAGTGAATAGTTATCTTAATTGAGTTCATTGTTGCACGTCCAGAAACGTTTTTGCATTAAATTACATTTTGTCTTATTTAAGACATATCGGTTGCAAATACTTATTTCCTAGCGTTGATTTTTTTATACTGAGACTTGATTACACTACATGAAGATTTTAACTGTGATGTGTTTTCTACTAGATCAGTAAATCCTAAACACGAAAAGAAATGTAAATCCCCAGTTACCCTTTTAATCATATTCCATATATACATAAACTTATAAGAAAATCATCATTTTAGAAATAATTCATTGTTGCGATTTATATAACAAATGAAACTGATGAGTTTTAATCTTGATTATTAACAATAAAGAATTTCATATCGTTTAGAAATCTTTATTTTATATTACAATGAATTGATTTTAATACTATAAGTTAATTAAGTAAAATCTTAAGTGTTTACTCAAATATTAAACTCTTTAAAAAGTTACAAATGTTCTTATAAAACATTTTGAAGTAAAAAGTACAAAATGTTCTAATCTTTATTAAAAGATTAACATAGTATACAGATATATATATATATATATATATATATATATATATATATATATATATATATATATAATTACGAATCAATTTAAAGTATTAATATTAATAAGAACATACTAATGTAATCAAATGTGTAATATCTTAATCTCATAGAATGGATGATTGTTTGGATTTAAAATAAATTCCATGAGACGATTTTTGAGTAACGCTAAGATGACCGTGAGAGTGTCCAAACAATAACTAGGATTAGATGACGGTTATAAACCAGTATGAGAGATTAGAATTGTGCTTTACAATTGATGGTTAAAGTTAGGAATTTAGGATTTTCATCACGAACTGACGTCAACTATAATGCCAAAATGCTGTTTAGCCTAGTGAGTGAATGAATTTCTCACTAAAATCCAAGATTCATTATCTTAAATCTGATTGGTTCGTCCATAAATTATAGTCTCACCATGGTGTATATAGATGATATGGTGTAGGCTACTTATATGCACATAAGTAGTATACAACGATAGTCAACAATAGAATATATTTCAGTAGAAGATCGGGAAGGAAAGAAAGAGAACGGAAAGCAATTATTATGAAAATGCAGAAATTATGAAATCTGAGTCGATGAACTGATGTTTGTGAAAAAAAACAGTTAAGTTTGAGATAATAAATTGATATTTTGCAAATTGATGATTTACTATATGATTCACAGATTTTAGTGAGATATTCTTTAATTTTGTGTTCAAACACATTCAGTTGTCCTCACCGTGTGCTCTTGTTCGCTACAATGATACTTATTAGATTTTTCTAAACTATTGAATTATATGAATTATTTCTACTTTTATTCATTAATAAATGTTTTAATTATTTAATAAATTCAATTTAAAAAGTATCTACGACAGTTGAGATCATGAGTCAATTGAAGCTAGACCACCATGGAAAACCTGAAAGCACTGGGAGACCATTTCGTCCTATTGTGGGACTCCTCAGCAGTGCACACCCACGACCCCTCCTCGCGGGATTCGAACCCAGGACCTACCAGTCTCGCGCCAGGCGCTTAACGAACTAGACCACTGAGCCTGCCTCCAACGATCTTAATGTCTAACTTCAACTAATCCACAAAACTGAGCGACATATCTGCCATTGTCATCAGTGAGTTACTATCTCACAACAGACCCGGTTGAACTCCACTGGTCACTACTCACTAGAACTCCAGGATATACCTAGCTTCAATTGACTCATGATCTCAACTGTTGAAATTACTACAATCTCTACAAAACCCTTTCTGATGTTAAAAAGTGTCATTATTTTAACGATTTGTCATTTATTTTTTGTTGTTTATTTTGTTTTATTTTTAATAAATTAGAAAAATGATATTGTTGAAGTACATTTTGTCACTGCTTCACCACGTAATAATGTGCTTTTAAATGGAACATATCTTTCTATTGAATTATATAACAAAACATTAAATAAATGGAATATTCTGTATACAGATGCTAATTGGGAAACAAAGTATGTAGTTCTTTTTATACATCTTTTATCAAGTTTTTTGAATAAACATTTCGTATATGTTTAAAGTACTTTTTTAAAAATCTTATTTCAAGTAAATTATGAAGTAGTAATACTTCGTCATTTGAGATGGTTTGGACATGTGTTACGTATGCCCGAACACCGACTGCCCCGACGTGCGATGTTTTATGGTGTAGGAGTAGGTTGGAAGAAAGCTAGGAGCGGCCAGACCAACCGATGGTTAGGAACACTGAATGACATGGCTCAAAATTGTCCGCAATGGCGCAAGTGCATCTACTTTTTGTGTTCTCCCAAATTCTAATCTTTCGAATTGTTCATGTCCCTTTCTTTTTTCTCTTTCTAAATTTATTTCACTGGATTATACTCCTTGAGTAACATCTTCAAACCCTAATGTTTCCGATTACTGCTTATACTCTTATTACCTCTACCACTACGGGATTTGAATCGACAACTGCATCTCTGTGCTAATGTGGTATGGCAACTCGAGCTAATGTCTGACGTACGAAGTTGTACGTTGTTACTGGCTGACTGACTGATATTGAGTTGGAGGTGCTGTATTATCTAAGCCTAATGGTTTTTTATATTTAATCGAAAAATCTTACCGGTTTCCAATCAAATTTTTTTTGCGATTAACTAAAGAGTAATTTCAAATATGCGTTACAAGAAATAAGAAAAAAATTCATGTTTGCTCAATAATATATGTATACTTGTTTAAAGTATGTTAACATTATGATTTGAATTTAAAGAAACAGTTATTGTAAATCATTTAACTTTGGACACCTATTTTTTAATGACAGAACAGCTCAGTAATGGATGTATTCGATTCTGTCAGAAATTCAACTCATGTACTCCATATTGAACAATTATTATAAATCTTCTGTTTTAGTAGAATGGTGATATTTGTTTTACATCATAACCAGACTTTAGTTAGATATTTTTTGAAAGTCAAAAAGTAATGAGAATTTGTTTATTACTAGTATGAGACCTCTCAGTAGTTCACATATATGACCACACCACGGATTAAGCTCTAAACTCTTGGGCTTCACAGAATGTACTTAATGTCTATATTACCAAGTCAAATGGTATTTATGTCTAACTTCTATAGATTTACGACCGGCGTTCAATATGCTTACCGGTTAACTGCCTCATACTCGATATTACTGGACTGTAAATGTAACAGTCTCCATAAACCCCTTGTACTAATAGTTATAGCATACTAATTATAAAGGTTCCTAATGACAAATATTCAATCATGCTGCATATGAAACAGTTACCAAACACACTGGAATTTAATCGAGCAGAATAGAAAACTTATTAAAGTTAAACATATAAACTATTTAATGCTGACTTGGTGGTATAGATACTAAGTGAATTCTTCAAGCCTCAAGAGTTTCAAGTTCAATCCGTAGTATGGACATGAATATACCGTATTGAAGAGTCTAATACTAGTATTAAACAGCTTTTAACTGCTTTCTGGCTTTTAAAAATTGTTTAACCGAAATTGAAACGTGATATAAAGTATCAAATTCAACAGTCTCCATAAACCCTTCACATAAAGTGTTGGTCAGTTTTGTTTGACAGTGCCTTATACTTACCTATCCTTTTTGTTTAATTCAATAATCAAAGTTAGGTTAGAATATAAATTACATTCTTTCTATTTTTTAACTGTCCTCTTAAAGCATGATCCATTATTTTCTAATTTAAGGAGGTTATATGTGTGGTAACACCTATATATGACATAATCTAAAGTGAAAAATCGAAAGATGACGTCAGTAAATTTAACTTGTTGGTTAGATTATACTTAGTATGATTCTACATACATCTCTATTAGTTTTATTCACATTATAAATGTTATTCTTTACTAAACATAAAGAAACCTCATCTTTCATACTATATGAAATAAATAACCATATTTTATTATAATTAAAAACAAACAGTAGACAATTTTATAAGTCAAAATCCAATTTTAATGAGTTTTTAACTTTGAAATAGTTATTACAATTTAATTTGTTTCAATCTATAAACTACAGATATTTAATCAGAGTAAGCAAATCGCATTGATAGTGATTTGATTAACACGATTATGAGTTAAATATTTATCATATTATTTGGGGTGAGATATGAATTCTAACTAATAAATATCTTAATAGTTGAATTCCTAAGTTGATTTAAGCTAAGCTACCAGTGAAAACCTGGAAGCACTGGACAGCTGTTTCGTCCTAGTATGAGAGTCCTGAGCAGAACTCATCCACAATACCGTAGTTCGGATTCGAATCCAGGACTTTTAATCTCTCATGCAAACGCTTAACTTCTAAGCCACTAAGCTAGCATTCAACGGTGTTAAATACGTATTGATAATTAGTAGCCTGTTATGAATTTAAGTTGTAGGTCGATTTTTACCCTGTGCTAATTGTTGTGTCCTTGACCGGAGAATTAGAGAGCAGCGTACTTATCGGTCGATTCAATGACACGTAAACATGTACGGACAGATAACTTGACAGATAACTTGTTTTTGTTTTTATAAAATTTCTCATTAATATTACACAAAGATCTGTGAATTTTTTTAAGATTATTCAAAAAATTGTTTTACATTATATATTACAATTAATTCAGGGCCTTCTATTGTTTATATTGTTTTTTGGAATCATTTTTGTCATTTCGTTGACATAGAAAAATATAGTTAATTTTTTACGTAAATGCACTTGACCCATAGTCCTACACTAAGTTTTGTTATATTTTTTGGAAGTTCAGTAGTCTGGATGTTTTCTTCGTAATATTTGCAGGATTAATTATTCTATTTAGTGTTGAATTTTTAATTGAAACGTACTTTTTGTCTTTTTATTTTTGGCTACTCACAAGTAGCCAAAATACGTCTTCCACATTTTCTATCATTTGTCGAACTACATCCTCAATATTAGTTGAATTTATGAGCCATGTTTTCTTCAGATGTATGCCAAAATATGTTAACCTGAAATTTTGTATTTGTTTCGTGATGTTTTTAAAGGTGAGTAGACAATACGATACTATTTAGTTAACTGAAGTTTAAGGATTAAAAATGTATTTCCTCCCGTTATTTGTAATACCAAACACTAATGATCTCAAAATGATCGGTTGTATGAAATACTTGCTTTAGAAATGCATGTACCACACTGTAGTACTGAGTAGTTGAAATCGAACTGTAGAAAACCCCTTATTTATTCTACTTGGAAAATTGTCTTTTATATAATAAATTGCCCGATCGAAGCTGCTACCTTGACGCGGTGGTCGGGCTTGCCTATCGTGATGACCCAACCGAGCTATATTGGCTGGAACATATGTTCCTGTAGGTTCTACCATGCCAGGCAGGTCGATTGGTGAACGGTAAGACTAAAAGCAGCAACTCAAGGTCTGAGGGCGAAGTCGTACTGCTGACTGTAGAGGGTGTGACAGCAGTAAGGTGTTTCCCTCGGACAACCAGCATGACAGCGATGCTGCCTTCCCACAAGGAGGGGTGGGGTTAGAAAAGGTCGACCCTAAAAATGTCACACCTCACCTTACCTCACGGATTTCCGTCTCCGGCGGTAAGGCCCTTTGAAGAACGGAGCTAACACGTCAAAAACCTTCCACAAAAAGGCCGTGCGCGACCGGCCTCAAGCAGTTGTCCCTTGGGCTCTGCGGTCACGCTCCCAGGTCGTCAAGACCAACACTAATCCAATTTCCTTTTCAGGTTCCTCAAGAAATACCCTTCCACGGTGTGGGCAGCCGGGAAGTGACATCAGCCCTCATACCCGTAACAGCACAAGAGACCAAGGTGGTCACATTCAAATCCTTCCTACACCTCCTAATACCTCTCTTATCTCCATGACTAACCCTCCTCACGTCTCTTTATCACCTCGCACCGCTAGGGCAAACGATTCGAGTACGTGGAACGCCATTCCTGGTCTCCTGAAACCACGCTCTAAACTACACGTAGGAGCTTTTAACGTACGAACACTTTGCCAAATAGGACAGCAGGCTTCCTTAGCTAAAACTTTAGAATCTCGCGCCATCGATGTGTGCTGCGTCTCCGAAACGCGCATACAGGATCCAAGTAGCGTCATTCATTTGACCTCACCATGCCAAAATAAAGAACCGACTCGATTTACGCTTCGTGTATCTGGAAGCCCTGATTCTGCTTCCCGTGGCCTCGCCGGCGTAGGTATAGCATTGAGTCCTAGGGCAGAACTAGCTCTCTTAGAGTGGATCCCAGTAGACAGTCGTTTGTGCGCTGTCCGACTGAACGGAACAGTAAGAATCCGGAAAGATAGGGACACTCGTCGTTGCCTCTTCGTCGTCTCTGCCTATTCTCCCACTGACTGCAGCTCAGATGATGTAAAAGATGAGTTTTACAGAAAGCTTTCGGACCTTCTCCGAAAAGCTAGCGCTCGGATGTAGTAATAGTGGCCGGTGACTTTAATGCTCAAGTAGGTAAACTAAGCGATAGGGAAAGACACCTAGGTGGATCTTATGGTGTCGTGGCTCAAAGAACAGATAATGGCGACCGTCTGTTGCAGCTATGCTCAGATAACCGCCTGTTCCTTGCAAATACTAACTTTAAGCATAAGGAAAAACATCTTTTAACATGGCGACCCCCTAATTCGTCCCAACGTTGGACCCAAATAGATCACATCGCTATCAGCCACCGATGGAGGGGCTCGATAGAAGACTGTCGCTCATTCTGGAGCACATGCCTAGATTCAGATCATGCTCTAGTGCGAGCGCGTATTTGCTTGCGTCTTACTGGACGTAGGAAAGACGCTGCAAGGAAACCTCTTAGGGCCTACTTAATGATAGTCAAGCTAAGAGTATATTTCAGGAACAACTAGGAAAACAGTTAGGCAGCCATGTATGTGATGCCCACCCCGATGCAGCATGGAATGATATCCGAAAAGCTGTGGAAACAGCAGTGATATCTGCTAGTAAGGTAAACCAGAAGGTTAGGGAGCAACACTGGATCTCAGCAGCATCTATCGCACTGATAGATGCTCGGAAACTCATTCCACCTGGCTCTGAACATAATGAAGAGCGGAGTCAGCTTAAGCGCAAGCTGACAAGAAGTCTACGCAATGATCGCGAACAGTGGTGGGTAGCGAAAGCAAGAGAGATGGAAAAGGCAGCGGCAATAGGTAATAGCAGACAATTGTTCAGACTCGTTAAGGAAACCGGAATTAGGAACCCGACCGTTAGCGAAACAATCTCAGAGAAAGATGGACATATTATTCATTCTCAATCCAGGAGATTGGATCGATGGGCAGAACACTTTAGGGATCAGTTCAACTGGCCTTCAGCCACACTTCGGTTTCCCACGATCTCCAGTCAACCTGAATGGCAAGTTAATGTAGGTCCTCCGTCCCTTTACGAAGTTGAAAAAGCCATAGGAAATCTGAAACGAGGGAGAGCAGCAGGCCCTGACAGGTTTACTCCTGAGATTTTTAAGGATGGTGGTCCAGTATTAGCAATGAGATTAACTGAGGTCTTAGGTAGAATTTGGGAACTGGACGTAATCCCATCTGACTGGTCTCAATCACTGATTGTGCCAGTCTATAAGAAAGGACAAAAGTCCTCTTGTGACAATCACAGAGGAATCAGTTTGACTAATATAGTGTCTAAAATATTAGCTTCAATAATACTTCGACGCCTAATCAAAGCTCGTGAAGAGCAGACTAGAGAAAACCAGGCCGGTTTTCGACCTGGACGTGGTTGTATAGATCAGATATTCACACTACGTCAGGTTCTAGAACACAGACACACATTCAGACGCCCCACAATGGTAGTATTTCTCGACCTTAAGGCGGCATTCGACTCTGTTGATCGTGAGGTTCTATGGCAGTGTTTGTCACTGAAAGGAGTACCAAAGAAGTACATTAACCTTATAAAGGCTCTCTACTCGAACACAACTGGTAGAGTGAGAGCTTATGGCGAACTGTCATCAGAATTGATTACCTCAAGTGGTGTTCGTCAGGGCTGTCCACTCTCCCCATTCTTGTTCAACTTTGTGGTCGACGTACTTTTAGAGATAACACTCTCCTCATCTAAATTTCCAGGGGTTGAACTTCTACCGGGAGGTTCACTTGTTGACTTAGAATATGCTGATGACATAGTTTTATTTGGTGAAGACGCTGACAAAATGCAGAGTCTTCTGACCACTCTAAGCAACAATGCAAGCATGTTCGGGATGCGATTCTCTCCCTCGAAATGCAAAATGTTGCTTCAGGATTGGGTTACATCGACACCCGAACTAGTGATAGGGAGTGAAGTAGTTGAGTGTGTCGACCGCTTCACTTATCTTGGAAGTCTCATCAGCCCTTGTGGTTTAGTGTGTGACGAAATCTCAGCACGGATACAGAAGGCTCGACTAGCTTTTGCCAACTTGCGTCATTTATGGCGTAGGCGAGATATCCGTCTATCAACCAAAGGACGTGTTTACTGCGCAGCAGTTCGTTCCGTCCTACTTTATGGCAGTGAAACATGGCCGGTAAGAGTAGAGGATATCCGTAGGTTACTAGTATTTGATCATAGGTGTCTTCGAAACATTGCTCGTATATCATGGGACCATCGAGTAAGTAACACAGTTGTTAGGAAACGGGTACTAGGTAAGGATGGCAAATCAATTGATGAAGTAGTGAAACTTCATCAGTTGAGATGGCTGGGACACGTGTTACGTATGCCCAACGACCGACTGCCTCGACGTGCTATGTTCAGTGGTATAGGAGTAGGTTGGAAGAAAGCTAGGGGCGGCCAAACCAAAACATGGCACAAGTCCATGAAGTCACTGACAAGTGGACTGAGTCATGTTGGTAGGTGTAGACTACCTGGTTGGGGACCGCGAGATGATAGCAACCGATGGTTAGAGACCCTGAATGACATGGCTCAAAATCGTTTGCAATGGCGCAGGTGCATCCACTCTCTGTGTTCTCCCAAATTCTAATCTTCTGAATCCTTCATGTCCCTTTTTTCCTCTTTCCAAATTTATTTCACTGGATTATACTCTTTAAATAACATCTCCAAACCCTAATCTTCCCGATTACTGCTTATACTCTTATTACCTCTACCACTACGGGATTTGAATCGACAACTGCATCTCTGTGCTAATGTGGTGTGGCAACTCGAACTGATGTACGTACGTACGAAGTTCTACGTTGTTACTGACTGACTGACTGACTGATATAATAAATTGACATAATTTGAATGAATATAACCAAATTTAAATTTCCTCATCTGTATGTGTTAGGCTTTCTCCACGTATTGATTATTTTTTCTCTCATGATTTACATTTTTTTGAGTGTCATAGACATGTTCTGATCTTACTAGCCAATCGTTTAAAATTAAAACTAAATTCATATAAAGTTCTAGATACATTTAATTTCTGTAAAACAACATTGCGTATGTGTATAGTGCATTTCCATCTCACTGTATATACAACAATATACATTTGGTTGAACTGTAAGATGTTTTATCATTCATAATCACTCGATGCTATCGGTAAACTACAATAATATATCAGAATATATGCTATTAGGAAACAATATTCAGTGTATAAAACGATGTATTGAGCATAGGAATAAGCGTAAATTGATTCCATGGAGATCCTCTACAACTCAATAATCGGTTGTTAATCCAGTAATTCATAATGCATATTGGATTTTTCTGTTTGTTTCATAGGACTTGTGTTCTTATCTATAACAAATTTACAGCAAAGTGTGACTAAAAGATAAATTTTTCATTTGTTATTATTGAAATATTCACTTTTTGAAATATTTTGAGATAACTAAAAGAATGTAATTATCTGGGAATACGATTTTCAAAGTATTATATTTCGCAAATTCAATATTTGGCTAACTTTCCCGACAACATCAACACTGTACACTTTAAAAAAGGGACGTTAGTTATTTCATGAAACATATCTCACTGGACGAGTATTATTTTTTGTCGTTAAGCGTACATTTCACTTTGTTTCTATCTGTTTCGTATGCATTAATTTATATAATCACTCAATCTATTTGATAACAATCTTATATATTTTACGTTATCTATCAAAGGTCATTGCCCACAAATGCTCTGGTACGGCCGAGAGTGGAGAATGTCCGCTCTCCCTCTCGTAATGCTTTCACATGGCCAAGCGTATATAGCCTCTGTCAGGGAAGTCCTACTCACTGCCTTCTCGCAGAACTGATGTTTTATACGCAAGTGATAGGATGAAAAGCGAATGTCCAGTGCTTTAATCAAGTTGGTGGACACGGAAAGTCTACCTAGGGGTGTGAAAAACTCTGATTCCAAACCACTGGTGCACATAGGCTTCATTATCCTGAAGGAACGAATGGCGTATAAACCAATCATTGGTCACCGGCTACCATGAAACTATATGCACTACCTTGTGGATTAGACATTAAGGTCAAAGTCTCCGAGTGCGGCTCCTTAAGAAAATCACCTACTTCGATCTGGACACCCAAGCAGTATTCCAGCTCTTACATAAATCGAATGATTTATGTGGCGCATATCTATCCAATGCCTCTTTTTATCAATGTTTGTGTGTTTAAATAAAAAAAATCAATCAAAAGTCATTAAAGAGACTTTTATAAAATTTTATCTTCCGAACTTCCTTTACTTGATATATCGATTTATTCTTAAATATTCTTAATCGATGGCATAATTTTCAAAACATCATTATTATATAATGTTTTAAAATTACACTACAAATAAAGAAAAAGCAATCATTAACTAAATAGATGATATATAGAATATTATATTTAGAACGAACTAAATAAACGTTTCAATGTTTCACTTCATACGTTCAAACAAATTTAATAAAATAATAATCATACACTGTGAATTCATTTGTTTCTAATAATGATTATCATATATCTGTTATGACCTATATTAATTTTGAATAAAATATGAATCTATCAGTCTTTGATTGATTGATTTATTTTATCAATAAATTTTAATCGATTTATTTGATTTTAGTTTCTACTTTTTAATAATTTGTTTGTTTATTTATTTTTAAATTTAATCCTATGAGTCTCATTTTCACTGATCAATATTTTTATTGTGAAATATGAAGTGATTATTCAATTAAACTACATTGAGATGATGATTATTTATTTTTATTTTTTATTTAGATTTCATAGGATATTTTTTTAATTGTAATTAGTACTTATTATTGTTAAAAAAATGTAGCGAATAATTCTCTTTCAAATGTTTTAATACCAGAATATTCAAAATTCAAAATCCATGATCAATTATCAACATGTAAATAGATTGATTTTTAAAAATATCATACAAGTGATCATAATTAACTATGATTAAGATCATTAATGATCTTAAATAATTTACAAATAAATATTGAATAATAATTATTATTATTCATTTGATTTTATGATGAGACTATAATTTATGAATGAACTTATCAGGTATAAGATAACAGGTCTTAGATTTTGGCGCGAAATTCACTTACCCATTTGGATAAATAGAGTTTTGACATTATAGCTGATATCAATTCGCGACGAAAATTATAAATCTAATTTTTTAACCTTAACCATCAACTGTAAAGCATAATTCGAATTCCTCACATTAATTTATAACCCTTATTTGGTCCTAGTTATTAGGTGAACCCTCACAAGGTCAGTCGCTCGAAGGTTGTCTATAAATTGTAATCTCACTGATTTTACTAACAAAAAATGTTTTTCTGCAATTCATTATGTATATTAGTTTAATAAACATGAAACAATAATCTTATCAAAATAATCAATAATTCTCTTCTACGTCTTACAATTTAAACATAATAGTGTGACTTGCGCTAATGATGTCGACAGATATAAGTAGTATGTATCATTAAACGAAAGTGAAATGCCTGATGACACAAGATTAAGAAGAACGAAGAGAAGAGAACGAGAACAAAGAATGATTGGTTTGGAAATGAAGGAACAATGAAGTCTGATACGACAGATTGACATTTTACAAATGGTGTATTTAATGTATGGTTCTCAGATTTGTGTTCTAATAAATGAGTTTTTCCCTACTTGTATTCTCATTCACCACAAGATAGTTTATAATGTATATCAGAGAAGTTTCTATCGATGAATATTCATCAAAAAAATCAAGTATAATTTAGTCAGTAGAGATATAGACCTGTAATAGCAGGTCATCGTAGGCCTATGAAATAATGCATCGACTGTTAAAACATCTATTTTATAAAAAGGTTAATGTTTTACATGAGTAGTGATGGCTTAGATGTCAGATCAGTTTATTTTCAACTAGTAAGTTATTGATTTGTATCACATACCAGCCACTTCGCTTCAGGAAATCACTTGTCTGAACACCAACAGTCTGGCTTACATAATCATTTACCGCATAAACGAGTCACGTAAATAGATAAGAACATTAGTTACATTGAACCATAATTTGTCGCTTATGGTGACCAAATGTATAGACTTAGTCAACAGAATTCGGTTAGTAGTGCCTGTGATTTAAGTCATATGATGTCCAGTTACTGGCTAATAACCAATTGACCAAACACTACTAAATTCATAGTAAACACTTTTCGTATGTTTCAAGTAATTTAATTTCAATTACATTTTAAACTATTCTCAGTCCAGTTGTGTTGATTCTATGAACAAAGACAAAAATATATCAGAAATTCAACTTTCTTTTCATCTGGATTTATGACTGATTAATATGTGATTAGCCAAAGCAACGAATTGTCGTCTGGTTTAATAAGGTTCTCAGTATAGTAGTTGGATTATCTAGTCTCCAGGTGCATCATCTCGGATTCTCATATATATCTCTATATATATATATACATATACGAGTGATACACCTGAGCATTATGTAGTATTCCGTGTTGGGAGCAAATGATAAAACTATCGCAGACATAATTCTATTTCATTAGTTTGTAGATATGAATGCCAAAATTGGATTTGATAGTTGTAAATAAATTAAGCATTAGGCACAAAGTTAACAATAAATATAGTTTTTGTTATATTGTAATTGCGTTGAATAATTGTATTTTTGAGGTTTTGTAACTAAATGTAAGACATTTCTTTAGATTAGTAGCTTACATTAAGTCACGAAACGTCAGAATTACAATTTTTCTACTCATTGGGTTATAACGAAAGTTATATATATATATATATATATATATATATATATATATATATATATATATATATATATATATATATATATATATATATATATATATATATATATAATTTTGATCCTACTTCATTATTATATAAGCTGTCAACTTGAACCTCAATGTATTTCAAGTCAGCATGCAGAATTTTGTCAGTGTTATTTTTAAAATAAAATGCAAAGAATAGATATATTCTATTTTAATCATAGGAAAATCTATATTAATTGTAAGGAAATAATACGATTATCAATTTGATATTATCATAAATCATTCTAACTTTTTTCTGTTTGTGATAAACGTTATATATAGTCACATAAATCATTAAATAAACTAATTTTAACTTTTAGTTGTCAATCGTATCATTTTTTGCTTATTTAAAGAAATTTCTTTCTTGTCTACTTCATATATATATATATACATATATATATCTTCCTGTCTCTATCTCACTCACCTTAGTTAACTCATTTTTTTTCTTTCTGTCTTTCTTTTTGTATATAATCAATAATGACATTATTGATTATACTCTTATCTACTATATAAATTTAATTCAATTCCAAATAAAAGATATAAATTAATACAGTATATATTAGTCAACAGATAAATACACCCATAGTGTCATTGAATTAGAAAAAGAGAATTTAGCGAAAAAAATGTTCTTTTCGACGAAATCGTTTATTTATCCTCGAATCCATTTTGGTGATGCAATTTTTTCTATCTTCCTATAGACATACATTTTCCATATACCTATATATACGAATGTACAGCTTAAGTTAATGATTTCGTCGAAAAGAAAATTTTCTTCACTGAATTCTCTTTTTTTATTAAGAGATAAATACACATTTCATACTATAGATGATTTAAGCTGAAATAAATCAACAGAACATAATGGTTAACAAATCAATATGAATTTTCTTTTTCTTTTAAAACATTGTTTATTCTGTATTAGAAATTTATTTATTTATAATAAGCTATTGTTCAATATAAATAACAACAATAAGATTATCTTTAACGAACTACATTTTCATTTGTAAATATATATAGTTATAGTTGATTAAACTGCCAAATGCTATATTACTATTTAATGTATTCTAAGTAGTTTATTAATTATTACCTTAATATCTTTTATTTTATAAATGTATTTACATTATTAATGTAAGATAATCTATCAGGGTGCTTGGTACCTGTGTGATTGCGCCACAGGATTGTGTTATACTATTCAGATTGTAGCGTTAAAGCCTATACGATGTCTGGTTCTTCTGTCAAGCGACATTGAACTGAACTGCTCGGGTTTTCGCGTGAAAGTCTGGATGGTATCTGGTTCTACCGAAAACCAATGTAAAATTACCCTGGCCCACAAGGGTATATTACGTGACTATGAACTAATGTAAGAGGAAAAAAGAACAATAATATTATAATCAAGATAAATAATAAAATTAAATGTTTACAATAAAAATATTATTCCACTGAATAATTTAATAATTTTTGCTTTTAACTAATAAACAAAAATGGTTGCAATTGTTGTATTCTCTCCCTCTCTCCCTCCTCGCACTCTCCGTCACTCTTTATATATATATATATATATATATATATATATATATATATATATATATTCATGGTTATGGTTATCCTAGATTTAAGCATTGAATATCATGCAATATAATAGAAAGATGTTTACCATTCGACCTGATTCAATTCTGTATATTATTAATCAAAATATATAATAATAAGTTAATTAGATTTATGTTTAGCAAAGTAATAAATCCTCCAATGTACATACTGATAATTTAATGTATGATATTATTTGAAAAATTAGTAAAAATTGAATTAGTCGATTGGAACCTGAGACTCAGTAGTTGCATGCTAGATATTGTAGGTATCAACCTACAAATATTAAGTTTCTATAAAAAACATATTATTTAGTTATATCCTAATGAGTAGAAAATTTTTATTTCTGACGTTTCGTGATTCAATGCGAATCATTTCATCAGATTAAATTAATAATCGAATTAAATTAATGCGATTTTAAATATTAGAAAGGAAACAATGCAGTGGAATTTAGCATTATATGAAACGCTTAATCTACTAGCTTTTTTTAATGATTGGAAAAGCCTTTCTGAATTATTTTGCTATTTTTAACATCAACTTAAAGGTTATTGAAAATAACATGTACTGTTGTTGATGATTTAACCTGTAAATTTTCCAATTCTGTAAGATTGTTAGGTCTTTTTGTGTAACTTAATTGCTCCTTGGGACGAGTAGAGATCTTACAAGCGTTTCATATGATCCAAACAATCATATTTCATCTTGTTTATTTTCCTCACAATCTACACACACATACTCAATTTCAACCGCGATACTGCATAGTACAAATGCATACATTTTTCATACCTACATTTTGACGCACAAATTAATGCCATGACAGGTCATACTAATTTCCGTTGATCAAGAATAACTTGATATTAATATGTTCAGGCCAATTAATATTTTGATTGTACTCGAAATATGCTGCATTGTTTCCTTTGTACTATTTAAATTTGTGTTGAGTTACTTCGGTTTTTTGTTTTCTCTGGAGAAGTTGCTTGCATTTAATCACGAAACGTCAGAAATATAATCTTTGTACTCATTAGGACATAACAGAAAAAGTATTTGTTATTAACTTTGTACTCAATGCTCAATTTATTTGAGACTATTAAGTCTCTATATTGTATAAATATGTTCTAACGTTCAAAAACCTATTCCATATGACAAACGCATTGTCATTGACTACTACAATCATTGATAAACTTTACACCTCATTCTTTCAGATGTTTCATCTATCGAAATAACCTTTCTATGATAGTAATAGCAAATTGTAGCTGATAAAAACTTGTAGTACAATTCAGTTTGGTTAGAAAGTTCGTATCTTTTAGGCTTGTAACAGTCTATTAGATTTCTAATAGATTATTTACCAAGTTCATGCTTTTCAAGATCTGCGTTCAAAAAGACACTTACAATTACTCAAGTTCTTCCAGTAGTGATTCGATACAATTATTTTGTACACCAAAGTATAGTCCCTGATTGTAACTCATTTAAAAAGAATCGGTTGATCTTCACACAACTTCAACAAATGATCAAGATATACAATGGAAGACTTTATGTCAATAAGAACTAGCTTTTACTGGTCCAAAACCATTTCCTTTACCTAACAATTTCCTTGTTTCTACAGCAAATATATGCTTTAAAACAATCAGTCTATTTTAAAAACTTTGATAGAACTGCTATGTTTTTATGCCCGATTAATTATATCACGTGGTCCGACCACCAGTTAGAGGCACCGACTCATGCGACCAGACTAATGACTCATAAACCTGTACGAGCAGCCTAGATTTCTTATTGGTCCTCCAAAATTGTAGCGTCTTTCCTAACCCAGCTGGCTCAGTTCAGAACGCCAATATCAGCCTCCGCGATACGAATCATATAGTTCAGGCATACTGGGTTTATATACAAACAAACCAGACTGCATCATACCATAAATAGAAAATAAAAATTATACAAGATCAAGCCAAACGTTACTGTGATTTTCAAAGACTTACTAATAATTTGGGAATATCTTAAGAATAGTAAACCGTATGATAATAGTCTGTAGGTCAAATGGAAGCTTATGATATGAGGAATATGAATACACATAATATAGTTACTTAATGTTGTAACGGGTGACTGCAGGTGCTGATAGCAGCGTTTTATATAGATCGATTACAGTGGACATGTAAACACGTAGTGGACGACCTAGTGTCCTGATTGGTCCCGCTTCCCTGTCTAGCCCTGCCAGTCGAGTCTAGAACCCAAGTCACAGCCTCTGAGTTATGAATCATTATATTTCAGACATACTCTATTTATATACCAAACAAACAATCCACATCGTACCATAAAATAGAAAACAACATTTACACAATATTTAACAAGTGAAATAAATATCGACCAATAGGAAATGTCCATTCAACGTCCAAGGATACCATTCGACTTAACACGATAATTATTGGTATATTCCTCTGAATACCTAACACTTAATGGTTATGCAATAAGAATATACGTATAATATTAGTCCGTAAATAATTTCTGGCGGTTACAATTCCCTTGTCATCCGTCCAGATATAACACGAACAATGAGAAAACGAAGTTCATCTGAAAAATTTGATGAATATGCGTTATACACTTCAAACAATCTGGTCATATATATACATGTCAAGTCAGTTTATATGAAAATCGATCAAGGTCAAACAAATGAAAGTTCAATTTAAACAAAATGATAATGTTAAGTAAAACGAAGAAAAATTAACATAGAATGGAATGAATAAGAAATTTTCTGATTACTCTAGGCTATAGAATGACTTAAAGATTACCAGAGTAAACTGAAGGTTACAACAAATCGTTTCTGTACACATAAGGCATGTTTGAATTTACGAGCAACAAAGACTACTATAAGCCTAAGAATTCATCCTTGACACTTCCTATAAAATGTTTTAAAAACTATATTTATATCGATTCTATCCCCTATTTTAATTATATGCTTTCCTATCAATGAATATAGTTTTCTAATTCACATGTTTATCAGAGCATTTGACATTCATTGTCACATATTCTCTAACCCTTGATTGCATGTATGTTCATATAAACATGTAAATTGGTAAATGCTCATGTGTTTTATCATTATTTTATAATAGCAATATTCAAAATAATTAATTTAGTTTTAAATGATCAATGATAAATGAATTTAAACAAATTAAATAATATTATCATATTTATATTTGACTATTTTACATGTGTTTTTTTTTTAATTGTTAGCTAAGCTTTTTCAGTAATCTTTAAAAAAATAACAAATAACATCTAGGTATTTTTATTGAAATGAAAATACAAAATGCTTTTCGTTAGAAATACTCTCTATATTAGATTGTATATGTTGCAAGGATCAATCAAATTCATTTCATTTACAAAATAGGCTGAAATTTAAAAAAAGAGAAATAAGGCGAATAGAAATCATTTGATTTTCTTTCTTCTTTGTTCACTTACTTACTTACGCCTGTTACTCTCAATGGAGCATAGGCCGCCGACTAGCATTCTCCAACCCACTCTATCCAGGGCATTCCTTTCCACTTCTATCCAATATTTGTTCATTTTTCTCATGTCTCTCTCCATTTCTTGGCGTAACGTGTTCTTTGGTCTTGCTCTTTTCCTTTGGCTTTGAGGATTCTTTGTGAAGGCTTGCCTTGTGACGCAGTTGATTGCCTTCTATTCAACTCTAAATGATAACAAGTCAGTTGGGAAATCTATAGATTATAGATCCAATCGTATTTGAAATAGTGAGTATACTATACTGTTCAGAAGTTTCAAATTATAAGTTAGTTATAGATACTTATTGATGTTTGACTTCAATTGAAAGTAGGTTTTTGTTGTTGCTGTTATTAACATTAGTAGTATTAGTATTTTTATCATTATAATTATTGTACATGATAATAATATAACAGAAATCACTTATTGCATTCATTTCGATCACTTTGAAATTTACTTTAGTTAGTATGCGGCTGTGAAAAGTGTCGAATTTCACTGAAAACATGAGTCGATATACGTTTGACAACCATTGAAAACCTAAAAGCGTTGAAAAGCCTTTTCATCCCAGTATGGAAGACTTCAGCATTAAGCATTCATCACTTCGTAATCGAGAATCAAACCCAGTGCCTTCACTCTTACACGTAAATACCTAATCTCTGGGTCCTTGTGTTGAGGTCCAGTTATGTGCGAGTTTAAATGCAATCAACCCACACTGTTGGTTGACCATCATTTATTGTCTTCGGTGGTTAACTGACTCACACTTTAAAAGTCTTAACTCCATTGGTCATTGCTTCTCGCCAGAACTCTGGAAATTTCGCTTTGAACTCATTCGCTAGTGAGCACATGATAACTGTCTGATTCCTGCTATCAGGGTTGTGGGTGTGTACTGCTGAGAACTAATGTACTAAGATAAAACCGACGTTGAGTGATTTCAAATTTCCAATGGTTTCCAAACTTAGATCGTTTTATGATTGCAGCAAAATTTTGTTTTAGATTTTTCATTAACAAAAAAATGAGTAGAAAACAACATATTGATTAGTAAACTAAAGCTAATAATATTTCACGTGAAGACGATGTTTTATTCATTTTCCTCTTTAAAAGAAAGTAATAGTATAGCTATTTATACAATAAAGTTAAAACTATTAAAATAAAAATGAATACGTATGTGAATAAGACAGAGTTGATTGTGAACGTCTTCGTTATTTCTTTTTTCCTCAAGATATTAACAATTTTTTTACTATCTTTAGTGTTTATTTGATGTATTGAACTAACTTGTTCAGACTATATTTTCTGTGGAAACAGCAGCGTCATCTACTAGTGATTTAAACCACAGGATTAAGAAAAACCAATGGGTTTCTAATCAGTCTACTGCATTAATAGATTCTCGTAAAACTCATCCCATCAGGCTCCGAACACAACGAAAAGCAAAAGCAAATCAGGTTTAGGTTAACCAAACGTCTATGGAACGACCGTGAGCAGTGGTGGGCAACGAAAGCAAAAGAGATGGAAAAGGCGGCAGATCTAGGTAACACAAGACAGCTCTTCAGGCTAATAAAAGAAACTGGAACTAAGAAGTCATGTGTAACTGAGACGGTCTCTGAGAAAGACGACACTTGTCTGCTTCCAGACTAGACGTTTAGAACGATGGGCGCTGACTGGTGTTGGAAACGGTTAGATGAAAGTTAGGTGCGGCCAAACGAAAACGTGCTATCAGTGCTTGAAGTTATTAAATTCTACCTGGGGTATGTTAGTTGATGCAGACTACTTGGTTGGGGTATGTACACTTTTTTTATTCCCTTAAACTATGAGATTAAAATTACTTTATACATCTTTCTACAAACTAATCCTTTTTCCCTGTATCATGTCCTTATATGCAATCTTTATCTACATATATTACTATCATTGAAGTAACTACTCCTATGAATTTTGTGTTCATTTTGTTTTGTTAATGAGGTATGGCAACTTGGACCGATGAATATATGTCCCTGGTCCTATGTTGTAGCTGACTGACTGAATATCATAAAAATGTTTCAAATCAAGAGTAACATTCGATAAGATGGTCTAATGTATTTGCATCATTCCCAATTTTAACCATATACAACTTGCAAATACTTCCAATGAATGATAAAAAACCAATATACAGCGGATTACGGTCGAAATGATTGAAACAATAGGATTCTTTGTTGAAAAAAAACACAATCAAACGTCCACCATACTTCTCTGTCTCTGTGGCTTTTAAATCTATTAGCATCTAGCTTAAAAATGATTGGTTCTTCATAAAAGTTCACTTATACCGACATTTCTATGCCCACGTTATGTAAAATTGAATGATGATACTATGACACTCAGAAAGAATAATATTCGCATATATATATATATATATATATATATATATATATATATATATATATATATATATATATATATATATATATATATATATATATATCTTAAATAATATTAATAATAAATAGTTGTATTCACTGTTAAATGTTTGGCTACAGTTCGATAAACTAAGGGGAACGTTCTTCTGAATCTTACCGTTTTTGTTTTAAAAGAAAAAAATTAGGAAGATACTTTTCACTCTGTTATATTCTCTGAACGCTACATCGTCTAATTGTAGTTCTGGACAACATCTAGATTAATGTTTAATACTTGAAAGAGTGTTCTATACAACACTAATAAAAAGAACAACCAACTGGTATTCATTAATGATTTTAACATTTTTTCCATTTATTTCCACAGTTTTTGACTATTATTATTTGTGTAAAGTATTTATATTACACGTCGAATTCATAAAATTTTTTTTCTGTAATGAATAAAAGAAAAAAGAAAGAAACCGATACTGATTACTAGAATATTTCTAGTTGAGTATTATGGTATTTATCATAGAGATAATTTTTAAGTTTTTTTTAATGAATACATTTTTATCATGTCCAAATAAATTTGAAATAATAAATTGTGATGAATAGTTGTGTTAGCGGGACATAGACTAGATTAAAGCATGCTCAATGCATGATTGCTTTGGTGCACGCTGATT
The DNA here is from genome assembly GCA_944470405.2 of Schistosoma mattheei. NCBI lineage: Eukaryota > Metazoa > Platyhelminthes > Trematoda > Strigeidida > Schistosomatidae > Schistosoma > Schistosoma mattheei. The sequence continues at coordinate 53,006,647 of OX103943.1, read as the reverse complement.
GACTAATTCTTATCCAATCAGCACTAGTCGATAGTTGAAGAATACTCTGGAATCTTATGTAAAAACTATAAATATACTGACGTTTTCCCTATTGTGCTTCTGACTTGCTTCTTACTTCCATCTAACCTTGTTATTTGGAATATAATCTCCTTCCTGTTCAACCGTGTTCTGATTTGGGGACTTGTCGAGTGAATCGGTGTCCGAGAATGCTAAGCAATAGGAATAGCTGGGTCATAACCGTAAGAAAGAGATTTATAACAAATTGGAAAAAAAACGATGTGATTCATACGCTTTATGAGATCACTATAAGTTGTAATATGGAAACAAACGCGATTTATTTATTTATTTGAACACATAGATATTTGTACAAGGGGTCACCAGACACATACGCGTCACACAAATCTCATTTGATTTATACGAGAGCTGTTATACTGCCCGGGTGCCAAAATCGAAGCCTTTGACCTAAAGGTCTGATCCACAAGGCAGTGGAGCATGGTAAAGAGATGCAGTCACATGGTAGCTGGTGACCAATAATTGGTTCATACGCCATTTGTTCCCTCAGGATACTGAAGCCCATGTGCACCAGTGGTTTGGAATCAGGGTTTTCCGAATCCCCTAGGTGGACTCCGCGTCCATCAACCCGGATAAAGCACCGGACATTCACTTTTCGTCCTCTCAATTTCGTAAACAACACCCGTGGTGCGAGAAGGCAGTGAGTAGGACTTAACTGCCAGAGGCTATGTATGCGTAGCAATGTGAAAGCATTTCGAGAGGGAGAGCGAACACTCCCTACTCTCGGCCGCACCAGGGTATATGGGGGCACAAGTGGAGAATACTAATTTATTGTTAATTTCTTCTTCTCTTTTTATATATTATGCAACGTTGCAACTGCTGGGTTTTTGAATAATTACTTTGATTATTATTAACCCTCTTTCTTCCAATTACTCAATGTTAGTTTATAATCGATATATCATTATATAATTATTGCGTAACGTATATATATAAGTGTAGAGCCATGATAAAAAACTAGTTGAAAAGAAATTTCTTTGCTCGATTTGTTCCTTCTTAATTTATTGTTTCATGAAAAATTACTGAGTTCTGTCATAAAATATGAAAACCATACACTAAATACTTCATTTGCAAATCCTTCAGCAATTATTTTAAACTTCATCGTTCTTTGATTGCTATTAAAATTACTCTTTGTTTATATTCCTGTTCTCTTCGATTCGATTTTTTCAACCTGCTGCCAGGCATTCCACTTCCGATTAGCATTACATACTACTTATGTCTATCGTCATACGTAGCATCCACCACGATAATTGTAAATAACCTATTGTTTAACAAACTAATAATATATTTTTTTAAAGTATTAATAGATGGCATTCAATTTTTTCTCTTACAATTTATAGAAGTAACAATACTTGTAAATGTTTGAATTAGTCCTATTTAAAGAAACATAATTCATTATGTTTACTACATTCATTTTATGTTTATTAATTCAACTTCCGGATTTTATTCAATTGTAGTTATTATTATATCAACAAATAATTAATTAATGATCAGTAAGTAATTTTCTGCTGCCTAGAATATAGTTCTGATAAAGTTGTACTTATTACTATACTCTCTAATCGACTTGACGTGGCAACATAATAAATTTCATTAAGTGCTAGGTGATTGATGGGAATCTACAAATATTAGGAGAATGAATGTTATACTAGTTGGTATTTATTGGCAAGGCTTATCTAGAGTTTTGTAGAAATTTATGCTACATGCCCGAATCGAGTTGACATCACCTAATGCCAGATTCAAATATTGGCTGTTGCTAATCAATTAACCAACCAACCAATAACATGAACTAATTTGTCGAATGAGTGAGAAAGAAAACGTATAGCTTTATGATTGTAGAGATATAGCTTTTCTAAGTGTAAAGATATTTATTCGTCACTTTTCTCTTCTTATATCTTACACTTTAAATTAGCAAAGAATAGGATATTTTATCAGATGACCGTTTCACCCTAGTAGGGGACTCCTCAGTAGCACAGGTCTACAATCTCTAACGCAGAAACCAAACCAAGGAATTTTGGTCTCACGCACAAACATTTGATCGCTAGAACTCTGAATTGGCTTCCGGTAGTATACAAGTTTGACTTCAATCAATCTACAATGTTGCGCTACCATCTTTGGTTGCCTTTTGTGGGTAGCTGCCTAACATTCGAAACGGTTGGACTAAACTGATCGCAGAGTCATACTCTAGAACTAAACGATCGTCCAGTGCCTCTAGGTTTTCAATGGTTTTCTTACTTAGATTAGTTTTTGGTCTCAATGAAATTTATCGACCTACATGCTAGGTTTGAAGCGGTTACGAGTTCACTTAGACTGCGAACGGAACAAAGACTCGGTGACCAAAACCAAATAACCTAGCTATTCGATGCGTCCCAGCCCTGCTAACTAGAGGAAGAAGTTCAAGCTTGGAATGGGGAAGTGCATTCCGCAAACAGCCAGTAAATAAGCGATAACAACAGACACAAATCAAAACGTATATATATAGCGCAAAACAGTCCTTGGGGAGTTACAAAATAGCATACTGAAAGACACAACGGTCCAATAGCATTTACGATTCTCCCAAGCGAAAAATACGACATAAAGGTGAGAAGAGCCCTTTTGGCGCGAAAACAAGGAAATTCAAATTTTCTAAATAAAATTACAAAATTAGGTCCTTTTCCAATTGAGTTCTGGGAATCTAACGTCCCCAATACTCCACAACGCTATTATTGAGGATTTTATAGATCATCCAACAAACTATTATTTAGGAAAAATATTAAAACAATCTTCTATACCACCTTTTTGTAATTTTCATCGACTTATTAAACCAAAATCGCTGTGACATTCAGTTCTCCTATACGTTATGTTATTTAATCATGAGGTATAGTGCGTCAATCCCTAGTGTGATATACACTTACTAAGAAATCGCCCTTCGCTCTTAATAAGAAAACCCTTTTTGTTGACAAGAAATGACTATGATCAACGTGTACAAAAATCTTTTATTTTGCAATGGTTCAAAAACATGCTCTCTTTAACCCATCATGTTATTGTTATGAAATGCTTCACCGTTTTACAAATATCCACTCAATTTTATCAATGGAGCTAAAAGTATTTGTTGATAGTTAGTATTTTGACGTTACAAGCGTCATAACTAAAAATAAAATAAAAAGATTGAGCACACATTAGTAGTTATCCAGCCTTAACATATTTTTCTGAGTATGCATGGTTGTAGACAAAACAATATTGGATGTATCAGTTGATATTACCTCTGAACTAATTAATTTTATCGAGTTAGTTAATAGTTAAGAAGACTTCCAGATGAGACTGTTCTTTCCTTTCAGTAGATAAATTTATCCATTCACTATTCATGAACAGTTGGACCCTATTAAGTTATCCCAAGTTGTATTATAGTCATTTTACAATTACTATTATTACTGCAACAATAACTACCAACTACTACTAATGAATATATTTCTCCTGTTTCCACTCATTGAGATATAAGAAAAAATATATTTGTTATTAACTCTCTACTCACAGCTCAATTTGTTAGAAAATATGAAATCCAACCTTGGTATTGATACCTACACTAACTATTACGTCGATTTAGTAATGCGAACAATTGATACTTCGATCTTTGAATTGTTTACGCAGTTAAAATACTTCTAATATTTTATAAGTAAAGTGTAACTGAAGAAATCCTAGACTGAATTACATCGTGGATCAGTTGAATTTAGACATTAACACCGTTGGATGACAGCTATGTGATATAGAGGTGAAGCGTTCGTACACGGGAACGAATATCCTGGATTCGAATCCTGTGTGTAGGATCGTTGATGTGAACTTCTGAGGAGTCCCGCACTAGGATGAAACGGCTGTCCCCTGCTTCATGGGTGGTCTAGCTTAAATCAACTCATGAATTCAATTAATAAAATGACTACAATCTCTATAAACCCTCATTCTGATAGAATTTATTGCTAGTATAGGGATTGTGGAGATTATTAAGTTTTTGATTGAGATCATGAACCAATTGATGTTAGACCACCTTTGGAAACCTGGAAGCACTGGACGGCCGTCTCGTCCTATTGTGGGACTCCTCAGCAGTGCGCACCCACGATCCCACTCGCGGGATCCGAACCCAGGGCCTTCGCTCTCGCGTGCGAACGCTTAACCAACTAGACCACTGAGCCGGCATCTAATGGTGATAGTGTCTAACATCAATGAATCCACGAAATTGCGCGACCAACGTCCATTGTACTGAAGTAGACATCTGTTTCTACTCGACACGGATTAGCTCCACTGATCACGGCTTCTCACTAGAACTCCGAGAATTCCCTCACGAAGCTAGTCACTAGTGAGCACATGTTGATTACTAGTATAGGGGTTGTGGAGATTATTAAGTTTTTGATTGAGATCATGAACCGATTGATGTGAGGGAATTCTCGGAGTTCTAGTGAGAAGCCGTGATCAGTGGAGCTAATCCGTGTCGAGTAGAAACAGATGTCTACTTCAGTACAATGGACGTTGGTCGCGCAATTTCGTGGATTCATTGATGTTAGACACTATCACCATTAGATGCCGGCTCAGTGGTCTAGTTGGTTAAGCGTTCGCACGCGAGACCGAAGGCCCTGGGTTCGGATCTCGCGAGTGGGATCGTGGGTGCGCACTGCTGAGGAGTCCCACAATAGGACGAAACGGCTGTTCAGTGCTTCCAGAATATATTGCGTTGAATATCTTTTCATCTATAGCATCGCTTAGAGTGTATTGTGTGGAAAAGGGGTGTGGGTTATATTTCTCACTACATCAAACAGACAGCCTGTTGTACTTTCTTCATCAATTCAACCATGATATGGTGAGTAATTACTCAATCGATTAGTGAGAATGACGACATATCAACTTAGGTACTGATCTGGATAAAATTTAACTTTAGATTTTATTCAGTAAACAAACAGTTAAGGTGTATAGTTGTGTTCTGATTTATCGAGACATGTTTTACTTTTTTAATTGATAAAGTATAACTGAAAACATAAGTTATTTAGAAAAAGTAAGCAATGATTACGATAGAATTCGGAGCACGTGTTTTATTCTATTTAAGGTTTGTCGGCTGTATGCATGTAGTTGTGGCGACATAGTTGTCTTAAGTTGATTCTTAAAATGTGTATATCTACCAATAAAACTTATCGGAATTCAATGTGCAATATCAACCACGGATTTATTTAAACTTTCGCCATCATTATAGGATGTAAAAAATTTATATACATCAACTGTAAAAAAATAAACACAGTATGGAAATCTTTGTCATTAATAATCATAATAAAGCCTCGTAAAAATATAATTGCATAGTACCACCACATGAACACAATGAAATTTAATTACAGATATAAATAGCACGGAAATTTCACTAACAGTAATATTACTAGTAGTAAAAAACCTATACATACTTAATATGATTAAAAAAAGGAATAAATTCACTTGTTGTTGTTTACTTGTATCTTACCATTGTTATTTAGGATTGCAATTAATCAGTTTCCTGTTAGCATATGTGCATCATATGTGGACTGCCTCGATATTGTCTTAGGTCACAAGTTTTATGAGCAAATATCGATGGTGGTTAACAGTGGAATCCAGGACGCGCGTTTTGACATATTCGGAACTCGTCAGTTGGATGTACCTACATCTCAGGACTGACGTTCACTTTGGGACTCGAACCCAATACCATTGGGTTCAAACCCCATTGTGTTGTCTACTTAGCTACTGAGTCCTTATAGCTACCTACTTGAGTGATGGGGTCAAATTTTAAATTCACTTGTTGAGAAGATACAAGTAAACAACACCACGTAATTTTAAAAGTTCATGCCATTGCACAAGTAGTTGATTATCAGGACTCTAAAGCTAAGTGGGTAACGCCATCATGTTTGAAGCGATCGGTATCGGGTTTGACTCCCAGACTGAACATCAACTCTGAGATGCAGGTACACCAAACTGATGAGTTCTGAATATGACGAAATGCGCGTCCTGAATTTCACTTCTAGCCTCTATCTAAAGATATTCAAGGATATTCAACCAATAATTACTATTATAGAATGTACAGCTAAATCACCAACGCGGTTAATAGTAATATTTAATGATTGCATGATTTCATATCACAATATACTCAAAAGTAAGATTCATTTAATCTGCCTAAACGCCAACATCAAAACAAACAAACAATTAAAATCAATCTTGATAAAACAAAAGTTATTCTTATCGATTTTACAACAGAATAGAAAATATAATTTATACAATAAGTAAATTAAATGGTTTATATCAATTGCATTATTCATACAATATCATCAGTGTTTTATTGAGTATTTCAAACTGATGTATTGCTTTGTATCACAATATTTTGTATTATTTCATATTATCTATTAATATTGGAATATTGAATTTATAGGTCAGATTTAATCGATAACCATAATTCAATAATGAAAGTAAATGAATTAAGTATAATATTTATCTCCCATTTTCATGTATTACTTTCTCGTATTATTTATTTATTTCAATTGTTGAGATCATGAGTCAATTGAATCTAGACCACCATGGAAAACTTGGAAGCACTCGACAGCCGTTACGTCCTATTGTGGGACTCCTCAGCACTGCGCATCCCCGACCCGTGACCAGTGAAGTTCAACTGGGTCAGTTATGAGATAGTAACTCACTGAGGACAATTGTGGATGTGTTGCTCAATTTCGTGGATTAGTTGAAGTTAGATACTAACACCGTTGGATGCCAGCTCAGTGGTCTAGCTTCAATTGACTCATGATTCTAACCATTGAAATTATTAATTAATTATTTTAATATGTGATAATTAATAAAAATAAATAGAAAAATTATGTAAATCGATAAGTTACAAAATGATTATAGTATATAACAAATTAAATAGTAAAATGTCATTATTACCTGAAATAAACTGTTATATCCAGATGAGAATAATGAGTGGTAACTGTTGAGATCTATTTATGATCTAATATTATACATATTTTTTATTGTATAACTGTTAAGTAACTAAACTTTTTATATTCCTGTTCCTTTTGTTATAAGCTTTATTTTGACCTATGAACTTTTATTATACGATTTACCATTCTTGAGTTCTGCCCTGTCTATCGATTACTATTTCCCACATGCACAGCTATATCTGGCTAAATCTTGTACAAATGTTATTTACTATTTTATGGTACGATGTGGTTTGTCTGGTTGGTATATAAACCCAGTATGCTTGTAATACATGATTCATATTGCAGAGGCTGATATTGGTGTTCTGAATTTAATAGACAGGGCTAGGCAGGAAGCAGGACCGATAAAGACTCTAGACTGCTCGTACTTGGTTTATGCGTCATTGGTCCGGTCGATAAATCACTGTTTTTTAATTGGCAGTATCATTACGTTATATGTTGATAGGGTCTCAAACCCATAAGTTATAACAGAAACCGAATCAAAAGTTCAGTTAGAAGATTTGTTGGTGCTTTTTTAGAAATTGAATACACTTCAAATAATTCTATCAACTTGTTTGCATATGTGTATGTGTACGTAGATTATTCTCTGAAACACAATAATGTCTTTTCTTTTAAAGCTTTTTTTTGTATTTTGGACATAACGTCCAAATTACGAAATTCATAAAAATGTAGTTGAACAGAGGCAATATATTTTCGATGATACTTTCTTGATGGAAGGTTAACTTACTTTTAAATAAGACAATCCAACTTCTGTGTAAAACATTTATGATGATAATAAAATTATACTCAGTCGAACAAAGTAACTATCATTAAATTAATATGATTTTCGATAGATTTTTTGGTGGTTTATTATTTAAAAATACCAACAATATAAGATGTATCATGAATTATATTAAAGAGGTTATCCTAAACTCCTTAATATCTTTGTCACGGTGTGGTGCGGGTTACATAAATCCATATAAGTAGTATATAACGGTAGTCAAAAATGGAATATATTTCAGCAGAAGGTCGATAAGGAAAGAATGGAAACGGAACTCAATTTGTATGAAAATGCATGAACAATGAAATCTGAGACAATGAACTGATATTTGCAAAAGGCAGTCAAATTTGAGACTATGAATTGATATTTTGCAAATTAACTATTTACTATATGATTCTCAGATTTGATTGAGATACTATGTAATTTCATGTCAAATACATTCGATTGTCTCTATTTGTGTTCTTTAATAAAAGACTAAATATTTTAAGCTCATGTTATTTCTATTCAAAGAGCTATTTTAATATTATAGTTTTGACAAACTTCTATTTATTTTAAGTTCTATTCAACCAGTTTCTTATATCTTAATAAATTTATCCAAAAAATTTTTTATTATTTCTAAAATATTATTCTTTTCAGATTTATTTGGAATCGAGACGGATTTTTATCATGGTTACTTGGTCGAAGTTATGCTATTATAGAATGGACAATTAGTTCAATTGATGGTATATGTATTCCTGGTATTTATAGAATAAAACATTATGGTACATCTAAAAATATATTTGGTGAGAAAAAACAGTTTTCTGGTATAACAAATAATTTCACAGTATTATGTTAAACACAAAATAATAATGAAACTATAAATTGGATTAAATTAATTTTTAGTTTCATTTATTTATATATTCTGTTTTATGTTTTAATCTTTAATACTCTGATATTTCATTTATTCATTTTACATGGTTTTGTTTCTCTAATACATTCTTTTTAAAAATTCCTAAATATCCCCTTAAATAAAATTGACAAAAGTACTTACTTACGCCTGTTACTTCTCGTAGAAGAGCACAGGCTGCATACCAGCACACTCCATCCAACCTTGTCCTCGGCAATCCTTTCCAACTGTTATTTCATCTTTCTCATATCTGATTCGATTTCCCGACGTAATGTATTCTTTGGTAACAATATTTTAATTTACTTATTACAAATCAATCTATACAAAATCAGTATTTATTTGATATTTCCATTTCTGTCTTTCTTAAATGTATCATTTATTTATTAAATTTGTTAATTAAATTATAAAAATTCTTTTTGTTAATTTTTTTTAAATGATTAATTTTTTTTAATTTTTCAACGACCCTGAAGTTTCGTCAGTTTTCTTTTACATATATATGATCAGTATTTAGTGGTTTGATAACATAATCTAAATCTCATTTTCTTCAGGTAAGACGAATTATAAAATAATTCTTTATAAATTTACATGATCATTGATAATAAATAAATAAATAAGATGAAATTGATTTTATTGTTGAATTTCAAAAAGAGACCTTGTTTTAATTATTATTATTATTATTATTATTAAACAAGACTCATGTATTATTCATAAACAAAATGGGATTGATTAATTAGTTTTACATTTTGTGTGTTGTTTTATAAGTGAACAAACAACTAAGTTTTGTTGCTGTTGTTGTTGTTAATATGATTGATTTCATCGAACAAAATAAAATCATATGGTTCTAGATTATTAATGTTTTATTCGTTAAGTTTTATTTCAATTCTTAAGTAAATTGATGCAGAAAATGAATTACATTTATTGCAATAGTTTTTTTGTCAATGGTATATTACAGTTTTTTGAAATCATGAGTCAGTTGAAGCTAGACCACCATTGAAAACCTGGAAGCACTGGACGGCCGTTTCGTCCTGGTATGGGACTCCTCAGCAGTGCGCATCCACGATCCCGCACTGACTCATGATTACAAAAAACTGTGAAAATTCTAAAATTCTCCACAAAACCCATTCTGATAATAATAATCAACTGCTCACTAGTGACTGACTTCAGGAAAAACTCCTGAAGTTCTAGTGAGAAGCCGTTACCAGTGGAGTTCAACCGGTCTGTTGTGAGATAACAACTCACTGAAGACAATGGTGTACGGTGGCGCAACTTCGTGGATTGGTTGAAGTTAGACATTAACACCGTTGGATGCCGGCTCAGTGGTCTAGTGGTTAAGTGCTCGCGCGCGAAGCCAGTAGGTCCTGGGTTCGAGCCCCGCGTGGTGCGGGATCGTGGATGCGCACTGCTGAGGAGTCCCATACCAGGACGAAACGGCCGTCCAGTGCTTCCAGGTTTTCAATGGTGGTCTAGCTTCAACTGACTCATGATTTCAAAAAACTGTGAAAATTCTAAAATTCTCCACAAAACCCATTCTGATAATAATGGTATATTAGTTTGATTTACATAATCAGTGAGTAGTAAATAAAACTATGATTAATCTAAAATTCTAATTTTGCTAACTAGTTTTTTAAATCAGATCAATCAAGGTCGCCGAGATCACAATATTAGAATCCTGAAAGATTTTTCAATAAATAAAATGATTAGTACTAGTTGTATGTATATTCAATGCCGAAAAGATGAGTAAAACTTTATACGAATCATAATTACAAGGACATAATAGAACTTCTTACAGGATACAAATGTCAAAGATTAGTATTCACCTTGTTTTAACTGGATTATTCGGACTGATATCTACCGGTAGACACCTTTGGCATGAAATACCAGAGATGAAATTTTTCAACGGTCAACTAATTCAAGAAACCTATGTAATACAAATCGTTTATCTAAGTCGAACAGAAACCCAATGATTTAGCTAACCAATGGCACCAAGCAGTTGAAATATAGATTCCCTATTTCCTTATGGTAAACGTTCTAGCAGCCACGAGTCTTTATTTTAAAGCAATGTAACTGATTCTCAGTCGCCATGTTAAAAGATGTTTTTCCTTATGCTTAAAGTTAGTGTTTGCAAGGAGCAAGCGGTTATCTGAGCATAGCTACAACAGACGGTCGCCATTATCTGTTCTTTGAGCCACGACACCATAAGATCCACTTAGGTGTCTTTCCCTATCGCTTAGTTTACCTACTTGAGGATTAAAGTCACCGGCCATTATTACTACATCCGAGCGCTTAGCTTTTCGGAGAAGGTCGGAGAGCTTTCTGTAAAACTCATCTTTTACATCATCTGAGCTGCAGTCAGTCTGAGAATAGGCAGAGACGACGAAGAGGCAACGACGAGTGTCCCTATCTTTTCGGATCCTTACTGTTCCGTTTAGTCGGATAGCGCACAAATGACTGTTCACTGGGATCTACTCTAAGAGAGCTAGTTCTGCCCTAGGACTTAATGCTATACTTACGCCGGCGAGGCCACGGGAAGCAGAATCAGGGCTTCCAGATACACGAAGCGTAAATCGAGTCGGTTCTTTATCTTGGCATGTTGAGGTCAAATGAATGACGCTACTCGGATCCTGTATGCGCGTTTCGGAGACGCAGCACATATCGATGGCACGAGATTTCAAGGTCATAGCTAAGGAAGCCTGCTGTCCTATTTGGCACAGTGTTTGGACGTTAAAAGCTCCTACTTGTAGTTTAGAGCGTGGTTTCAGGAGACCAGGAATAACGTTCCACGTACTCAAATCGTTTGCCCTAGCGGTGCGAGGTGATAGACAGACGTGAGGAGGGTTAGTCATGGAGATAAGAGAGGTATTAGGAGGTGTAGGAAGGATTTGAATGTGACCACCTTGGTCTCGTGTGCTGTTACGGGTATGAGGGCTGATGTCACTTCCCGGCTGACCACATCGTGGAAGGGTATTTCTTGAGGAACCTGAAAAGGAAATTGGATTAGTGTTGGTCTTAACGACCTGGAAGCGTGACCGCAGAGCCCAAGAGACAACTGCTTGAGGCCAGTCGCGCACGGCCTTTTCGTGGAAGGTTTTTAATGTGTTAGCTCCGTTCTTCAAAGGGCCTTACCACCGGAGACTGAAATCCGTGAGGTAAGGTGAGGTATGACATTTTTAGGGTCGACGTTTTCTAACCCCACCCCTCCTTGTGGGAAGGCAGCATCGCTGTCATGCTGGTTGTCCGAAGGAAACACCTTACTGCTGTCACACCCCTCTACAGTCAGTAGTACGACTTCGCCCTCAGACCTTGAGTTGCTGCTTTTAGTCTTACCGTTCACCAATCGACCTGCCTGGCATGGTAGAACCTACAGGAACATATGTTCCAGCCAATATATCTCGGTTGGGTCATCACAATAGGCAAGCCCGACCACCGCGTCAAGGTAGCAGCTTCGGTCGGGGTAATTGATTCTACGTTATACATGTACGAATTACTGAACATCGTTAAAAAGGGAACCTTGCATGATGTTCGACTTATTTTCAACTTTACATCAATTTCAACTACCTTTTTCGCCCCATTAATCAATTCATCTTGTAACTGCAAAATTTTCTGCTTATAATATTGGACTGTTCTCAGTTACTTTTATTATTTTAAATTTAACGATAATGAATGATTTATTTCCCTTATTATTTATCTCCCCTGTTTCAATTATCTGCTTTAAGTAAAAAAACCTCTTGGTTTGTAGAAGATAGGTGTTATATGTTAGTTTGATTGATACATCTATGTTTATGTGAAGGGACACAAGCACAAGCAACTTAACACCTAGGATAAAAATATTGTGCTACTGAAAATTCTCACCCAGTAACATCATGATATGAGGAATGGTGGAGATTTCACAAGTTGAAATCATGAGTCAGTTGAAGCTAGACCACTATTGAAAACCTGGAAGCACTGGACGGCCGTTTCGTCCTGGTATGGGACTCCTCTGATAATAATCAACATATGCTCACTAGTGACTGACTTCAGGAAAAACTCCTGAAGTTCTAGTGAGAAGCCGTTACCAGTGGAGTTCAACCGGTCTGTTGTGAGATAACAACTCACTGAAGACAATGGTGTACGGTGGCGCAACTTCGTGGATTGGTTGAAGTTAGACATTAACACCGTTGGATGCCGGCTCAGTGGTCTAGTGGTTAAGTGCTCGCGCGCGAAGCCAGTAGGTCCTGGGTTCGAGCCCCGCGTGGTGCGGGATCGTGGATGCGCACTGCTGAGGAGCCCCATACCAGGACGAAACGGCCGTCCAGTGCTTCCAGGTTTTCAATGGTGGTCTAGCTTCAACTGACTCATGATTTGAACTTGTGAAATTTCTAAAACTCTCCACAAAACCCATTCTGATAATGGTGGAGATATTTTTATCAAGAAAACCAGGAAAAATAAAGAAATTACACATAACAAAATGTGTACAACCGTCCGGTGAATATTCTTAAAAGTATAGTATCAGACTCATAAAACAATAAAATGTTGAGTTTCTCAGCATAAAGATCCCATAATTCTAGAGACAGTCAAATCACAACATCAATCAAGAAAATAACTGACTTGCTACTCTGAACCATGCAAATAGTTGCAGTTTCCAACTTACTTTACAGAGAGTATTGTAAACTTTAAAATAAATATTTGTAATATTCCAGTGAGTAGAAAAATTAGATTTTCTGATGTTTCGTGACTTAGTGTAAGCCACATCTTCAGAGATTAAATAACCAAATTAAAATTATTTATAACAATCTACCCAATCCTCAATTTATTCAAAATTATCAAATCAAACCTTGGTAATGATACCTATTGTAAACTTTGTTTTAAAATGTTACGTGATATGGTTCAAAATACATAATTACAAATTATATATGCTAAATCCTAAACTGTTTATGTCATTTCGTTTACTTAATCGAACACTCATAAATTGGGTGATTAAAAAATATATATGCATTTCTTCTACATAAAAATATAAATTATTTCATTATTTGTTCCTTTTTAAAATAATAATAGTAAGTAAACATAGTTACTCTTATTGTTAACCATTTAATGAAATAAGAGGGGGAACAAAAAATCAAAAAAATTTTATGAGATGAAATTATTCATAATTTATTTATTGTTTTCGTCAAATGGATTATAACTACATTTTTTTATGAAATAAGAAGAAAGATATAGAGATATTAAGTAGTTCATTAAAAAAGGAATAAATATTTCAATGGTTAAGATCATGAGTCAGTTGAAGCGAGACCACCATGGAAAACCTAAAAGCACTGAACGGCCGTTTTATTCCACCGTGGGACTCCACAGCAGTGCGCATCCACGATCTCGCCCCTGAGAGATTCGAACCCAGGACCTACTGGTCTCGCACGCGAGCACTTAACTACTAGACCACTGAGCCGGCATCCAACGGTGTCAATGTCTCACTCCAACTAATCCATGAAATTGAGCAACACATTCACAATTGTCGTCAGTGAGTTACTATCTCACAACAGACCTGCTTGAACTCCACTGGTCACTACTTCTCACTAGAACTCCAGGATATACCTCGTGAAGCCAATCACTAGTGAGCATATGTTGGTTAATATCAGATGGGTTTTGTGGAGATTGTAGTAATTTCAATGGTTAATATCATGAGTCAGTTGAAGCTAGACTACCATGAAAAACCTGGAAGCACTGGACGGCCATTTCATCCTATCTTGGGACTCCTCAGCAGTGCGCATCCACTGACTTCATGAGGTATTTCCTCAAGTTCTAGTGAGAAGTAGTGACCAGTGGAGTTCAACCGAGTCTGTTGTGAGATAGTAACTCACCGAGATATTAAGTAGTTCATTAAAAAAAGAAATATTTGTAAATAATTTTTTTCAAATTAGACATAATTCTGTATACATGTACAATATAAAAACAAGAGACAAAAGAAAGCCACAACGATGATAACATTAATTCAAATTATATATATATAGGTATATTGAACATACACATATATGTTAAATATTAAAGAAAATTAAAATACACAAACATCAGTGTCAAATACAATCATTTTGTCGTTGCTAAATATAACAATTATGAGTAATTGTTATTATTTCCGTTAATTGCTTGTAATTAAAAGGGGAACGTGTGAGTGTGTGAGACACACACAGAGAGAGATCAATCCTGATATCATCATTACAATCTAAATGAATTGATTAATTAAAAAGAAATGAAAACTCGATGGTATATATTTCTTCTTTTAAACATATTTTATTCAAAATTTATTTTGGAAGAAAAAGAAAACAAAGACAGAAAAGAAAAAAATTATTGGGTAGGAATACAAAAAAAGAAAAAAAGACAAATTATTATTTAATTAATGTAAAATCATTTGAACTATCTAATCTTGAAGATAATGTTGAAATTGAATGTTTAGCATTTTTTAAACCGGATTTTTCTATAGTTCTACCAATTAATGAACCCCAAATTAATGTGAATAATATAATACCAAGTAATATTTCAAATAAACATTTTATAATTGATGTTAATCTATCAGTTGGGTATATTAATATTAAGATGATTAATAAAATTGTTATAAATATCGCCCATATTAAATGCAATAAACGACCATGTATACATTGATTTAAACCACGAGTTAATTGTTGATCTATATCTAATAACAAATCACGTAATCGATTTAATTCATTTGCTGACATTGTTTCACCCTCTATAGAATAAAAAAGGAGATGAATTAGTACTGCATTATATTTAAATATATTTAATAATTATTAATATAAAGTAGATTCATTTTGTCTGTAAACAAAACAACTAGACAATAATATCGGATTATGGTTAGTAATTGAATTTATCATGTGAATTTCGCTTTCTTTAGGATTCGTCAGCCGGATCCATCCGTAAGGGACCTAGTGTAGATCCTTAAATTTTTATTCCAACTCAGTAATTTGCGCTTCAAATGCTCGTGTTATTCATTCAGTTATAGGGTCTAGACAGCCACAAGGTTGTGTGAAAAAGCGTGAAACATGTGTCACTATCCAAATTTAGTAAAAATGGGTATATTAGGCTAATTCGCTCAGGATTTACAGATACCAATAAAGAATGTTCCATTGTAAATACTTAATACACACAAGAAAGTATAAACCCTTGAGTGAATAACAAATAATATTCTACAACGATATTAGTTTTGCTCGCAGTCCTGGGTCGGAGTCCTACCCGCAGGGTCGTAGATGCGCACTGCTGAGTAGTCCCATACTAGGATAGAATGGCCATCCAATGCTTACAGGTTTTCAATAATGGTCTAACTTAAATCAGTTCATCATTTCAATGAAATCCAACAATGTCCACGACCCTATAATGAAACTCTGCTTTAGTTGTGATGGATTTTGAATTGGAATATAGTGCATTGACATGAATCGATTCATGAAATCTCCAAACGCCAGCAAAATTACACATATTTCATACATTTTTAAAATCAACAACTAATGAATTGACGGACCGTTGTTATCACTATACCGATCTTAAATACTAAAGTCTACTCGACAACATGCTTTACACATCAATTAAATAAAAGTCTACAGTTTTGTTAACTTACACCTAACCTCGTTTATTTATGTAGAAAGTATTCGCCACAGATTGCTCTCAGTTGAGGTACATTTGACAATCAAAAAGCAATCGAGAGCTGCTTTGTCCTCATAATAGACTTGTATTGTCTAGTAACATATCAAATTCATATGCTTTATTCTAGCTTCCGTATATCCTGGGACCACCGAGTAAGTAACATAGTTGTTAGGAAACGGGTACTAGGTAAGGATGGTAAAACTTCATCATTTGAGATGGCTTGGACATGTGTTACGTATGCCCGAACACCGACTGCCCCGACGTGCGATGTTTTATGGTGTAGGAGTAGGTTGGAAGAAAGCTAGGAGCGGCCAGACCAAAACATGGCACAAATCCATGAAGTCACTGACAAGTGGACTGAGTCATGTTGGTAGGTGTAGACTACCTGGTTGGGGATCGCGAGATGATAGCAACCGATGGTTAGGAACACTGAATGACATGGCTCAAAATTGTCCGCAATGGCGCAAGTGCATCTACTTTTTGTGTTCTCCCAAATTCTAATCTTTCGAATTGTTCATGTCCCTTCTTTTTTCTCTTTCTAAATTTATTTCACTGGATTATACTCCTTGAGTAACATCTTCAAACCCTAATGTTTCCGATTACTGCTTATACTCTTATTACCTCTACCACTACGGGATTTGAATCGACAACTGCATCTCTGTGCTAATGTGGTATGGCAACTCGAGCTGATGTACGGACGTACGAAGTTACTGACTGACTGAGCTTCCGTATAGACCAGTTTATTCGTTCTTGAATCAAATTTTGATGTTGTTAATTATTTACTTACTAACTTTGTTTTTTTTAGTGCATGTGTATGAAGTACTTACCGTACTCATCACATGTCTTCGGATTACTTTTGTCTGGCTATGAATATTAGGTCTCGCTTTATCAAAACGAGTTGACTCACTCGCCTTTGCCGCTCCGCTTCTCTTCATCGCCTCCTATTCTGAATGTCCGTCTGGATAAACGAGAGCATGAAATGAATTCATCCAGTCCAATCTGTATTTGGCTTCTTATTACTGCCGGATTAGCATGGGCAATATACGGAGTTAAATGAAAGATTTATACTCATAGCATATTCATACGTCTATCAACATTGGAATCAGATCAATGAGCTATCAAAGGCTTCTTGTCAATAAGTAGCCGTGACCTCAACAGTCACCAAACTCACGATCTTTAGATTTCGCAATGAACACTTAACCCTTAGAACTAATAGGCCGGCGTCGATTGATGCACTTTTCCACTTCAAACGATTCGCAATTCAGTGCAACGATCATACATGGCATTAATGGCGAATATTTTACTCTAGCCTTGTCTGAATTCCGATTGTCACGAGCAACAAGTCAAAAATAGAATTATTTTGATAAAGCTGAATGTAAATATTATGATGAAATAGAACAAAGAAACGTCGCATATCATAAATGAAAACATTGTTTACTAAAATGTACAAGTGAAGCAAACAACTCAACCAGGATAATTTTCTTTAGGTAGGGAAGTTCACCTAAAATTTACAAAGGATGTATTGAAAAACTGCAGTGGACTCCTCAGTAGTCTCTGTTGTTTCAAGTCACTGAGTCCCATGGTTTCTATGAAACTAACCAAGAAATCGTGAAGAATTAGCAAATGTCGATACTATAAACTTATTTTTCATATAACAGTCACCACAAATCTGAATTACACGCGGTCCATTTAGTAGTCCCGCCACATGGCAGAAATTTCAAGGGTATGAAGAAAACTATATACATATGGCTCTCTTAAACTAACTACAATTGAGGATTATTAAAGTGTCACTAGAAAAACAGAGAAGTGCCCAACAAAGGACCTGACCATTCTGATGGGAGATCTCAATGCCAAGGTTGGAACGGAGAACACTGGATATAAAGACATCATGGGACGACACGGACTGGGAGAAAGGAACGAAAATGGTGAGAGATTTGCAAACCTATGTGCCTTCAATAAACTGGTCATAGGCGGAACTATATTCCCACATAAACGCATACACAAAACCACATGGACTTCACTGAACCACAGTACGCAAAACCAAATTGACCATATCTGCATCAACAAAACGTTCAGGAGGACGACGGAAGACGTGAAAACCAAGAGAGGAGCTGATATAGCATCAGACCATCATTGCTGGTCGCCAAGATGAAATTGAAACTCAAGAAGCACTAGACAACACCACAAAAGTTAAATACGGCTTTTCTTCGGGATACTGACAAACTCAACAAATTCAAGATTGTCCTCAGCAATAGATTCCAGGCAGTTCATGATCTACTCAATGGAGAGCAGCTGGAAAGGGATGAAAGAGGCGATCACTTCAACATGTTATGAGGTTCTGGATCGCAAGAAGCACCATCACAAGGAATGGATCATTGTTGATACACTGGATAAGATTCAAGAAAGGAGGAACAAGAAGGCAACAATCAATACCAGCTGAACAAGAGCAGAAAAAGCCAAGGCACAAGCTGAATACACAGAAGTAAACAAGCAAGTGAAGAGAAGTATCAGAACTGACAAACGTAAATATGTGGAAGATTTAGCAACGACGGTGGAAAAGGCTGCAAGAGAAGAAAAACATGAGACAATTGTATGACACGACAAAGAAACTCTCTGGAAATCGCCGCAAACCAGAACGACCAGTGAAAAGCAAGGAAGGCGAGGTAATCACCAACATTGAAGAGCAACAAAACAGGTGGGTAGAACACTTCAAAGAACCCTCGAATAGACCACCTCCATTGAACCCACCCAATATCGAGGCAGCACCCACGGACCTCCCAATCAATGTTGGCCCACCAACAATTGAAGAAATCAGCATGGCTATCAGGCAAATCAAGAGGGGCAAAGCAGCAGGACCAGGCAACATCCCAGCAGAGGCACTAAAAGCAGACGTGGCGGCAACTGCAAGGATACTCCACATTCTCTTCAATAAGATTTGGGATGAGGAAGAAGTACCAACAGACTGGAAAGAAGGACTTCTGATCAAAATACCGAAGAAAGGCGATCTCAGCAACTGTGATAACTACGGGGGCATCACTCTTCTCTCAATACCGGGAAAAGTCTTCAACAGGGTATTGTTAAACAGGATGAAGGACTCCCTCGATTCTAAGGCAGGCCCAAAATACACAAACCGAACATTCCACTACGTCCAATAGTAGCACTCCCCGGAACGCCAACGTACAATTTGTCAAAAGAAATTTCACGAATACTGAGACATCTAGTAGATTCAGCCAAACACTCCATCAAATCCCCAACACAATTCTTGGACCAAATTAGGGACATTCAAATCAACAACGACGAACTCATGATATCCTTCGACGTAACTGCACTGTTCACCTCAATTGAACCACAGTTAGCAAAAGAAACTATATCCCTGCTACTCAACAACGACACAAATCTCACCAAATACACGACGCTTCAAATTCAAAGTCTACTGGAGCTCATCGATTTATGCCTAACAACATATTTTCAATTCAACAACAAAATCTACAAACAAACAAAAGGGACACCAATGGGATCACCAATATCAGGACTGATCGCAGAAGCAGTGATGCAAAGACTAGAAGCCACGATATTACCAGTGATCAAGCCAAAAATTTGGATTCGCTACGTAGACGACACCTTCGTCATCGTCAAAAAGGATGAACTGGAAAACACATACAAACTGATCAACAACGTTTTCAATGACATCAAGTTCACAATGGAACAGGAGTCAAACAACCAACTAGCATTTTTGGATATATTGATCACTAGAACTGATACAGGAAAACTGGAAACTCAAGTATATAGGAAACCAACCCATACAGATCAAATTCTCAACTACAACAGCAACAACCCAAGGGCTCACAAAATCAACTGCGTACACACATTGTTCAAGAGGGCGAGGACACACTGCAGCACACTGGCAGCACGAAGAAATGAAGAGAAATACCTGAAGGACATATTTCAAAAGAACGGCTACCCAATCAACTTCATCAAAAAGCACCAACGGCACACAGCATCACAACCCAAGTCAAGCACAAAAATCAACAAAAGGATCACCCTACCGTACATACAAGGAATATCAGAAACTGCAACGAGACTGCTGAAAACCTTCGGGATAGGTGTGGCACACAAACCAACAAAATCACTACAATCAATCTTATGCAAACCAAAAGATGAAATAACAAAGGAGAACAAATCAAACATCATCTACAAAATAAACTGTACCAACTGCGACAAACACTACATCGGACAAAGCGGACGTCCCCTCCACCTACGCCTACATGAACATCAATTAGCAGTCAAACGCCATGATATCTCTTCACTTATTTCAATACACGTGGATAACTACGGACACTCATTCGATTGGGAAAATGTAGAAATCTTAGACAGAGGAAACTCCAAAAACACCAGAGAATTTCTAGAAGCCTGGCACTCAGGTCAATCAGCAATCAACAAACATATTGAAATCAATCCAATTTATCAACCAATCAGGAAAACCATGCATAAATATGGGAACAAAAATCAAACCAATGGGAGACACAACCAAAACAAAGAAGTAAACAATGATAAATTTAAGGTCAACAAGAACCAATCAACATCGAGGTGCACAGAACAAGCTGTGAAACACATATGGAGAAATTCGAACACTTCACTTCTATCTGAAGTTTGTGCTGATGATGTCGTTCAGAAGAACGATGAAAGCTCCACGACCAAACCATCCAGCTCAGAGAACAAAACTCCACCAAAAAAAAGGATGAAGGAGTGCGTAGACGCCCAACTTCGTGACCAACAGGCAGGATTCCGTAAGGATAGATCGTGTACAGACCAAATCGCAACTCTACGGATCATTGTGGAACAATCAATTGAATGGAATTCATCACTCCACATCAACTTCATTGACTATGAGAAAGCATTTGATAGCATGGACAGAACAACACTATGGAAGCTTCTTCGTCAATACGGCGTGCCTCAGAAGATAGTCAAGATCATACAGAACTCATATGATGGATTAAACTGAAAAATCCTGCATGAAGGACAAGTCACAGATTCGTTCGAAGTAA
Organism: Schistosoma mattheei; assembly: GCA_944470405.2. Classification (NCBI taxonomy): domain Eukaryota; kingdom Metazoa; phylum Platyhelminthes; class Trematoda; order Strigeidida; family Schistosomatidae; genus Schistosoma; species Schistosoma mattheei. The sequence goes on along the minus strand of OX103943.1, from coordinate 52,985,308 downwards.
AGACCGGTGTTAGGCAAATTTGCTTACTCTCTCCCTTTCTCTTTCTCCTGGTGATCGACTGGATCATGAAGACGTCAACGTCTGAAGGAAAGCACGGGACACAATGGACATCTAGGATGCAGTTGGACGATCTAGACTTCGCACATGATCTGGCCCTTCCGTCCCAAACGCAACAACAAATGCAGGAGATGACCAGTGTGGCAGCAGCTTCAGCAGCAATAGGTCTCAATATACACAAAGGGAAAAGCAGGATTCTCCGATACAACACAGCATGCACCAACCCAATCACAATTGACGGGGAGGATTTGGAAGATGTAAAAACCTTTACATATTTGGGCAGCATTATTGATGAACAGGGTGGATCTGATGCAGATGTGAAGGCGCAGATCGGCAAAGCAAGAGCAGCATATTTACAACTGAGGAACATCTGGCACTCAAAGCAAATGTCAACCAACACCAAGGTCAGGATTTTCAATACAAATGTCAAGACAGTTCTACTGTATGGAGCGGAAACCTGGAGAACTACGAAAGCCATCATCCAGAAAATACAGGTGTTTATTAACAGTTGTCTACGCAAAATACTTCGGATCCGTTGGCCGGACACTATTAGCAACAATGTACTGTGGGAGAGAGAACACACCAGATCCCAGCGGAGGAAGAAATCAAGAAGAAGCGCTGGAAGTGGATAGGACACACATTGAGGAAAGCACCCAAGTGCGTCACAAGACAAGCCCTCACTCGAAATCCTCAAGGCCAAAGGAAAAGAGGAAGACCAAAGAACACATTACGCCGGGAAATGGAAATAGAAATGAGAAAAATGAACAAGAATTGGATGGAACTAGAAAAGAAGGCCCAGGACAGAGTGGGTTGGAGAATGTTGGGAGTAACAGGCGTTAGTAAGTAAGTAAGTAAGAAAAACAGACCTATGCTATACTTTATATTCTTTTTAACAGCGTCTGAATTACATACATCAAAAAAACCAACGCATATCTAGTGTGTATCTGATTAAATTTCATTGGGCAATCAGCATCAACCAAAGTGACTGCTTACTATATATTTCTTAAAGTCAAATTGAACACTAATATGAATAACTTTTTAAATTTTGTGCCAAATGGATGGCAAGCACTAGGAGAATGTTTTCACTTCTAATTAAATTAAATGGCTATTGTTATTAAAAGTGGTTTTGTAGAGATTGGCTAAGTTTGCAAACTGTATTCGTCACAAGTTGATCTCAATTTAAGTACTGCTAAAAATCATGAAGTACTAAACAACTATTTCATCCCAGTATAGAACTCAGTAGTGAACGTCCACGACACCATCAGAAATCAAACCCATATTCTTCAAGTCTAGTGGTGAACATTCGACTAACCGCTAGCTTGACGTCCAATGGTACAATATCAACTTCAATCACATTGAGATAAAACGCAACAAACATCCAAGGCCATTAGTGACAACTGATTAACTTCCGATATGTTTGAACTCCAGCAGTCACAACATACTAAAAATCCATGAATATCATGAAGATATTAGTGAGCTGAATATTATAGTTTAGTTGATGGGATATTGTGCACATTGATTCAGTTCACACAACAAATTTACCAATACAATCTACGGACAATCATGATGATTGTAATTCTAATCACATAACTATATGATAAGAATAAATACAGATAATCAAGTAGAAACATATACCTGGTTTGACAGGATTGCGTAATCTTGTAATAGTAAAGCTTGCAGCTACACCTTCATGATCGGAATAATGTAAACCATAAGGGTCGTCAGGTACTTTACGCATATCTAACCAACACGAATCACAGACAAGTTTAGCATAGGCTATAGTAAAACAGAAATTAAGTAGAATGACAATTCATAAAATATTTTAACTTCTTTATTAATGATGATTAGAATAAAGTAAATATTTTATTACTACGATATATAATTGTTCAAGAAATGTATAAACATATACAATACTATTTGTTCTAATATAAATGAATATTCATATATACAATAAAAACACACATTTTATTATAAAGTTATTGAAGTGATACAAAACAATTAAACATGAGACTTATTTCATATTATAGGATCAAAGGTAGTTAACAGTAAACTGTGAACATGGATACTATGCTGTTTGAGACTCATTATGAAGGCGTATCTGCAATCTTGAGGCAAATGATGCATTATGATAGATTCAAATCAGTGTCACTCACTTTCACAGTTCAAAACGTGATCACTGAGTTACACATATAAAAAAAATTTCAAAATGTGTATTCCCTTTTGTAACACTAAACCACTAGATATTTTAAAGCATTATTATAATATAATTTATCCAAATGTTACTGATATCAAATCAATAATAAAAGTGTAAAAATTCTAGAATAACATACAGATTAACATGACTTAATACATTGTAGTAAGCCCATTGAATTACTGCATTATTTATCTACCCATTGGAATTTAAACACTTAATCCATAATGTAATTTTCTGTGTGATTCTGATTGAGCACATAACTGCACATCAGTTTCTAATCTATTCTCTGATTGGTTGTAATACACAGACAATCAATAATTTATCCACAATCGATTAACACTCATAAATATATATGAATTTTTAACACTCTCACACAAACACACTCTTAGTTTCCCTGTGTGCTTGCTTCCTATACGTTTGCGGATTTTACCAATCTTTAATAATAAACTATCTCTATAACTGGTGTTCAGGCATTTGAATAATCTCGAGTAAATCCATAATTCTACTAAGAGATTTAGCCTGCATTAAATACTCAGTTAACGGGATACTATTTATTGGAGTCAGATATAGGGGAAATTAACCTCTACAACATTAAACTTTAAGCATCTCAGTAACTAAATGTAAATATAAATGAAAAATGTGTTATTTTTTGTTCTCTGATAAATAAAAGTTCAGTTCGTACTGTATTTGTTTGTTCCGATTTTTTTCTCCACGAAATTGTTTATTTCATAAAGTGAAATTATTTAAATAATTAAATTCATTTTTTAATTAATTCATATTATTTAGACAGATTATATATGTATAAATATATCACTTTTTCATTCTATTTGTGTGTGGCCTGTGGTACTGCCCGGGTGCCCAGACCGAAGTAGGTGGTTTTCTTGGGGAGTCACACTCGGAGCCCTCGACCTAAAGGTTTGACCCACAAGACAGTGGAGCAACATAAGGAGATGTAGTCCCTTGGTAGTCAATGACCAACAATTGGTTCATACGCCATTTGTTCTTTCAGGATACTGGAGTCCATGTGCACCATTGGTTTAGAGTCAGGGTTTTCCAACTCTCCTAGGTGGGTCCTCCATATCCACCAACCCGGTAAAGCGTTGACCATTCGCTTTTTGTCTTCTCAATTTCGCAAACAACACCCCCGTCACGAGAAGGCAATGAATAGGACTTCCCTGAAAGAGGCTGTATACGCGTGGCCGTGTGATAGCATTTCGAGAGGGAGTGAGGGCCCCCCCCACTCCCGGCCATACCAGGACATTTGGGAGCATATATCACTAAGTAACACCGTAGATTTAAAAAAACCTGATATATTGAGTAATCAATTAGAAAATGAAGGTAGAATTTATCAGTGATAACTTTAAAAAAATTTCAGTTTCAGTTTTACAATAATCTTTTATTTTGAACTTAAACATTATGATTTTTTTATGCTTAACTGATTTTTAATCTCATAGTTACTAATTTAAAAAATGTATTATACATTCTAAATCTATTTTAAGCTGATTTGTGTTTAGAGGATAAAGTATTTTATAAAAGAATTAAGCATATCTGATAATTCTTATCTGCTTATGCAATTGACATTCTTCAGACTATATAATAGTATAAGAGATAGTATTTTTAATAGTTGAGATCATGAATCAATTGAAGTTAGACCATCATGGAAAATCTGAAAGCAATGGACGGCCGTTTCGTCCTATTGTGCGACTACACAGCAGTGTGCGTCCACGATCCACGATCTCACAAGATGGGATAGTGGATGTACAATGCTGAGAAATCCGACAATAGGACAAAAGACCGTCCAGTGCTTCCAGGTTTTCCATGGTGGTCTAGCTTCAATTGACTCATGAACTCAACTATTAAGATTACTATAATATCCACAAAACCCCTTCTGATATTAAAATATTTTTGTTTAGAAAGCAAACAAAAAAACAACTTTCTTAAAATGTATAGTTCACAAAAAGATAATTGAAAGTTGTCTATTATATATAGATTTGTTTTACAACTAAAATATTGGCAGAAAGGATCAATTATGTAGCAATCTCTTCATTCTCAAACTAACATCAAATGGAGAAGTGTTGGAAAATTTAAGGGAGGGATTGTAATTGTGGACTGACGAGAGGTTTCAGATGGTACATTAAAAATTTCGATAGCGTAATAAGAAGACGAAGATTATCAGAACTATGTGATATATTAGTGCAATACGAAGCGTCGACCGTTCGATTACTAACCAATAAGTACATTCGGAATCGCCAAACAAAAAGTATTCAATTGTTAGAAAAATAATATCCTAACATCAATAGTTCACCCTAAATGAAATTAGTCTGTGATGAAACACTATACTTACACTGTACACTTAATTCAATCAGTTATAATCAATATTGGGCTTGACACAAATGCACATTACCACAAGTTCTAATACCAAATTAATATAATGAAATAAAATTAACAAAATGAATAAAAAAGCAGTCCGAATAATAGTAATATTAATGACTAAAATTGGATAATACACTTCAAAAAAAAAAAAAAAGAAATGAGACGATACACATAACGTAATATTGAAACTCAAGATCTAGAAGACGATTAAGAGTGTCACTGTGACCGATTCTAGGTCATGTTTAATTACTGACCATAATCATTTTCTTGAACATTAAGTCAGGTAGTTTTCAGTTACTAACATGGATCGTAGATGAGCACTACTGAGGTGTCCCATACTAGGATGAAACGACCACCTAGTGTTTCTAGATTTTCAATGGTGGTCTAACATTCATCAGTTCATGATCTCAATTAAAAACTGAAATTCATATTACTTACACTACTATTTCTTTTTATTGAAATACACACCTAAAAACTACTTACGTAGGTAGCATCTAAATGAGATTTATAAAATGTATTCATACTCATATATACATATGTATATGTATAGAGATTATGAAAAATTAATTGACAGATTTAGAACCACAAAAAACCAGCGTAACATATTTTTCTTCCAAAAAAAGAATTCATAATAATTATCTTCATGTGGATAAAAATAGTGTTGAATTTGATTTTGGTTATTTCATGCCACACGTCGAATTGTTTTAAATATATAATCTATTTTTCTACGCAAATACTATTTTTAAGGATATCCGAAAATAGTAATTACGCATGTATTAGGTTAATTGTGATTTCTTCCTAAAATCTGTAAACCATACAGTAAATAATTCATTTGCAAAGTGTTCACTAATTGTCTCAGATTTCGGAATCCCTTCATTTTCACATCAATTGCTTCCTGTCCCTGCTTTTTTTCCTCCTCGATCTTCTACTGCCAGACATTCTATTCCTGACTAGCGTAAAATACTACTTATGTCAATATGTTAAATTTTTCAACTTCAAAAGACTTGAATATTTAACATTCTATATCAGTCATAAACACTATAGAACCTGTTTCGGTTGAAGTTGCCACACTATATAAATTATCAAAATAAATGTCACAATGGTGGGAATAGTAAGAGTAACAATGGTGACAGAAAAGATAAGACATAAACAGTAAGATTTAAGAATGAGAAATTAAAAATTAAGGTAATCTTAGAGCTTGAAATCTAAGAGAAGATAGAGAGTGAATTTGTAACATTTTCAACCATTAGGCCAGATAGTCTAGTGGACCACAAGTAGGGAATCTGTACCTACCAACACAAATCACAAACTGATACCATGTCGTGGTTTTGGTGTCCCTAGATTTCTTCCAGTTTACTCTGACATCAGTAAACGTCGCACGTCGAGGTAAACCATGGTTAGACATAAGTAATACAACATTCATGCTACCTCACTTGATTGAGTTTAACAAACTCAACCGATTTTTTATTTTCCCTAGTACCCTGAATTCGGCCTACATAGAAGAAAGGCATGATTGTTAGCGAAATTTTCAAGGAAAATACCTTACAAATATCACTAAACCTATTCACATTTCCAACTTTAGTTAATTCTAAACATAAAAAGTGACAATTATTCAACTGATTCACCTCCAAACTTGGTCAATGTTCACAATAATTTTGTAGTCCGACTGGTAATCTTAAAACTCCAATGGAAAGCTAGTGACTAGTAAATATCTAAGATGTTTTCAGTTGCACACAAATAAATTATTCTGGTAAACAAGAGGGCAGTTCTAAATACCGAAACCGATTCATAAGGAACTTAGTATTGTGATGATATTAAGATGATAAAGAAGCTGGTGAAGACCATGGTGTAAATGAGTAGTATGTAGATTGCCTGCTACTTGATCTTTCATTCTTTATGCCAGATTTACAAAAAAGAAACATCATATAACTAGATCTCTCAAAATATATTGATTTATTGTAACAAAAAAGACATTCTAAACTCTGAAGTTATTGTGCAATTACAAGTGTTCATACAGTGACATTTTGGTTATGAATGCTGCCCATCAAGTTGCAATGTGGTTACTAGTCTGAGTAGCTCGATATTGTATGCACTATGATGAGGTTTAAGATCCTGAAAAGTGCTAAATAGCACTAAACTTTGCTCCAAGTTTTCTAATCGACCACCTTACATTTTAAGCTAGAATATTCTAGATTAGAAAGGTTCATCCTACTTTTATGAAGAATGTAGTGTAAAACAAAAAGAAAATTGAGGTTATTTTCTTTTTCTACCTAGATACTAATGAACGACATAATCTCTAGGATCTCAACTAATGAAGTTCTTACGGACCAATTTAATACTGATCGCATAAAACTGTTTCGTTCCATACAATGAACAACTACTTACTTCTTATACCTATTAGTATTGGCGAATAATGCAGAGTGAAGAGGTCTATGAGACGGTGTGTTCGTAAGTCAGTTTCATCAGAAAAAAAACGATGGTAATGATGATGGAACCAAGTGACTAATCAATCAACATTATTTAAAGGGATATAAAACCAAAAAAGGATAAATCAATCCAATAACAATAATATCATCACCATCATTATCTTACATGGTATATGAAATGAATCTATTATTGATGGCCCAGAACGATAAAATATGTAATCTAATCTTTCACCATTTCCATATGTATTTGTCCAAAGTTGATTACGATAAGGATTATCAGCTCGATCACACGTACATCCCTCTGACTCTAATTCTGTAATATTTGTGTTCTTCAAAGCAACAGCCTATATATATGCACATATTTTTTTATTTTATGGACGAAAAAGAATGGAAAACATAAGAAAAATCAGCAATTTTAATTTTTTGGAAAAAAAAGTCACTATTATTTTTTAAATGGCACATCAGTCAGACTGGCTCATCTATGGTTATTGTATGAGGACTTCAGTCTTTGATTATAGACTCAGAAGACCTGTCAGATAGAATTATATCTAGTTTCAAGATCCTAACTAGTGTCGCAGTCAGTCTAACAACTTAAACCGGAAGCTTTGAAGTTAATCTACCTGGTCCTTTCCAAATTCGTTGAGTCAATAGGCTTACCTCAATTTCTCATTCAGATTGTTTGGAAAGTGGTTAACCACATAGTAGTTGAAGTTAGCTGAGCTGTTTTTCGGAAAGTTTCACCCATCGTCCCAATTTTCCAGCCTGACAGTGGACCAAAGTATATGCTTCTACTGAGATCGTTGCACTAACAACTGATTCTATAACACCTGCGTCCTGATATATCTAATCAGTTACCAACTATTATCTATCCAATCAGCCTGTCCCATTTCTTTTGTTTTTTTCACCAACAACTCAAAATCATATCACAGCTGTTTTCATAGCTGTTTTGATATTTTACCATGCTTAACATTATTCTAGACCAAACGTCTCTTTATTTGTTTTTGAAATACACTCTTGATCTTCACATAATCAAGATGAACACTAGAGTCTTTCGGTAAGACGCATGCCCACACCACAACACGATCCGAGTCTAAATATAAGCTCCAGAACAAGCGGGGTTCTCCTACAGAGCCCCTCAAGCGATAGTTGATGTAAATATGGTTTATTCGTGTCAATTCTATGGTTAATCATGTTAAATATTTCTCTTTATTCTTGACAATGATTTTGCTAGAAACAAATTATTACCTGAGAATAGTTTCAACATGCCCTTCTTTTTATCTGTTCGGTGATCCGGGACACTAAAAGGTACATCTAATTATTTTCTAGCTTCATTTACCCTAACCAATTGACCATCATAATAATCTTCTACGATTACTGTCTGAGGATTTAACTGGTTTTAAAACGGATGTAAAGCTTCATAAAAATTTCATTTCTTACTTTTGTCAAAAGGGAGTGAGTGAAAGGGTATACTGAGATGAAGGTTAACGATGTGTATCTTAATCTGTTCAAGTTTTTAAAGGTTCTGTTGATCTAAAAAGCACACAAGCGACTGTCTAATGAAATATATCTCAGAAGCGACTGTTGTACTACGGGGCTTAGTACTGCATTTACGTTAACCAGAGCACGATAAGTAGGGATGACGTCTCCAGATGTACGAAGGGTAAGTCGTCTTCGTCCATAATTGATTAGGTGAGGTCAATTGCAAGTTTCGGAGAGTTATATATATATATATATATATATATATATATATATATATATATATATATATATATATATATATATATATATATATATTAATGCCACAATATCCTAGAGTCCTAACTAGTAAACTACTAAGTTGTAACATTCACTAACACATATAGTGACATATACAGTTGACAAATAACCAACAGTGAATAATGTAGCTAATTTGCCAAGTCTTTCTTTCTCATCAGTACATTTGTAGAAACTATTTATGCCACTCAACTGCCTAAAATGAAATATAGCAAGATTTGAATCTATCAATAAAATATCAAATGGTTTTAACCTTTTAAACTATTGTTTCATTAAAATATAATCAACAATATACATAACAAGAAAAACTTTCCACATTTTAAAAACTGTCATTATTAGCATAAAATAGTATATAATAATGTACAGACCATAATAAATAGAAATTACTATACTACTTCTAATGGATATTCAATGTAATAATATAATCAGCTGATAATAGATCAATAGTAATTCTTTTTTCAAATATCATATTTATCACACGAGTTAACCACATGAATATTCTAAAATAACTATTCCCATTACATGATACTATGATAATAATGATGATATCTGATTACATCTTGTTTTTTCTGAACTAAAATTATATAAGATTATTTAGAAACATGAAAATATGTATATTTAATTGTAATTTTTACTTAGAAAGATCTTCCATACACGTATCCCTATAATATATATATATATATATATGAAAATGTGGGCCCCGCTTATTCTCCAACAATTTAAGATGTGGTTGATTGGGAAATAGTTTCCGATGCAGAATAATATCATTCGTAGAGGACTAGCAACAGTCAAGAACTACATAATTGGACTCATTTTAAACAATCTTTCCTCTTTTCTCATACGTAAGTTTTAGATAAAAATTATCAACTTGTGAAAAAAAAGTTAATATATCAGTGAAGATGGGTCTTGAAGATAATAACTTCATTAATAATCTCAAATTGAGTTAAGCTTAAAGTGATACTTACCATTGGCTAAGTTATAAAGTTATTATTAAATGTATGATCACATGTTTAATGATCCAGACAGTATCAAAATTTCGCATTGGTGAAGGTTTTTAATCATGATTAGGATACTGAAAATTCACTGGTTGATTTTAGCCGATAAAGAAAATGCTCTTAAAGCACTTCCTTTATATTAAAACATAACCAGAGAGTACTGGGTAGCTGTTTTGTGCTAGCATGAAACTCCTCAGAAGTGAACATCGGTGACCCAAACACGGTTCGAACCCGCGTCCTTCAGGTCTTCCAGTGAATGTATAATGGACTATATTCAGAGCAGCAATTATAAAGTAATTGAAACAGTTAAATTTCAACTAGGTTACTGGTTCGAACCCTGCTAAACTCATACCAGTTTAGACATTCAAGTAGTACCACTAGTTCTCAAATAAAAATATATAGCCTAATATAATAGCTTAATACACGAAACTGCAATCGAATATCAAGTTTTAGAAAAAAGTTATAGTAATTACTTAATAACTAGTATAATGAGAAGGCATTTCATACTATAGTGATAGACAACCGTAGAATACATTATAACAATAGAACGTTCTGAGCTATCACGTTTATTAAACAATACGAAAAGACAAGGAAATGGAAAAATGAAAATAAATATGAGGCAAATCAGTAACAGAATAACAAAATGATTGAGAATTAATTATTTAAGTCATACTATTTTTATAACAGATAGTGATATTAAACGGCTGTTCCAGCCAAATTAGATATGGAGCGTTAGAGCTTATAACTTACAATTTGAAAACTAATTATCTTAACTAATAATCCGTTGCATAATAGTGAATGAATCTAAATAATAATGGTTCAGTCAGTCAGCTACAACGTAGGACCAGGCACATATACATATATGCATCGGTTCAAGTTCCCATATCTAATTAACACACCAAGATGAACACAAAAGCCATAGAAGTAGTTAATTCAGTGGTGGTAAGATATAAAAGAAAGATTGCATATAAGGACATAGTCCGGGAAGACAGAATTAGTTCGTAGAGAGAAAGATATAAAGTGATTTTAATCTCTTAGTTTAAGGGAAGACATGGAGTGTATACACCAACGCCATTGTGATCGATTCTGAGCCATGTCACCCAGAGTCTCCAACCATTGTTTACGATAGTCACATGAACCCCGACCAAATAGTCTGCATCTACCTACATGGCTAAGACTAGAAGTTAGTGACTTCAAAGACTGATGCCACGTTTTGGTTTGGCAGCCCTAATTTTCTTCCAAATATCCCAAACCCTAATCAGGATTGCGTGTCGTGGTAATCGGTGTTCAGGCATACGTAACACGTGGCCCAACCATCTCGGTCGATGAAGATTAACAACCTCATCAACTGCTTACGAGTATCTTCTACCCTCAATGGCCACGTCTCGCAGCCGTAAAGTAGAATAGAACAAACTGCTGCACAGTATACTCGTCCCTTAATTGATAGGCGGATATCTCGCCTTCGAAATAGGTCACGTAAGTTTGCAAGAGCCGAACGAACTTTTCGAATCCATGTTGAGATTTCGTCGGACACCAAAACTTCCAAGTTGAGTGAAGTTGTCTACGCAGCATACATAAATAGTACCACTTTCTAGAGTCTCAGCCAAGTAGGTCTGCTGACCGATTTGACATAGGGTGCGTACATTGAAGGCTCCAATGTGTAGTGTGGAGCGAGGTTTCAGTAGACCTGAGACAGTGTTTTGAGCACTAGAATCGTTGGCTATGGTGACACTTGAGTGGGAAGCCGAAAAAAGAAGTTTAGAGTTTGATTATGAATACAGTGGTCTTGAGTGCTGTTACAGGTATGAGGGCGGTTATTACTTCCCGATTGCCCACACCATGGAAGGATTTTCCTGGAGGTACCTGAAAAGGAAATTAGATTAGAGGTGGTCTTAGTGACCTGGGAGCGTGACACCTTACTGCCGGAGACGGATATTCGTGGGATAAGGCGAGGTGTGCATTTTTAGGGTCGACCTTTTCTAACCCCACCCCTCCTTGTGGGAAGGCAGCATCGCTGCCATGCTGGTTGTCTGAAGGAAACACCTTACTGCTGTCACACCTCTGTACAGTCAGCAGTACGACTTCGCCTTCGGACCTTGGTTTTGCTGCTTTTAGTCTTACCGTTCTTCAATCGACCTATCTGACATGATAGGACCTTGAGGAACGATTGTTACAGGCAGTATAGCTCGATTGGTTCATTAAGATAGGCGAGCTCGACCACTACGTCAACGTAGTAACAACGGTCGGGAATCATGATGGTTAATTTGTAAACTATATCATGTGGTGTTGCTCATCAGGCTTTGATGATTATATTCAGACAGCTCACAATTTCCGAAAATACACATGCCTTAAAAAATTTACTACATATTATTTGTCTGAAAAGTTTGATGATATCTTAGAGACAATAACCGGATTCACAAAACATTTTAACAATAAAAAATAACTTAATAATGTGTAGCATATCGAAACATAATTCAGTTTACTTCCATATTGATAAAATATATTGCTAACTGTTAATTGATAATATAAATGGTTGAAGTTAGACATTAACACCTTTGGTTGCTGGTTCAGTAGTTTAGAGGTTATGTGTTTGCGCAAGAAACCGTGGATACGCACTGCTGAGTCCCATACCAAGAAGAAACAGCCGTCCAGTACTTCTACGTTTCTATTGGTGATCTAACATTGATCGATTCATGATCTCAATAAAAAAACTCAATCTCTACAACCCCATATTGATAATATGAATGTACTTTATTTTACTACAAAATCATTAGTTTATGTTTTAGCAAATTCTTTTCTTTCCTTCATGTTCATGCATCAATTTACTTTACACTTTTATAAATGAAACCTATACATATTGCTCTAAATACTAACATATCAACAATAATATACAACAGATAAAATTACTAACAACTGGACATACCTATGATGTTATTTTATGTAACTCAACTATTGGTTTACAGTAAATTTACTACAAAAATGTTATAAAAAAAAGGTTGAACAGCTATAACTTTATGAACATTTGAAATATAATATTTAACACATCTAGTATAAATGTTAATTAAGTTGATTAATTTCATACACATAGTTCCCTTTATTATTTTAAAGAGAGCAAGAACAAAAATTGGTGCAGAATAATATGAATTCATTTTATTTCGTTAGGTTCTCATCAGCTGCTTACAACCTAAATTATTTAAAATTCAACATTATTACAGATATTGACATATTTATATATAAGAGTGTGATTAAGGATCAATACATGTGTATGATGATGTAGCAAAGATTCAGATAGAGTTAATGAGCTCATAAAATGTTTGATTCGAATAAATAAATAAAGTTAGAGAGGGAAAGTTCTAGAACATTGAAATAGTGATTAGAACTCATGAAAATTGATTAATGGTAATAAAGAAAATATGAATTGAAATCAATCAGTTATGTATGATGTAATTTATATTTCAGAAAGAGTTGCAATAATGACGTAATAAATAAATAAATAGGAGCAAATTAATAGAAAGAGTGGGGGTTATTGTTACCAGGGTAAAGAAAGATTTATTACTGTCTCTTTTTGTATACATAGATCTGGTTTTAAACGTTTGATTGCTAACGCTTCAGCGAATTTCAAAAGGTTCGAGTTTGATTGTTTGTTAATCACCTTGAAGGACTTCAGTATATCAGCTTTATGTCCTGTATCAAGGAGATGTCTTGCGATAGCACTGTTGAATGCGTTCAATCCATTTAACCTTAAACTTTTCGGAATATGTTCTTTGAATCGGACGTAGGCTCTCCTTTCTGTTCTACCAATGTAACTGCTTTGGCAGGTACATGTAAATTTGTATACACAGTTGGTGGTAACATGAAAGGGATACCTATCGACCTTTGATTGTGTCAAAGAGCATGTTGTTTTGGACAGGACAATCAATTTCGCTGCAGGATAAGTTCTTGTCAGTGCAGTTTTTAGTCTCATATTGATTGATCCTGTGACATCGTCACCTTTGAATTGAAGTTGAATAAAAATAGGCTTTTTATTTGCTGTAATTTCTTTCGGCTTTTTAACTTCACATTTGCCGTATTTCTCAATAAATTTCAGTGGGTATCCGTTATTCTTTAAACATTTTTTAACATTCATAACTTCCTCTTCTAGTGTATCGGAAGTACATATTCTTTCTGTTCTGTAAAACAGTGTTTTGACCAGTGCCTTTTTGTAACTGATTGGACAAAAGCTATTGAAATTAAGATAACTACCATTCCATGTGTCTTTCTTATAAACTGAACGTTGAACTGTACCATCTTTTCTTCTTTTCATCGCGATATCGAGAAAATGGAACTTGTTTTCTTTTTCATGTTCCATAGTGAAATGGATATTCGGATGTGCTTCATTGAAAAACTCTAGCAGATTTATTGCATGTTGTTTATTATTACATACGATGAAGGTATCATCAACATATCTCGAATAATACGTCATTTCATCAATCGCTCGTTTGAGTTTGGTTCTTTCGAGGTTAGCCATGAAAATATCTGCTAGGATAGGACCTAACGGACTTCCCATCGCTACACCATCGATTTGTTTGTATATGATATCGTTGAACTGGAACTGAACATCTTTTGTACAAATGAGTAATAGTCGTTTGAATTCTGGTACTGGTAGAGGTAGGATGTCAGAATGTTGACAAATTATGTCTATGGTCTCAAGAAGTGGTATTTTTGTAAACAAAGATGTTACATCAAAAGAAACCATAAACTTACCGGCAATATTTATGTGATTCATGCTGTCAGCAAATACAAATGAATCCTTTAGTGTATAGGTGGCTAATCGTTGACGCACTGGTTCTAACTTATCTGCCAACCATCGTGCAACTTTGTGGTATGGTGAATTGATCATTGACAAAATAGGTCTAAGAGGATAACCTTGTTTATGTATTTTCGGTAATCCATACATGTGGGGCAAACGAGACCCACGAGGTCGTAGATTATTGTAAGTAGAGTTATCGATCATTTTCTTTTTCAGAAGATCTCTGAGTACTTTGGTGATTCTTTTCTCAATGGAATCAGTTAAGTCTTTGTTACTTTTCTCTAACTTGAATCTCATATGGTCATTCAAGATGGACTTCATCTTAAAAACATAATCTGTTTTGTTCATTAGAACAACACTTGAGCCTTTGTCTGACCGTAATATCATTATATCGTCATTTCGTTTAATATTTCGTAATGCTGTTTGGTGGTCTTTGGATAAAAGCTTAGACTGTGGTGCGGGTGAAACAAGATATTGGTTTGCAATATCGACTAGTTTAGATTTAAACCAGCCTTTCTTTTCTTCACTAACTGGGTGCAACTCTTTAATTTGATCAAATAAATTCTCAAATTGAGTTTCTGTGTCGATTCTGTCGGCATGTGTTTTGGGGATATGAAATTTAAATCCAAGTGACAAGGCTTCTGTTTCTGTCTGATTTAACTTCATTGTTGATAGATTATAGAGAAACTTTTCGGGGTTTTCCGGAAAGCCAAAACATAATTGTTCCTTTGACAGAGTCTTTGACAAAGTTACGTGGAAATTCTTGCATATTTTGCTTTGCAGATCTTGTATAAAGTTGATAAATTTTATGCGACATACGATACTTAGATTGTCGATTAATTCATTAAAGGCATTAGTTTCTGCCCTCAAACGTTCAATCAGTAACTTTGTTGATTCAATGTGAGATTTTGTGATGCGTCGAAGATTTTTAAGAGAAGGCGGAAGTTTAAATGAGCGTAAGGACTTTAAGAACTGACGTGGGAAACGGCATGACTTGAGACATTCATCAAAAAACTTTAGTCGAGTTATTTCTCTCGATATTCTGCAGCGTATTGTCACCAGGCGATTCAGTGACTTGAATGACTGTGCAGGGAGACGCATTTTGAGGAATTTCATACACATAGTTCCCTTTATTATTTTAAAGAGAGCAAGAACAAAAATTGGTGCAGAATAATATGAATTCATTTTATTTCGTTAGGTTCTCATCAGCTGCTTACAACCTAAATTATTTAAAATTCAACATTATTACAGATATTGACATATTTATATATAAGAGTGTGATTAAGGATCAATACATGTGTATGATGATGTAGCAAAGATTCAGATAGAGTTAATGAGCTCATAAAATGTTTGATTCGAATAAATAAATAAAGTTAGAGAGGGAAAGTTCTGGAACATTGAAACAGTGATTAGAACTCATGAAAATTGATTAATGGTAATAAAGAAAATATGAATTGAAATCAATCAGTTATGTATGATGTAATTTATATTTCAGAAAGAGTTGCAATAATGACGTAATAAATAAATAAACAGGAGCAAATTAATAGAAAGAGTGGGGGTTATTGTTACCAGGGTAAAGAATAATAATAATAATAATAATAATAATAATAATAATAATAACGGATACCCACAGAAATTTATTGAGAAATACGGCAAATGTGAAGTTAAAAAGCCGAAAGAAATTACAGCAAATAAAAAGCCTATTTTTATTCAACTTCAATTCAAAGGTGACGATGTCACAGGATCAATCAATATGAGACTAAAAACTGCACTGACAAGAACTTATCCTGCAGCAAAATTGATTGTCCTGTCCAAAACAACATGCTCTTTGACACAATCAAAGGTCGATAGGTATCCCTTTCATGTTACCACCAACTGTGTATACAAATTTACATGTACCTGCCAAAGCAGTTACATTGGTAGAACAGAAAGGAGAGCCTACGTCCGATTCAAAGAACATATTCCGAAAAGTTTAAGGTTAAATGGATTGAACGCATTCAACAGTGCTATCGCCAGACATCTCCTTGATACAGGACATAAAGCTGATATACTGAAGTCCTTCAAGGTGATTAACAAACAATCAAACTCGAACCTTTTGAAATTCGCTGAAGCGTTAGCAATCAAACGTTTAAAACCAGATCTATGTATACAAAAAGAGACAGTAATAAATCTTTCTTTACCCTGGTAACAATAACCCCCACTCTTTCTATTAATTTGCTCCTATTTATTTATTTATTACGTCATTATTGCAACTCTTTCTGAAATATAAATTACATCATACATAACTGATTGATTTCAATTCATATTTTCTTTATTACCATTAATCAATTTTCATGAGTTCTAATCACTATTTCAATGTTCCAGAACTTTCCCTCTCTAACTTTATTTATTTATTCGAATCAAACATTTTATGAGCTCATTAACTCTATCTGAATCTTTGCTACATCATCATACACATGTATTGATCCTTAATCACACTCTTATATATAAATATGTCAATATCTGTAATAATGTTGAATTTTAAATAATTTAGGTTGTAAGCAGCTGATGAGAACCTAACGAAATAAAATGAATTCATATTATTCTGCACCAATTTTTGTTCTTGCTCTCTTTAAAATAATAAAGGGAACTATGTGTATGAAATTCCTCAAAATGCGTCTCCCTGCACAGTCATTCAAGTCACTGAATCGCCTGGTGACAATACGCTGCAGAATATCGAGAGAAATAACTCGACTAAAGTTTTTTGATGAATGTCTCAAGTCATGCCGTTTCCCACGTCAGTTCTTAAAGTCCTTACGCTCATTTAAACTTCCGCCTTCTCTTAAAAATCTTCGACGCATCACAAAATCTCACATTGAATCAACAAAGTTACTGATTGAACGTTTGAGGGCAGAAACTAATGCCTTTAATGAATTAATCGACAATCTAAGTATCGTATGTCGCATAAAATTTATCAACTTTATACAAGATCTGCAAAGCAAAATATGCAAGAATTTCCACGTAACTTTGTCAAAGACTCTGTCAAAGGAACAATTATGTTTTGGCTTTCCGGAAAACCCCGAAAAGTTTCTCTATAATCTATCAACAATGAAGTTAAATCAGACAGAAACAGAAGCCTTGTCACTTGGATTTAAATTTCATATCCCCAAAACACATGCCGACAGAATCGACACAGAAACTCAATTTGAGAATTTATTTGATCAAATTAAAGAGTTGCACCCAGTTAGTGAAGAAAAGAAAGGCTGGTTTAAATCTAAACTAGTCGATATTGCAAACCAATATCTTGTTTCACCCGCACCACAGTCTAAGCTTTTATCCAAAGACCACCAAACAGCATTACGAAATATTAAACGAAATGACGATATAATGATATTACGGTCAGACAAAGGCTCAAGTGTTGTTCTAATGAACAAAACAGATTATGTTTTTAAGATGAAGTCCATCTTGAATGACCATATGAGATTCAAGTTAGAGAAAAGTAACAAAGACTTAACTGATTCCATTGAGAAAAGAATCACCAAAGTACTCAGAGATCTTCTGAAAAAGAAAATGATCGATAACTCTACTTACAATAATCTACGACCTCGTGGGTCTCGTTTGCCCCACATGTATGGATTACCGAAAATACATAAACAAGGTTATCCTCTTAGACCTATTTTGTCAATGATCAATTCACCATACCACAAAGTTGCACGATGGTTGGCAGATAAGTTAGAACCAGTGCGTCAACGATTAGCCACCTATACACTAAAGGATTCATTTGTATTTGCTGACAGCATGAATCACATAAATATTGCCGGTAAGTTTATGGTTTCTTTTGATGTAACATCTTTGTTTACAAAAATACCACTTCTTGAGACCATAGACATAATTTGTCAACATTCTGACATCCTACCTCTACCAGTACCAGAATTCAAACGACTATTACTCATTTGTACAAAAGATGTTCAGTTCCAGTTCAACGATATCATATACAAACAAATCGATGGTGTAGCGATGGGAAGTCCGTTAGGTCCTATCCTAGCAGATATTTTCATGGCTAACCTCGAAAGAACCAAACTCAAACGAGCGATTGATGAAATGACGTATTATTCGAGATATGTTGATGATACCTTCATCGTATGTAATAATAAACAACATGCAATAAATCTGCTAGAGTTTTTCAATGAAGCACATCCGAATATCCATTTCACTATGGAACATGAAAAAGAAAACAAGTTCCATTTTCTCGATATCGCGATGAAAAGAAGAAAAGATGGTACAGTTCAACGTTCAGTTTATAAGAAAGACACATGGAATGGTAGTTATCTTAATTTCAATAGCTTTTGTCCAATCAGTTACAAAAAGGCACTGGTCAAAACACTGTTTTACAGAACAGAAAGAATATGTACTTCCGATACACTAGAAGAGGAAGTTATGAATGTTAAAAAATGTTTAAAGAATAACGGATACCCACTGAAATTTATTGAGAAATACGGCAAATGTGAAGTTAAAAAGCCGAAAGAAATTACAGCAAATAAAAAGCCTATTTTTATTCAACTTCAATTCAAAGGTGACGATGTCACAGGATCAATCAATATGAGACTAAAAACTGCACTGACAAGAACTTATCCTGCAGCGAAATTGATTGTCCTGTCCAAAACAACATGCTCTTTGACACAATCAAAGGTCGATAGGTATCCCTTTCATGTTACCACCAACTGTGTATACAAATTTACATGTACCTGCCAAAGCAGTTACATTGGTAGAACAGAAAGGAGAGCCTACGTCCGATTCAAAGAACATATTCCGAAAAGTTTAAGGTTAAATGGATTGAACGCATTCAACAGTGCTATCGCCAGACATCTCCTTGATACAGGACATAAAGCTGATATACTGAAGTCCTTCAAGGTGATTAACAAACAATCAAACTCGAACCTTTTGAAATTCGCTGAAGCGTTAGCAATCAAACGTTTAAAACCAGATCTATGTATACAAAAAGAGACAGTAATAAATCTTTCTTTACCCTGGTAACAATAACCCCCACTCTTTCTATTAATTTGCTCCTATTTATTTATTTATTACGTCATTATTGCAACTCTTTCTGAAATATAAATTACATCATACATAACTGATTGATTTCAATTCATATTTTCTTTATTACCATTAATCAATTTTCATGAGTTCTAATCACTATTTCAATGTTCCAGAACTTTCCCTCTCTAACTTTATTTATTTATTCGAATCAAACATTTTATGAGCTCATTAACTCTATCTGAATCTTTGCTACATCATCATACACATGTATTGATCCTTAATCACACTCTTATATATAAATATGTCAATATCTGTAATAATGTTGAATTTTAAATAATTTAGGTTGTAAGCAGCTGATGAGAACCTAACGAAATAAAATGAATTCATATTATTCTGCACCAATTTTTGTTCTTGCTCTCTTTAAAATAATAAAGGGAACTATGTGTATGAAATTCCTCAAAATGCGTCTCCCTGCACAGTCATTCAAGTCACTGAATCGCCTGGTGACAATACGCTGCAGAATATCGAGAGAAATAACTCGACTAAAGTTTTTTGATGAATGTCTCAAGTCATGCCGTTTCCCACGTCAGTTCTTAAAGTCCTTACGCTCATTTAAACTTCCGCCTTCTCTTAAAAATCTTCGACGCATCACAAAATCTCACATTGAATCAACAAAGTTACTGATTGAACGTTTGAGGGCAGAAACTAATGCCTTTAATGAATTAATCGACAATCTAAGTATCGTATGTCGCATAAAATTTATCAACTTTATACAAGATCTGCAAAGCAAAATATGCAAGAATTTCCACGTAACTTTGTCAAAGACTCTGTCAAAGGAACAATTATGTTTTGGCTTTCCGGAAAACCCCGAAAAGTTTCTCTATAATCTATCAACAATGAAGTTAAATCAGACAGAAACAGAAGCCTTGTCACTTGGATTTAAATTTCATATCCCCAAAACACATGCCGACAGAATCGACACAGAAACTCAATTTGAGAATTTATTTGATCAAATTAAAGAGTTGCACCCAGTTAGTGAAGAAAAGAAAGGCTGGTTTAAATCTAAACTAGTCGATATTGCAAACCAATATCTTGTTTCACCCGCACCACAGTCTAAGCTTTTATCCAAAGACCACCAAACAGCATTACGAAATATTAAACGAAATGACGATATAATGATATTACGGTCAGACAAAGGCTCAAGTGTTGTTCTAATGAACAAAACAGATTATGTTTTTAAGATGAAGTCCATCTTGAATGACCATATGAGATTCAAGTTAGAGAAAAGTAACAAAGACTTAACTGATTCCATTGAGAAAAGAATCACCAAAGTACTCAGAGATCTTCTGAAAAAGAAAATGATCGATAACTCTACTTACAATAATCTACGACCTCGTGGGTCTCGTTTGCCCCACATGTATGGATTACCGAAAATACATAAACAAGGTTATCCTCTTAGACCTATTTTGTCAATGATCAATTCACCATACCACAAAGTTGCACGATGGTTGGCAGATAAGTTAGAACCAGTGCGTCAACGATTAGCCACCTATACACTAAAGGATTCATTTGTATTTGCTGACAGCATGAATCACATAAATATTGCCGGTAAGTTTATGGTTTCTTTTGATGTAACATCTTTGTTTACAAAAATACCACTTCTTGAGACCATAGACATAATTTGTCAACATTCTGACATCCTACCTCTACCAGTACCAGAATTCAAACGACTATTACTCATTTGTACAAAAGATGTTCAGTTCCAGTTCAACGATATCATATACAAACAAATCGATGGTGTAGCGATGGGAAGTCCGTTAGGTCCTATCCTAGCAGATATTTTCATGGCTAACCTCGAAAGAACCAAACTCAAACGAGCGATTGATGAAATGACGTATTATTCGAGATATGTTGATGATACCTTCATCGTATGTAATAATAAACAACATGCAATAAATCTGCTAGAGTTTTTCAATGAAGCACATCCGAATATCCATTTCACTATGGAACATGAAAAAGAAAACAAGTTCCATTTTCTCGATATCGCGATGAAAAGAAGAAAAGATGGTACAGTTCAACGTTCAGTTTATAAGAAAGACACATGGAATGGTAGTTATCTTAATTTCAATAGCTTTTGTCCAATCAGTTACAAAAAGGCACTGGTCAAAACACTGTTTTACAGAACAGAAAGAATATGTACTTCCGATACACTAGAAGAGGAAGTTATGAATGTTAAAAAATGTTTAAAGAATAACGGATACCCACTGAAATTTATTGAGAAATACGGCAAATGTGAAGTTAAAAAGCCGAAAGAAATTACAGCAAATAAAAAGCCTATTTTTATTCAACTTCAATTCAAAGGTGACGATGTCACAGGATCAATCAATATGAGACTAAAAACTGCACTGACAAGAACTTATCCTGCAGCGAAATTGATTGTCCTGTCCAAAACAACATGCTCTTTGACACAATCAAAGGTCGATAGGTATCCCTTTCATGTTACCACCAACTGTGTATACAAATTTACATGTACCTGCCAAAGCAGTTACATTGGTAGAACAGAAAGGAGAGCCTACGTCCGATTCAAAGAACATATTCCGAAAAGTTTAAGGTTAAATGGATTGAACGCATTCAACAGTGCTATCGCCAGACATCTCCTTGATACAGGACATAAAGCTGATATACTGAAGTCCTTCAAGGTGATTAACAAACAATCAAACTCGAACCTTTTGAAATTCGCTGAAGCGTTAGCAATCAAACGTTTAAAACCAGATCTATGTATACAAAAAGAGACAGTAATAAATCTTTCTTTACCCTGGTAACAATAACCCCCACTCTTTCTATTAATTTGCTCCTATTTATTTATTTATTACGTCATTATTGCAACTCTTTCTGAAATATAAATTACATCATACATAACTGATTGATTTCAATTCATATTTTCTTTATTACCATTAATCTATTTTCATGAGTTCTAATCACTATTTCAATGTTCCAGAACTTTCCCTCTCTAACTTTATTTATTTATTCGAATCAAACATTTTATGAGCTCATTAACTCTATCTGAATCTTTGCTACATCATCATACACATGTATTGATCCTTAATCACACTCTTATATATAAATATGTCAATATCTGTAATAATGTTGAATTTCAAATAATTTAGGTTGTAAGCAGCTGATGAGAACCTAACGAAATAAAATGAATTCATATTATTCTGCACCAATTTTTGTTCTTGCTCTCTTTAAAATAATAAAGGGAACTATGTGTATGAAATTCCTCAAAATGCGTCTCCCTGCACAGTCATTCAAGTCACTGAATCGCCTGGTGACAATACGCTGCAGAATATCGAGAGAAATAACTCGACTAAAGTTTTTTGATGAATGTCTCAAGTCATGCCGTTTCCCACGTCAGTTCTTAAAGTCCTTACGCTCATTTAAACTTCCGCCTTCTCTTAAAAATCTTCGACGCATCACAAAATCTCACATTGAATCAACAAAGTTACTGATTGAACGTTTGAGGGCAGAAACTAATGCCTTTAATGAATTAATCGACAATCTAAGTATCGTATGTCGCATAAAATTTATCAACTTTATACAAGATCTGCAAAGCAAAATATGCAAGAATTTCCACGTAACTTTGTCAAAGACTCTGTCAAAGGAACAATTATGTTTTGGCTTTCCGGAAAACCCCGAAAAGTTTCTCTATAATCTATCAACAATGAAGTTAAATCAGACAGAAACAGAAGCCTTGTCACTTGGATTTAAATTTCATATCCCCAAAACACATGCCGACAGAATCGACACAGAAACTCAATTTGAGAATTTATTTGATCAAATTAAAGAGTTGCACCCAGTTAGTGAAGAAAAGAAAGGCTGGTTTAAATCTAAACTAGTCGATATTGCAAACCAATATCTTGTTTCACCCGCACCACAGTCTAAGCTTTTATCCAAAGACCACCAAACAGCATTACGAAATATTAAACGAAATGACGATATAATGATATTACGGTCAGACAAAGGCTCAAGTGTTGTTCTAATGAACAAAACAGATTATGTTTTTAAGATGAAGTCCATCTTGAATGACCATATGAGATTCAAGTTAGAGAAAAGTAACAAAGACTTAACTGATTCCATTGAGAAAAGAATCACCAAAGTACTCAGAGATCTTCTGAAAAAGAAAATGATCGATAACTCTACTTACAATAATCTACGACCTCGTGGGTCTCGTTTGCCCCACATGTATGGATTACCGAAAATACATAAACAAGGTTATCCTCTTAGACCTATTTTGTCAATGATCAATTCACCATACCACAAAGTTGCACGATGGTTGGCAGATAAGTTGGAACCAGTGCGTCAACGATTAGCCACCTATACACTAAAGGATTCATTTGTATTTGCTGACAGCATGAATCACATAAATATTGCCGGTAAGTTTATGGTTTCTTTTGATGTAACATCTTTGTTTACAAAAATACCACTTCTTGAGACCATAGACATAATTTGTCAACATTCTGACATCCTACCTCTACCAGTACCAGAATTCAAACGACTATTACTCATTTGTACAAAAGATGTTCAGTTCCAGTTCAACGATATCATATACAAACAAATCGATGGTGTAGCGATGGGAAGTCCGTTAGGTCCTATCCTAGCAGATATTTTCATGGCTAACCTCGAAAGAACCAAACTCAAACGAGCGATTGATGAAATGACGTATTATTCGAGATATGTTGATGATACCTTCATCGTATGTAATAATAAACAACATGCAATAAATCTGCTAGAGTTTTTCAATGAAGCACATCCGAATATCCATTTCACTATGGAACATGAAAAAGAAAACAAGTTCCATTTTCTCGATATCGCGATGAAAAGAAGAAAAGATGGTACAGTTCAACGTTCAGTTTATAAGAAAGACACATGGAATGGTAGTTATCTTAATTTCAATAGCTTTTGTCCAATCAGTTACAAAAAGGCACTGGTCAAAACACTGTTTTACAGAACAGAAAGAATATGTACTTCCGATACACTAGAAGAGGAAGTTATGAATGTTAAAAAATGTTTAAAGAATAACGGATACCCACTGAAATTTATTGAGAAATACGGCAAATGTGAAGTTAAAAAGCCGAAAGAAATTACAGCAAATAAAAAGCCTATTTTTATTCAACTTCAATTCAAAGGTGACGATGTCACAGGATCAATCAATATGAGACTAAAAACTGCACTGACAAGAACTTATCCTGCAGCAAAATTGATTGTCCTGTCCAAAACAACATGCTCTTTGACACAATCAAAGGTCGATAGGTATCCCTTTCATGTTACCACCAACTGTGTATACAAATTTACATGTACCTGCCAAAGCAGTTACATTGGTAGAACAGAAAGGAGAGCCTACGTCAGATTCAAAGAACATATTCCGAAAAGTTTAAGGTTAAATGGATTGAACGCATTCAACAGTGCTATCGCCAGACATCTCCTTGATACAGGACATAAAGCTGATATACTGAAGTCCTTCAAGGTGATTAACAAACAATCAAACTCGAACCTTTTGAAATTCGCTGAAGCGTTAGCAATCAAACGTTTAAAACCAGATCTATGTATACAAAAAGAGACAGTAATAAATCTTTCTTTACCCTGGTAACAATAACCCCCACTCTTTCTATTAATTTGCTCCTATTTATTTATTTATTACGTCATTATTGCAACTCTTTCTGAAATATAAATTACATCATACATAACTGATTGATTTCAATTCATATTTTCTTTATTACCATTAATCAATTTTCATGAGTTCTAATCACTGTTTCAATGTTCCAGAACTTTCCCTCTCTAACTTTATTTATTTATTCGAATCAAACATTTTATGAGCTCATTAACTCTATCTGAATCTTTGCTACATCATCATACACATGTATTGATCCTTAATCACACTCTTATATATAAATATGTCAATATCTGTAATAATGTTGAATTTTAAATAATTTAGGTTGTAAGCAGCTGATGAGAACCTAACGAAATAAAATGAATTCATATTATTCTGCACCAATTTTTGTTCTTGCTCTCTTTAAAAA